>OZ014525.1:43834713-44354713 GCA_963966055.1 Lathyrus aphaca | reverse complement strand
GCTACAATTTGCATGGTGGGTTGGATGGGATTTGCCGGTCAATGGTTGATCGGCTTATAGGGAAAAGTCATCAGGCGGGTTCAGATAGTTTGCTTATGTTACATGCTTTTCATAATATCATAGAGGTTTTCTTTGAAAAGGCGGAGGGGTTTGTTAAATACGGCGGTGTATTATATGGATTAGAAGTTCGCTACAACAACAACAAAGCAGTGTATTGTATGGATTAGAAGTTTACTGCAACGACAACTTATTCTGAGAAGTTTGTTAATAATTTAAATTTTACATTGTCATGGAACCAAGATAAATGTCAGTTTTCTGTTGTTTTTTTCCTTTTCTAACCTCTGTCGAAATCATGGTTTTTCATTATCATTAGGTAAACTTAATCCCGTGTTCAAATAAATTTGCATCTCATCTTCATAACTGTAGTGTAGTGTAGTAGGATGGAGTCTGCATTATTTCTTTAGGATATGTTTGGATTGATGGTACGTGATGGAATGAAGTGGAATGGAGTGGTAAATAGCGTGATTCCATGGTTTGAATTTGCAAATAATAGATGGAGTGAAGTGGAACTTTATTAAAGAAATATTCAAACAATGGAATAGAATGTATACTCCATTCCGCTCCGCTCCATTCCATTATGTTATATTTCACTCCGCTTCTCGGTTCCATCAATATAAATATAGTCTGTATTTAGAGTCTACTTAGGTAATGAATTGACTGAATTTTCACATCACTTACATTTTCACTATTATTATAGAAGTTGCACTTGGTTCATGTTTAGTTATTCAACTTTAAAATGTCAAGCTACTTCTATCAAAAGATTAGAATAATAGACACCTTCTTTTAGTTTCCTCCATTTTGGTTAGTCTGTTTTGATGACTTCTTTAATTGGGTTGCAAGAACTTCACAATAGAACAGCATAGTATGGATGGTATGTAATCTTATGAACTTATACTATTTAGTCTATTTTTATATTCTTGGTCGTTTCTTATTTTACTTTTTCTATTGTCCAGTCTCACTGTAAGATAATATTCTCTGTTGGTTGAATAGAGATTGAATGATTGTTCAAAAGAATGTTTAATTATTCGAGTTTTGAGAAATTTCATGAATCTATTGTTAAATAGAAAGTGTCAGATAAGAACATTTCTTCATGTTTTTTAAGATGGTCCCTAAATCTGATATCTTTTGTGCCTCAGATTCTTACAACATTTATTGTACTTGTTTTGGGCCGGCCTCAAGGCTCAGGAGATGAGGTCCAGTAGCCGGATAAGAGGCAGGAAGAAAGTATGTGATTTAATTTTTCTCTCCGGACACTAGAGTTCTCTTCAACAAATCATCATGCATGATCTCCCATAAATGATCCAATGATCAGTCGCATATTACTCACATGCGGTTATTGACCGCCTATCCTATTTAAAGGAGAATGCGCGTAACTCTCAAGGTATGATTCATATTCCATTCAAATTTCCTTTCTCACTCAACCTTACAGGTCAGCTCTGTTACACTGTATCAGAAATCCATAACCACCGCAACTCGCTGTGGATCACAGAGCAGAACAGTACTAAATAAAAAATAGGTTGTGAAATAATTGTCTTTTCATACTTTTGAAAGCTACTATATAACAAGTAAGTATGTGTTCTATGTTCTGAGTAAAAGTTCATCTTATTCTACTTCTCCATTCCTACACTTCTAGAAAAATGATATCATGACTTTAAATATGGTATCAATCATCCTTTGATATTGGTTGGAAACTTGACTTCTGTTGGTATTACCATGTGTGCTTCCTACTGCTTGGTTTATGCATTTTTAATGTGTTCAAAATAGAAATATTTTCTTAAAAGTTGTGCATTCAATTCTCTTAAGTGTCTTTTGCTTTCATGTAGTACTTGTGCACATGAGATTTTCCGACTATTACATTTTTTCGTTTAATGTTACTTATTACTAAGGACATTTGGAGTTTGGACATGGTTTTATAGGATCCTACATGTGTTCAATAAGTTTATTTGCTCATTCATTTTTTCTATTTTCAATGAAATTATGGTTTCATTGTTTTCTCTAGCCTTGAATTTGGAACTTGAAATACCATGAACTGTCAAATTGTCTTTCTTGCACTAATGAAAGCCTTGATGTTACAAGAAGATTTAGCTATTGAAACTGAATATCTGACTCTGTCCTTAGATATCCTGTTTACACTTGCTTGTCCCTGTATTGTTCAAGAAACATGCGTTGGTTTGCCTTTATAAATTTAGAGTTTCAGGTTTAACAAGAAACATGTACTGGTTTGCCTGATAGATTTATAACTGCTACTTTATCATTCAGCTACATTTGGAATGGTCAAATAACTTATCAATAAGTTATCATCTGGAATGCAATTTTTCAAATTTTTTTGACTTATTTTTATGGTTCACAGATATGGAGATCCTTTTAATCCTGCCTATGTTAGCTTTGCTATACATAGCCGGTCCCAAGCCCGGATAAAAGGAGAGGGTTGTGTTAGGCCGTTGAGAGCTAACGTAAAATTTTGTCAAATCTCTTTAACATGGATCAACTACAAAATAATGTGAATGTTAGGTCGTTGCCCGAAAGCAACGTGTTGTATGGCTCGAGTATAGTGTCAAAAGAGCAAGGGCCGCTGCATCGCCGTCTGGATGCAGTGAAAAATAAGTAAGGATTCCCACATTTTTTGTGAACGGGTGTGGGTAAAGAAGTTAATGCATGAGAGTAAGATTCGTTTTGAATCATGGAATATAGACACTTACTGGAAATTTATGGAAATAGTTGATACTAAGATTAGGAGGAAGATTAATTTTATGTGCTTTCAAGAAACTAAGTGAACAGGTAAAAGCGAAAGAATTATGCAACCCGAAATCTAAAGTTTGGTACACTGGAAAAATTAGATCGAGAAATGAGCATAGGATTATTGGGGACAACAAGTGAAAAAAGAATATTGTGGAAGTGAAAAGAGTAGGAGTTCGAATCATAGCCTTGAAATTTGAAGTAGAACAATACACCTTTAGGCTTTGTTTGGGAGGTTGAAGGGGAGGAGAAGGGAATGTCTTCGAAAAAGAATTTTTAAAAAATATAAAAAAAAATATGAATAATTTTGTATAGAATAATAAAAGAGTGTTTATCATTATTATATATTTAATTTTCAGAATATTATAACAACATAAAATATATTTGAAAAATTTATGTAAGCCCTCTAAAACTCCAAAATCCTCCTTCAATATAAATTTTAAGTTCTTCAAATTAGGGGATTTTTGGTGTTATGAATAAAAACAAACCCTCAAAAACCCTCAACCAAAATTCTTCTTTCCACTCAATTTTCCTTATTTTCAAAATGCTCCCTTCCCTTCCAAACTCCCTATCAAATCCTTAATGTTATTAGTGTTTATGCACATTAGAGTCGGTTAGCAGAACACTTTACGGTAAAAAATTTAAATGATTTAGAAGGCTTACTTTAGGAGATATCCCAAAAAGATGAGTCTTTTTTACGAGGAGATTTAAATGGTCATGTAAGGAGCATAGTAAAAGGTTTTGAGAGCGTGCATGGGGTATGGTCTAGAGGAGGTGAATGTGGAGTGTTAATCATTCTTAGAGTTTTAGTAGGTTTTGGATCTTACTATAACAAATACATGGTTTAGGAAAAGAAATGAGCATCTTATCACATATAAAAGTGGGGTGACTTGTTTTTAGATAGATTTCTTTTTTATTAGGAAGTCAAATAGGAAGATTTGCTTGGACTGTAAACTTATTACGGGAGAGAGCGTGACTATCATACATAGAATATTGGTTATGAATGTAAGAATAAAGGGATTTCTGTTGGTTATGAATGTAAGAATAAAGGGATGTTATTCCCATACTATTACATTTTTTTTTTCATTTAATAATACTTATCACTAAGAAGTAAGAACATCCGGCTATTTCATTAAGTTTGGAAGAGCTGAGTTTTACTATAAACAGTCAAATTGTCTGTCTTGCTCTAATAAAAATCTTGTTTTCATGCATGGTACCAATCAATGATGAATATGGTTGCTGGTGGATCAGAAAGTTTTTAGTATTTGTTACATTTGAAATCTGAATGCAGTGTTATACATACAGTAACAGGTACCATAATCTTTCTAATAAGCTTGTGCCCAAAATAGCACTTGTGGGTTTTCCGAGGAGTTTTGTTTAAACAGTCTTGGATTTACCTAATGAGGATTGTTTTGCCATCTAAAAAGGGGTCGTCCGTTTGTCTGTTATTTCTGTAGAATTTTGATTATAAATATAAAATATAATCTTGCTTTCCTCAACAGCCTGGAGATTGGCAGGTGGTACTTGGATGAACTTGACAAATCTTGTTTCATTATTAGGATTGGAGTTACAGCTACAGCTTGATTGGACTTGGTGGGTTGATTATGTTTTGCTATGAAATTGTTTCCAATACATGAATACAAGGCATACAGGTATGTATTTTTTGTATGCATATGTGTTTGAAAGTTCATCAAATCTGAAGGAAATATCAAAATGATATTAGAATGTCTCTTTCAATGTGGGTCAACATGTGATAATCCAGCATTCCTCAATCCTCATGGTCCCTTATGTTATTTGTTTTGACACTCCCCGACCATGTGTTGAGGTAGTAGATTGAGAAGGGTAAACGTCCGTTTTGGGTCTTGAAATTTTTAAGTGTTTGGCCATTTGAAATAATAATCCATTAAATTTAAGTAATGTGAACAATAGTTTGGGGAAATTTTATCCTACCCCGCCATTATTTCTCCACCTCTCTATATATATTTTTAAATATTCTAATTTTATCATTTTTATTTATCAAATAATTTTATTACTTAATTTTTATCAAATAATTTTATTATTTAACTTTAGTATAAATAACTAAAATTTTCATAATTGGAGTAATTAACACACCTGCACCAGTGTATAGGATAAATTTACTTGAAAAATTTTGGTATGTAATTTTCATTGATCGATAACTTGCAATTAAGTATTTCGATAATATTATATATTCATTGGATAACTTATATAAAAATTATTCAGTATTATAATTTTTATCGAATAATTTGGTTAGAAAATTTCGATAGTTTTTATGATGTTAATTGGATAACTTATATATTAGTTAGTATCTTGAATGTAATTTAAAAAAAATAAAAACTTTTTATGTTTCCCGGATATGGATATGGAAATCTTTTTAGTCTTGCATATGTTAGCTTTGTTATAGCCTATATATAGTTGGTCCCAAGCTCGGATTAAAGGAGAGGATGTGTTAAGCAGTCAACAACCAACAACGTAAAATTTTGTTGAATCTATATGGCATGGATCAACTATAAAATAATGTGAATGTTATGTCATTGCCCAAATACAACACGTTGTATGGCTCGAGTACAATGTTGTATGGCTCGAGTACAATGTCAAAAGAGCAAGGATAGTTGCATCGCCGTTTGGATGTAGTAAATAATAAGCAAGGTTCCCACATTCTCGTGAACGGGTGTCGGTAAAAAGGTTAATTCATGAGAGTAGAATTCGTTTTGGATCATGGAATATAGACACACTTATTATAAAATATTTGGAAATAGTTGACACTATGTTTAGGAGGAAGATCGATTTTATGTGACTACAAGAAAATAAGCGGATAAGTGAAAAAACAAAATAATTAGGCAACTCGAGATTTAATCTTTCGTACACCAGAAAAGTTAGATCGAGAAATGGGGTGGGGATGATTGTGGACAAAGAGTGGAGTAAGGATATTATGGATGTGAAAAGAGTAGGAGATCGAACCATAACCTTAAAATTTGTAGTGGAACAAGACATCTTTAATATTATTCATGCTTTTGCACTTCAGGTTGGATTAGCAGAGCATCTTAAGGTAAATTTTAGGAGGATTTAGAAGACTTACTTTAGGATATACCCCAATGAGAGAAGTTTTTGTAGGAGAAGATCTAAATGGTCATATAGGGAGCATAGTAAGAGATTTTGAGAGCGTGCATTGAAGGTATGGTATATGGGAGGTGAATGTAGAGGGTTAATCCATCTTAGAGTTTTCATTGGGGTATGGTATATGGGAGGTGAATGTAGAGGGTTAATCCATCTTAGAGTTTTCATTGGCTTTGTATCTTACTATAGCAAATACATTGTTTAGGAAAAGAGATGGGCATCTTATCACATATAAAAGTGGGGTGACTTGTTCTAAAAAATATTTATTTCTTATTAAGAGGTCATATAGGAAGATTTGCTAGGACTATAAAGTTATTTAGAGAGAGAGAGAGAGCTATACTACCTAACAAAGAGAATTTGGTTATAGATGTAAAACTCAATGGGTGGGAAAAGATAAAAGTCACATGGGAACGCTACATATCAAGTGGTGGCATTTGAATGATGAAAAACAAGAAAGTTTCCAACACAAGAGTTTGGAGGGAGAGTTTGGACAACCACAAGTAGGGGTGTTCGCGGTTTGGTTTGGATCGGTTTTAAAGCAAAATATCATTCAATCCCAAAGTAAAGTTACTTGCGGTTTGGTTCGATTTTGGATGATTAGTTACAAAAATCCAATCTGATCCGATCCAATTTTATGCGGTTTAATTTAGATCGGTTTTTTGGATATCCAGATTATAAATTATAGCTTTTATTAATATTCTAAAAGTATTAATAAATAGTAAGTTTTATATAATATATAATATAGTATATCAAAAGTTAATGTTACAAGATGAAAAAAATAAAAAATAAAAAGATAAAATCAAACTAATAAATAATATTTTAAAAAATAAGTATCATTTAATATTAAATTAACACAACATATATACTAATAAAAAATAAATAAGTAAAAAATATATATACATGTGGTTTGGTTTGGTTTGGTTTGGATCGGTTTTGAAAAATCAATCCGAAATTTGATCCGAACTGATCGGTTCTTACAAAATAACATCCAAATACATACAAAAATCGGTTTTTTGTTGTTTTCGATTTTTTTGGGCCGGTTTTCGGTTTTTATTTGGATTGATTTGAATTTGAACACCCCTAACCACAAGTAAGTACAAATGATATGTGGAGTAAGATGTCTCAAGAGATTAGATAAATGTACATTATTACAATAGGTTTGCATCAAGGTTCAACCATAACCCTTATCTTTTTATCTTAATTTTATATTTACTCACGGAACACACTCAAAGAGCAAACATTAAGATGCATGCTTTTTGCATATGATATAGTCCTTCTTTGAGAGTTGAAGGGGGATTTAATTGAGAGACTGGAAACTTGGAAACAAGCTTTAGAAACACATAGGTTTCGCCTAAGAAAAAGTAATATGAGGTATATGGAATGTAACTTCAACAAAAGAAGAAGTATTTCTAACCTAGAGGTGAAAGTTGGATACCATATCATTCTTCAAGTCACGTGGTTTAAGTATCTTGGGTATGAAATTCAAAATGATGGAGAAATAGAATGAGATGTAAACCATTGAATTCAAGTTGATGGTTGAAATGAAGGAAAACTTAAGGGGTTTTATATGACGCAAATGTACCGCTCAAGCTAAATGGAAACTTTTACCGGACTGCACTAAGACTTATGATGTTGTATGTAACATAATGTTGGACACTTAAGATTCAACATGATAATAAAGTATAACACAGATGAGGATGTTGCATTAGATGTGTGGTAAGACTTGAAATGATTGGATTAAAAATGAAAATATTATAGAGAGTGCTAGGGTAACACCTATAGTAGAGAAGATGATGAAAAATATACTTAGGGGATTTGAGCATGTAAAGAGAAGAGTTATAGATTCTTTGGTAAGGAGAGTATATTACATGGAGAGAAGCATACAACTAGAGGAAGAGAAAGATCTAGAAAGATTATAATTGAAGTTATTAAGAAAGATCTTGTGATTAACAATTTGGAGAGAAGAATGGTTCTTGATAGAAAATTATGGTAAAAGTTGATCTATGTAGCTGACCTTACTTAGTGGGATAAGGGTTGAGAGTTATTGTTGTAGATATGGAGATCCCCTTACAAATATTCGATAAAAATAAGATTTTTTTAGATACTATTGAAGCATTTTCAACTGCAGAAAAATTTGATACACAAGAAGGAAAAAAAGGGAGAAGCAACAGATTAATCTTTGGTTGTGATAAATGTGGAAAGTATAAGGAAGTGGTTGGTGCAAAATAAAATGCAACTAAAAATTGTGTGTGTCCATTTAAAATTAGATCAACATTGTCTAAAGATGGTTTAGGATGAAAGTTTGATATAAAATATGGACTTCACAATCACAGTTTACTTGATAGATTAATCCATTTCTTATTCGTCTAAGTTCATATGAGTGATAACATGTTGATTTGACAAAATGTCATGTTCCAGCCAAACACATACTACTTTCATTTTAAGAGTCAGATTCAATGAATGTTACTTAGATTACACAAATATATAAACATAAGAGTATATTACAAAAAGAGACCAGAAGTTCTAGAACCGAGATATAACATCTGTTTAAGAGGATAAATGATTCAAATTATGTTTAGCATAGTAGAAGAAGACATGACGCTGATGTTATGATGATATTTTTTTGGCGCACCTAGATTCAATAAAGTTGTTGAATATTTGCCTTCTTGTGTTGATTATGTATGGACAACACATACAAGACGGACAAGTATAAACAATCTTGTTTGAAACTATTGATATAACTTCAATTGAATTGACATTTGTTGTTGCATTTGTCTATATGGAATCAGAGTAGGATAACTTTTATTGGGTATTGGATAAGTTGTTGAAGCAATAGTTTAGGAAGGAAGGGGCTGAACCATACGTGATAATGATTGATAGAGATCTTGTTGTAATGAAAACAATTGAATTTGTGTTACTAAATACTATTTTATTTTCTTTGTCGATATCACATCAACAAAAATGTTCAAGAAAAATGCAAGTTATATGTTGTGAATGATATGTAAGAGGCAATATACACTTTATAGATGAAACATGTATGCGTTAGTGATGAGGTGGAGTATCATCAACAATTGCAACAACTTGAGAAAACATGTGTTAATTATGTTGGATTAATTTATTATGTGAAAGACATATGGTTGATTCCTCACATATATAAATTTGTAGGAGCATTTATCAATTGGGTGCCACATTTGAGCAACGCCACGACTGGAAACATGGAGATAAGCTTCATAAACAGATAGGTTTCGCCCAAGAAAAAGTAATATGAGGTATATGGAATGTAACTTCAACAAAAGAAGAAATATTTCTAACCTAGAGGTGAAAGTTGGATACCATATCATTCTTCAAGTCACGTGGTTTAAGTATCTTGGGTATGAAACTCAAAATGATGGAGAAATATAATGGAATGTAAACCATTGAATTCAAGCTGATGGTTGAAATGGAGGAAAGCTTAAGGGGTTTTATATGATGCAAATGTACCGCTCAAGCTAAATGGAAACTTTTACCAGACTGCACTAAAACTTATGATGTTGTATGTAACATAATGTTGGACACTTAAGATTCAACACGAGAATAAAGTAAGTATAACACAGATGAGGATGTTGCATTAGATGTGTGGTAAGACTTGAAATGATAGGATTAAAAATGAAAATATTAGAGAGAGTGCTAGGGTAACACCTATAGTAGAGAAGATGATGAAAAATATACTTAGGGGATTTGGGCATGTAAAGAGAAGAGTTATAGATTCTTTGGTAAGGAGAGTATATTACATGGAAAGAAGCATACAACTAGATGAAGAGGAAGACCTAGAAAGATTATAATAGAAGTTATTAAGAAAGATCTTGTGATTAACAATTTGGAGAGAATAATGGTTCTAGATAGAAAATTATGGTAAAAGTTGATCCATGTAGCTGACCTTATTTAGTGGGATAATGGTTGAGAGTTATTGTTGTAGATATTGAGATTCCTTTACAAATATTCGATAAAAATCAGATTTTGATAGATACTATTGAAGCATTTTCAACTGCAGAAAAATTTAATACACGTGAAGGAAAAAAGGGAGAAACAACAAATTAATCTTTGGTTGTGATAAATGTGGAAAGTATAAGGAAGTGGTTGGTGCAACATAAAATGAAACTAAAAAATGTGTGTCCATTTAAATTAGATCAACACTGTCTAAAGATGGTTTAAGATGAAAGTTTGATATAAAATACGGACTTTACAATCACAATTTACTTGATAGATTAAAAGGTCATCCATTTGTTATTCATCTAAGTTCGGATGAGTGATAACATGTTGATTTGACAAAATGTTATGTTCCAGCCAAACACGTATTACTTTCATTTCAAGAGCGGGATTCAATGAGTGTTACTCGGATTATACAAATATATAAACATAAAAGTATATTACAAAAAGAGACCAGAAGTTCTAGAACCGAGATACAACATTTGTTTAAGAGGATAAATGATTCAAATTATGTTTACCATAGTAGAAGAAGACATGACTCTGATGTTATGATGATATTTTTTTGGCGCACCTAGATTCAGTGAAGTTGTTGTATATTTGCCTTCTTGTGTTGATTATGTATGGACAACACATACAAGACGGACAAGTATAGACAATCTTTGTTTGAAACTATTGATATTACTTTAATTGAATTGACATTTGTTGTTGCATTTGTCTATATGGAATCAGAGTAAGAGAACTTTTGTTGGGTATTGGATAAGTTGTTGAAACAATAGTTTAGGAAGGAAGGGACTGAACCATACGTGATAATGACTGATAGAGATCTTGATTTAATGAAAACAATTGAAGTTAATACTATTTGATTTTTTTTGTCGATTTCACATCAACAAAATTGTTCAAGAAAAATGCAAGTTAGATGTTGTGAATGATATGAAAGAGGCGATATACACTCTATAGATGGAATAATGATGAGGTGGAACATTATATGTGACTTGTGTGAATGTTGGGAGGATATTATATGTGACTCGTGTGAGTGTTGGGAGGCTATGAACAACAACTTAAAGTTACAATTAGATAACATGAGCTTCTTTTCAAAATATTATTTTATGAGGTTGGGCATGCACACGTTAGTCTATTTTATAGGAATTTGCGGGGATCATTATCAAGAGCTGCTTTGAGACGTGTTGTTGAAGGGTTCTCAAGGGTTGATTATATGGGAACCAACACCCTAATTTGCGGGTGTATTCTTAGAACATCATGTGGGTTGCCTTGTGCTTATGAGTTAGGAAAATGCATATTGGGTGTTGATTTAGTACTTATTGTTGTTGTTTATATCCATTTGACAAAATTGAGCATGTAAGGTCAACACGAGGATGACACAAATGATAAATCAAAGGTAGACATGACAATTGAAATAAAAGCATTGAGGAGAAGGTTCAAGTCATTGGAACGTTATAGGGAAAAAACATTAAAAAAAGGTGTGTGGAATTGCTTATCGTACTATGGCTTCAATGTACTCACCACATTTAAAATAGAAACCAAAGGAAGAGTGAGGAAGAAAGGGAAGAAACTAGTGTGGTATGATGTTTATAAGGATCCTTTATATCATAAGCATGTTGGCCAAACACACCCTGATCCTCAAAGATTGTCAAAGAGGTCATGTACACAACTATCACAATCTTCTTATAATCAATCTTTTCAAAACATCTAAAAAGCAACCATATTTAAGAACCAATCAACTCAAAATCAATTCATTGTTTAATTTTTTGAACATATTAGGCCATATATTAATAATACATTTAATGTTAAAGCATACGAAAATTGTGGGTATATAGTGACTGCATCATTGCTTGTATATGGTGAGGATGACATGTCGAGTTGTATGGTTGATGAATTTGATGAAGGAGTTGTGCAACGAATAATATGAAGTTGTGACATTGATGATAAACAATGTTTTTGCTATACGCCTTGCAAAGAATTCCATTGCACATGAGAGAAATAAGCATATAGAGATGAGATTTCACTACTTGAGAGAGCTTGTGAGTGGAGAAAAATATAAGTTGGAGTACTGTAAAAGTGAATATCAAGTGGTCGATTTGCTAACCAAAGGAGTGGTGATTGAAGTGTTCAAGAGGTCGAAAAAATTGTAATTCTAGTTGATGTAACTAGTTATAGTAGGAGTGTAACCGGTTACCACCCCTCATAGCAACAAGAGAATCAAATAGGATCAAGTTTTAATCGATTACAGGATTAGTGTAACCAATTACCAAACTCCAACTTTCAGTATTTTTGAGACAATTGTTTCCTGTAACCAGTTATATTTTTGGTGTAACCGATTACATAGTTAAAAAAATTGTTTTTTTTCTTTCTTTCTTTTAATTTGTCTATTGTTATATGTATATCCCATATTGAATTATCAATAAAGAACAACCATTATTCACTCTAATTCACTCACTCCGTCATTTTCTTGTTCATCATTTTATCTTATGAATGGGCTTTTGATCCAACATACTTAACTAGCATGAAATATCAACATCTAAAAAAATATAATTGATGGAGAGAATATTTTGATTGTTAACAACTTAGAGAATTAATATGCTATTTTATAAATTTTAGATTTTAAATTGTCACATACTTCCAATTTGAGGACCTAAAATGCTACTATTTTACTTTATCAAGAATGCTGGTGCTGTCTGGAAACTTTCAAGCAAGTACACTTCTAAAAAAAGTATTCGCAAGTGTCTTTCATGATACCAATTAATGTTAGTAGAAAGCACAAGATTATAAAATCCATATACACAATAATTGATCCTAGCTACAAGTTGCAAATAATGGTCATCACAAAGATTTGCAAGGTGGTAGAAGTTAGGGACCAAGAAAAGAAAAGCATATGAGCATATCCTTATAAACTAATTTTGTCTGGTTTTGGTGAGGATAATATTTCATATGGATAATAAGATTCATGTCCTACAATGTGGGGATTAAAAACAAACAAGGTCCCCATCTTATAATTCTTTCAGAATCTTAATCAAAATACCAAGGTCCCATAAGATTCTTCATATTCATATAATCACATTATTATGCTATACTACTAAGCAATGGAAACTCAACACAAATATAACAACTATCTTGAATGTGACCAACGTTTGGAGGTTTTGATAGCACCAAAAGGACAATTAAATATGAGAATATGATATAAAATAATAATAATAAATAAATAAATAAATAAATAAAGAAGTTTATTATATTTACTGGTTGAGTACAAGTGAGTTAGTCAATTTATAGCTGTGTCTTTCCTTGAAGGGTCTCCATCGATTCTCTGGGCATTTTATCACAAGGCACGTGAAGAGCACTATGTTAACCATGCATCCCCACTCACCCATGTGTAGTATAACTAGGTAGGTATCTTTTATTTAGTTATTGACGAGTTTTGCAAAATTATTTTGCTATTGTGATTTTCTTTTAATGGAATAATCTAATATTTTGATGTTTCAATCTCAAAGCATAGGATGGCCACTTTGCTCTTCATTCATTAGATATATATGAGCTATAAATAGTTTGATCTCAATCATTTTATTGGTCTATGACTCTACATTATGATGCTTGAAGGTTAAACTTGTTTGCATGTGGTCACCCTTCATCCAACATTGTTGTCAATATTCTTTTAGTTCTCTTAAATTAATCACAAGTTTCGTGAGGGAATCATACATATGCATTTTGAGGTTGTGTGCTTCATTTAGACTCATCCTGCAAAAGATAAAAAAAATAGTGTGGGGGTGGAACAGATATAGTTGAAGTGCGGATTAAAATGTGAATCGATCCTATACTAAAGTGCGGATAGGGTAAGGTAGATTTGCAAACATTCAATCTATAAATTTTGTAATTTGTTTTTTTTTTAATTTTAAAGAAAATGTTAAATTGACCCCTAAGTATTTTTTTTTAAGAATTGCAAATTATTTATTAATGTGTGAGACACTTTTAATGAGGAGAACAAAAGAGAGAATGAAAAATAAAAATTGTTATTATTAAATATTTTAAAATTAAATTACTAAGTATCTATTTATATATAGCTATGTTACTTGTATACTAATTAACTAAATGTAAAATACTCAAATTGGTCCATTAACTCAACCTCGGGGTCCATTTAGTCCCTTATCTTTAAAAAGTTTCAAAGTTGTCCTTTAATTGTTCAAAAAGGGTCACGTTAGTCATTTCCGTCTAATTTTCCCAAACGGCGTTAATCTTTTTATAGGGTGGCAGCTGATGTGACACTTGGTTATACGCGTGTTACGTGACTTGGCAAAAATTTCCAGAAAAATTATAAAAACATTAGTCCTTTCCATCCAATTTTCCCAAACGACGTTAATTTTTTTACAGGGTGACAGCTGATGTGGCACTTGGTTATACGTGTGGCACGTGACTTGACAAAAAATTTCAGAAAAATTCTAAAAATATTTGTGGAACCTAGGATTCGAACTCAGGTTCACCTGGTTGCTACATATCATATCAAACCACTACACCACTTCACACTTGTTTGTATTTACAACACAATGATTTGGATTTATTGTCTAAATTCTGAACAATGACCTTTTACCTGCATCATTTTCCACCTTTGATTGTTCACCCTCTTGGCCTCCTCACAACTTTCACACACCCCTGAAATCTCACATTTTCGTTCAAGTTCTCGTTCCCACTTTTCCTGAAACATCACACCTAAACTTTCACTTTCTTTTCACATCGTTTAATTAGGATCACATAGATTAGGGGAAAAAACAACAATGGCTCAAGCGGTTGAAGAATGGTACAAACAAATGCCAGTCATTACAAGATCCGATCTCACCGCGGCTGTTGTCACCACCATCAAATGCTCCCTCGAGGTATGATACCCATTTCTTTTCCCTTTCTAGGTTTTAGGGTTTCAATCCTTTTTCTGCTATCTGGAATTGTTGTTGTTTTTTGATTTCTCGATTTGTAATCGTTAGTAGACTAATTTGAAAGCAGATTGTTATTTTATTGTGATTTAGTGTTTTTTTCTTCTCATTTCGCACATTGTGAAGGGTTTGGTTTCTTCTTTTGTTATACTGATTTGGAAATTTCAAGTGGGTAATTGTTTTGTTTGTTGCGTTCTATTGTTTATCATTTTGCAGATAATTTCTCCGTATCATTTGTACTTGAACCCTAGACTGGTTGTGAAGCAATATCAGTTTTGGCGTTTGGTTACTAATTTCTTTTACTTTAGGAAGATGGGTAAAATATTCTTTGGTTATGGTGTTATAGATTCTTTATGTTACCTAATTATCATCTGATTTGAAATAATAAACATTAATTGTGAAGTGGTGTAATGGTAAGTTCTTGTTGCTTGCAAGCAAGATGGCATAGGTTCGAATCCAGACTAAATATACAAATTTGGAATTTTTTCACAATTTTAATGACCTTGAAGATGTGTGTGCCAAGTCACTTGCCACGCATATGACCCAGTGCCACGTCAGATGCCACCCAAGCAAAAATTGACGCCGTTAGTTAAAAATGGACGGAAAGGACTAACATGGACCTTTTTGAACAATTAAAGGACTACTTTGACACTTTTTAAAGATAAGAGACCAAATTGGACCCTGAGGTAGAGTTAAGGGACCAATTTGGGTATTTTTCCTTAACTAAAAAAAGCAAACCTTAGTCCTAACTAATTGGGCTTGTGCTACAACTTGGATTATATCACAACATGTCACTTTATAATTCAAGTTGTCGAACACAAACTAATCATAGTCGATATGAACTATTTCTAATTTTTTCTCAAAGTTAGGAATCTGTCAATCTTCAATCCTTTTTGTGAAAATGTCGATTAACGGTGCTTCACTCGAGTAATGTTTCACTTCAAGTTCATCTTGATTTACCTTTTTCCTTAGGAAATGAAATCTCGCCTCAATGTGCTTACTCCTTCCATGCAGAACTGGATTCTTTGCAAGATTAATGGTTGACTTGTTGTCAATTTGCAACACTAGATATTTCTTCAATTATCAACCTCCATTTTCTGGCACAAATCTGATATAAACTACTTGACAAGAAGCATAAAATCATACTATATATTCAGTCTCACATGATAATAATGCCACCATATGTTGTTTTCTCGAGCACCATGAGATTGGGGCACCAAATACTTGAAAGATATTACTAATTATGCTTTTTCTATCTTCCTTATCTCCACATTAATCAACATCTTAACAAGTAATCTCAATTTATTTTCTTTCAGGATCTCGTGAAAATAGAATTTCATAGTTTGTCGATCCTTTTGCGTATCACATGATTCTTCTTGTAGCCTTTATGTGTGACACCCTTAGTTCACTCATGTATCTGCTCATTAATTCGTCTGACAAACCTATATCAGGTCGACTATTACAAGCATATCTCAAAGATCCTAAAGTTTATTTGAAGAAAGTGACATCAACTTTGTCTTCCTCTTTATGCTTCTCCAGCTTCAAATTTGGTTCGACTAGTGAGGATGCAGGATTTGAGTCTTCCATCTCGAATATCTTGAGTATCTCTTTGACATACTTTCTTTGATGTAGAACCATACTTGCTTCGATATTTGAAATTCCATTCCTAGGAAGTATGACAACTTTCCCATATCTGACATTTCAAATTCATTCTTCACAATTCTTTGAACTTCGACAAGTTCTCTAAGTTATGTCCAGTTATTAACAAGTCATCGATATATAAGTAGATGATCATTATATCTTATATCACAACCTGAACATATACACCATACTCTGATTTTCATTTGATGGATCACAATTCGACCAAATATGAGTTGATATTTTTGTTCCATGTCTTAGGTGCCTACTTGAGTCCATAGAGCGCTTTGTGCAACCTGTATACTTTCTTTGCTTCATCATGTATCACAAACCCAATAAGTTGTGTGACATATACCTTTTCATCTAGAGGGCCATTCAAAAATGTTGATTTCACATCTAAGTGAAATGTCGAACAACCTTGCTTACATGCCAAGTCTACCACCAATCGAATAGCCTTCAATCTTTCTATTGGTGCATATACTTCAGAGTAGTCGAGTCCTACTCGCCGAAGAAATCCTCAAACTAGTAATCCTGCCTTATGTATTTCTATCAACCCAACAACTCTATGCTTTAACTTGAACACCCATTTCACTTCGATTGCTTTTGTATATGTTAGAAATTCGACTAACTCCCATGTGTTATTTATTTCGATCACTTGTAACTCTTTGACCATAACTTTTTTCCATTATTTATAGTTGAATGCCTCACTACAATTGATTGATTGATTTAGCACATTCAAGTCAAGTGAGATGATCCAAATCTCCATCTTGCATGACTTCATCATCACCAACCGTTTCATACTCTTGAAGCCTTGTTGAGAGTACTCTAGTTCTTTGAATTCTTTGGCTTGTGCTAGCCACACCATCTCGATTGTACGCTTCAACTTTGACAATGACTGGAACATTATTGACTCCGACTATTGTTGGAGTGTCATTAATTGGAATTTCTCTATCCTAACTATTTTCTTCACTAACGTCTTAGCCCATCAATGGCTTATTTGTCGCATCATCTGAATTCCAATCCCAGACAAAATTATCATCAATCACAATGTCTCGACTCATCATAATCTTATTGTTCATTGGATTGAATAACATGTATGATCTAGTCTTATGATATACTTATAGAATCATAGGTTCATTATTATCATCGAGCTTCCCTTTTCTTGCATCAGGATCATGCTTGTAGAAACTAGAGTTTAACACATTCAGATGACTTGTTGATGGTCGTTTGTCACTCCACGCTTCTTTAAGAACCTTGTTCTTCAGATTCTTGGTAGGGCACCTGTTCAGAATATAAACACAAGTGGTGATAGCTTAACCCCATAAGGATTTTTGTAAATTCTTCTGATTCAGCATGCATCTCGGCATATCCAATACGACCTTGTTTCTTTTTTATGCTTTTCCATTATGTTAAGGTGTGTAAGGAGCATTTACCTCGTGATCAATACCATGTTTTAGAAAGAACTCCTCAAATATCTTGGATGTGTATTCTTAACCTTCATTTGTTCGTAGATCCTTAATCTTCTTTTCACTTTGATTTTCGACAAGCATCTTGAATCTCTTAAAGATTTTAAATACTTTGTCATTTCGCTTGATCACATAGATCCAAATATTTCGACTACACTCATTGACAAATGAGACAAAATACATGTTTCCATCGATGGTATGATCCTCGAACGGGCAACATACATATGAATGTTATACTTCGTGTATGTAAAAGGACCTCATTGGCATAGTCGAAATAAAAGACTTTATGGATTGCTTCCTTACTAAGCAACCTTCATAGAGTTTGTCGGGCATCTCAAGATTTTTTATATCATTTACCATATCTTGACTAATTAGTTGATTGAGTGACCAAAAATTCAAAAATGGCCAAATCTTAAATGCCACAACCAACTATTCTTGTGGTTGAAAACTTATTTTAGGAATTGTACCTCAGTCAAACTGATCATTGTCTTATATATCCTATTCCTCGACATAGGAGATTTTAAGACCATATTATTCTAAGTGTCTAATAGCTTTAAGGCTCCATATTTCATTACCATTGAGAAACCTTTTTCGACCAGTTGCCCAACACTTAGCTTATTACATTTCATTCCAGGTACATAGAGTACATATTTGATCATAGTTTTTTTCTTCATTGCTCATTTGAATAATTATGTCGTCAATACCTTCTACTTGCAACGAGTTATTATCAGCAAGTTTGACCTTGCTCTACTTGGACTCGTTAAAATCTGTTAACCACTATTTTCGACTAGTCATGTGATTCAAACTGCCAGTGTCGAGAAACCAGATCTTAGTGTCGACATGCACATCTATAACTACACCCATCACCATCATGTCATTAGAATCTTCTGAATCTTGGT
Source organism: Lathyrus aphaca (assembly GCA_963966055.1). Lineage (NCBI taxonomy): Eukaryota > Viridiplantae > Streptophyta > Magnoliopsida > Fabales > Fabaceae > Lathyrus > Lathyrus aphaca. Next base: position 44,335,882 of record OZ014525.1, on the reverse strand, counting down.
GTGCTAGGTTTGCTCCTTCATTATTATCTTTCTTATACCAACAATTATTGGTCAAGTGACCCCATTTTTCAAAATTATAGCATTGCACGCCTTTTTCTCTCTTTGTATTTCCGATAGGAGTTTCCTTCTCCTCTTTTTGAGGATTCAGAAGCCCTATCATTAACCTTATGCTTTTGAGGGTTCGACCAAGACTTCCTGCTCTGAGTCTTGTTTCCTTTTCCCTTGAACTTGTTGGATAACCATTTTTCTTCCATGCATGAGCATGTAGAGTTTGTATAGAATCTTGAACACATTTCTTTTCAACAATCCTCATCTCACGTGCCTCTAATGAACTTAGTTTCTTGGTTTCAAGATTGTTGGAATCTTCAATGGCTATGATAATGTGATCAAAATGAGAGGTCAATGTACGCATTACCTTCTCAACTATCATCTTATCAGTTTGGGTTTTACCACAACCTTTCATGAGATGAACAAGTTTTTGCACCTTCGATACATAGCCTATAATCTTTTCTTCTTCTCCCATCTGCAATAATTCCTAACGCCTTCACAAAGTATGCAATTTGACGACTTTAACCTTCTCACCTCCTTCGTAATACTCGACAAGAATATCTCATGCCTCCTTCATTGATTTAATATGAGAAATTCGATCAAAGTTCGTCGCGTCTAACACAGATTGAATATAAATTGTAGCCTTGCATTCTTTCTTCTTGGCCTTCTTGTTCGTGACTCTCTGAGCATCAGTTGTGTTCTCAGCAAGCTCAAGAACGCCATTAGTAACCACTTCTAGGGTTTCATGAAAGATAAATAGAGATTGCATCTATTTTCTCCATCAGATCCAATTTCTTGTCGTCAAGTATTAGGAGAGAATTTGGAATTTCATTGTTACCATTCATCTTTATAGCAAACGTGATTAACAACCTATGATCCCGGAAACACGATCACCGACATGTGATTCTTGAAAACACGATCAAGAAACTAATAAGAATTCTAGATATCAATTTGTTAGTGCATGACACACTTTTAGTGAGGGAATGGAGAATAAGAATTGTTATTATTTAATATTTTAAAACTGAATTACAAATTATCTATTTATATACAATTATGTTACTTTTATACCAAGTAACTAACCTAACAAATTTTAACCCAAACTAACTTGATTTGATGTACAACTTAAATTATATCACAACATTGTTCTCTAAAACTTTTCAAATTTATAAATTTATTTTTATTTTAAAATTACAAATTATAAATGTACTTTTAAAAATATTTTAAAAAATTAAAAAATGAATTTTATATTACTCTTAGATAAAATAATTTCGAATAAAAGGAAACTCAGTTGAAATATTTAAATTGTTTAAAAATTTAAGTTTGTTAAAATTTTAAATGATCTCATTAAAACTTTCTTTCAGAAACACTAAAAAAGAATTCAACAAACAATAAAGACAAAAATAAACGATTTAATAAGTTGTATATTGAAAGTACATATATTTTCTGACCGAAATTGATAAATCTTATAAGTTGTGTATGTGAAGACAACTTTTAAAAAGAATAGTTTAGAGAACAATTTTGTTTATTGAGCTTAGTTTACTAGGGATTTTGCATAATCTAATATTGGATGGAAAAGTATACAAATTTGTATTTTTTTTTTCTTCTTTCTATCATCATTTTGTTTTTATTACCATTCTAGGGAAAAATATGTTGTTATATATGCTCAGTATTTTTTCCAAATTCTTAACCAAGAAAGATAGTAATTCCTACATCAACACCATTGAAGACCCACATCAAATTATAGCCACATCATTTCTCATTGATTTTGTTTTGTAGTTTATGTCTGAACATGAACATGACAGTTAGTGATGCAAGCATAGTCATAATGCAGTAAAATTGATTCCAAGTGATCATTTTTTTATCCTTTTAAAACATTTTTTAGTCTCAAATTTTTAATTGAAATATGTCTTTAAATTTTAAGGGATAAAAAGAAAGAAAATATATTTCAAGATCGAAGAAGTCAAAAACTAGTTTTGAAGTTTACGATACGAAGACGATATAACACGAGGGAGGTGTTAAGTGAGGCTTGCAATGAAACTGGCGCGGCAACGTAGAGTGAGGCTCAATGAAAATCTAACATGGTGCGAGGCTGACAAAAGAGTTGGTGCGACATGAGGTTTGCCCTAGAGCTATCATTGTGTCATAGTTAATCTAGTAGTGAAGCAAGTACAAAGTGAAGCTGACAATGGATCCACACGACAAAAGGATGGCGTCAGAGCTGGTAGTGGTGTTACGATTGTGGCTCTAAGTCCGATAAACGATTCAGTTCATCGGATCTAGAGTGATTTTTTCGGTTTGTGTGTTTTAGTTTTTTCGTTTTGGTTTATGGATCTATTCGTTAATGAATTGAGTTTTTGATTCGTTATGAAACTATTGAGTTTTAACAGTTATGAATATGTATCTCTTGTATTAATGATATCACAACCTTTATAACTTTATAGCTAAAGACAAATAGAAGAGCTTACAATCTATTGTGTTTTTTGTAACAAATTTTGGAAGTATAGTGAATATGAGAGCTGCTATTTTCCCCTAAGTATATCATTTGATTGAATTAGGTAAGCAAGTTATTACGTTTCACGTCTTTCATCTTCTTTTTCTAAATTAAATTGCTGTCTTATAGCATAGAGAGTTATTTTTGCTAAAAACCGTTTATTTTCATTCTCATTATTCTTTGTCTCCAAACATCAAATTTTTTGGTGTCATTAACCTATTGATTCCACAACAATTGGCGCCCAACATGGGGCTAAATGATTTTTTTTTGAAGTAAACATTGTGGGTTTTATATGGCAGATCGAGAGGTTTTCCGGAGATAACAATTTTGGATAATGGAAAATGAAGATGCAAGCACATTTAACCCAGGAGAAGTGTATTGAAGCATTGAAGGGTGAGACATCGATGTTGCACGCCTAATAGAAGCATAGAGGACCGAGATGACCGTGTGGTGGATAAGGCGAGAAATGCCATTATTTTGTGCCTTGGAGATAAGTTCTAAGGAAAGTCTCCAAGAAGAAGACTACAACTTCGGTGTGGGAAAAACATGAATCATTGTAGATGACCAAATCTATGGCTCATAAGTTGTATCTAAAACAACAAATTAACTTATTCGGAATGGTAGAGAACAAAACCATGGTGAAATAATTCACATAATTTCACAAGATTATTAATGATCTTGACAATATAGAGGTAGAGATTGATGATGAGGACAATGATTTACTCTTGTTTAACTGATTACCTAAATCGTTTGAGAAATTTAAGATTTCATTCTTTATGGTAAGGAAGGTACTATTAATTTAGATGAAGTCCAGACGGGTGTAAGATTCAAAGAATATTCAAAGGTAAAATATTTAAAAATTGACAATAGTGGTGAAGAGTGTCTCAAAAGGATTAAGTGAGCGTAAAGGAATGTATAAATCAAATAGGTTTGACAATTCAATGGTAAAATGATACCCTTGTCAAAAAACCAATAACTTCAAGAGGTATTATCCCATAAATAGGGGAAATGATTATTCTATTCATATTGCAGTTGCATCCGATACGAATAATTATGTGAGTGTGGTGCATTAATGGTGTTGATTTTGGAGACTGAAGATAGTTGGTTAATGGACTCATGTTTCTCTTATCACATATGTCAAAGAAAATAATACTTTGATACTTTGAAGCTGGAACAAGGTGGAGTAGTTCTCCTCGGTCACAATAAGGTTTGCAAGGTTTGTCATATTAGCACGGTGAGACTTAAAATGTTGGATGAATCTGAGTATCTTATTCACAATGTGAGGTATGTTCTAGAGCTCAGTAGAAGTTTTTTTTTATCCATAATCATGTTTGATGATCTAAGCTATTGAGCTAGAGTTGAAGTTGAGGTGTTGAAGATTTCACAGAGTGAAGTGATCATAGCTAAAAAAATATAAAATATATGTTTTATATATGTTAGAAGGTTCTAATGTTTTTGTTCGTTCATCATCGGTTGGTGAAAAATTTCATAAAAAGAACAAGTTATGTGATTTGAGGTAAAAGCACAATGGATGCCTAACAATGTTTTCAAGACACTTTAATGAGTTTTGTATAAAATAAAGGATAAAAAGACTTGTAATCACTGGGTTTTCCTTTTCTTTATAGGTTAAGATTGGTTCCAAAGCAAATTACAGGGTTGGTAGATGTTCATTAACAATAGTATACTTTCATACAATTATGGAGCTTTGAAGTAGGAAGGTTGTAACCTAGTCTACTTTGAGGTCGTCACAACTTTTCCTATTGTACAAATCAAGGTAATTCAACATGATGGTAATTAATGTTATGTATTGTGCCTTCAATGGCTAACCAGGAGTTATGAAGACTTATGAGTTACTGGGAGTGGAACCTAGAGGATCAAAGTTCATAAATTGAAAATGTACTACTTTTAGTGAGACTCATTAGGGGAAGAATAGTAAAGACATATGGATAAAGTTTTTAGAAATTAAGGAAGAGAAGACTCAATTTGAGGTGGAAGTTCCTACTATTTATACTCGTATTAGTAAGGGAATGATTACAAAGGCATATGATTATCATTTGACTCGTGATAAGGTAAGAAGGGAGATTACCTTGACTGTTATGCTTTGAATGTGGCTGAAATGTTGAAAAACTAAAAAAAAAGGACCTTTAGAGCGACATTCAAAAGCAGGTGGAGTCAAAGATGGTTAAAAAAATCATATATGTCGGTTTGTTTGACTATTAATGGAGAAAAGATTGTTGGAAGCAAGTGACAAGATCAAAGTTCGAGCATTGATTGAACTTGATCAATGTTGTTGAATGTTGATTCATCATGGCTGGGAGCAACAATGTGATTAATGGGTAAACTAACATCACCATAGTTTCAAGTCAAGGTGGAGATTATTGAAATGTGTCTTAAAACCTTAAAGTTTTATAGAGAAAACAAATATTTCGAGATTGCAAAATTAAAAAAAAAAAATCATTTTGAAGTCGGCTATGATTGCATAGTCCCGATGAGGTTGGCAACGGAGGTGAGTAAGGCTTACGGAGAAGTTAGCGCGACAGGAAAAAGTGAGGCTCACTACGGAACTAGTGTGGTGTGGGGATGATTCAAAAGATATCCCAACATTTGACTTGCACTACAATTGGTGTGGCGTCAAAAAGTGAGGTTAGTGGTGGAGTCCGGATATAGTGAAGCTGGAGGTGGAGCTAACACAATGGGAGACTGGTAGCAAAGTCAACGATGGTGGCATGAAAGTGAGTTAGGTTCTGACAAGTGGTTTGGTTCGTCAAAATTCGGGTCTGGTTTTCTCGATTCGTGTGTTTTGGAATTTTTCATTTTGATTTTTGGATCCCTTTGTTAATGAATTGAATTTTGGGCATGTTATGTATTTGTTGACTTTCAACATTCATTAATATGCAACTCTTGCATTCTTGTTATCACAACGCTTAGAACTTGACAACTAAAGACATAAGGAAGATGTGACAATCTTAATAAGGAAAAACTTAAAAGGACGAGTTAAGGGAAATCTTTGGAGTATTTAAAAGGACCGAGAAACACTTATAAACATCTTGGATTTGTGTGATTCATATATAGAGTCAGAAAAATTAAAAACACTTGAGTAGAAAATATGGTTTGTTTTTGAAATTTGTATTACGATTTTCTTTTAACTCATTTGTAATTTTCGTAACAACTTTTGTAATTATACTGAATCAGAAAACTGCTCTCTTTACTATAGTAGATCGTTTTATTGAGTTGAGTAAACATATTATTGTATTTTTTGTCTTTTATCTTCTTCTATCAAGTTTATCTGATAACTTATTATATATAATTGTTTTTATCGAAAACCATTTATTTTAGTTATCATTATTTTTTGTCCTTACACATCAAATTATTTAGAATAATTGAATTTTTCGATGTTACAATACAAATGCTATATCATGAATTTTTTAATTTGTTGAAATGATTCGATAAGATTCAAAAAAAATATTTAGATGAGATGATAAGAGATTTTATCCGCTAAAAATCAGATATGTAAACTCAAACCTAATCACATATTCGCAAAGGTTTTGAATTGTCTTCCCTAGAGCAAAAATATTTTCACAAAATGAAGAGACCACCCTTTCTATTTCCTTGTGAAACATAACTAGCTAGTTACTCAAATGAAGTTGAATTCTCACTTTGGAACATTAAGGTGAACAAGTACTCCTTCCCGCCCAAAACACACATGATGTTGCATCCACCAACCTCTAGCTAAACTTTTAGTTTCTGGTTTCTCATTAAATATGGTTGTTGCTCATTTCAATATTACCTACACCATAAATACAAACAATACAAACAAAACTTAAACTTAAAGATTCAATCTAGTTGAATTTCTTTCCATTCAAAGAATGAAAAAAAATTCACTCCATATAATAATATTTTAAATTTACACTATCGAATAGCATCGCATCGTTAATTTAACAATTTAAAATTTAACTATTAAATTAAATATAAAAATGTTTTTATTTTATTTAAATATGAATAATTGTTTTTTAAAAAAAAGTGTAATTTTTATTATATTTTAGTTCTAGCATTTATTTCTAAACCTGTAAAAATTAAATAAGAAACTACTGTATGGTGACCCAACAAGTTAATGTACAGTTTTCCAAATTGTCCCACCTCATCTTTAAAATCTTCCCCCCATCTGACTTGCCTTTAATGCCCTCAATCCAACTTCATTTTTCTATCCTTCAAATTTTCATTTTGAATTCAATCCACATTTATTCACTTACCTTCCTTCTTAAATTCCATCAAACCAAAAAAAAACAAAAATGGTGAAGAAAAAAGCATTGAACCTTTCTTCTCTTCTCAGAAACACAGACCTCAAATATTCATCTTCATGGCCATGGCCTTATTGTCACCAACCAAAAACACTTTCTTTTAGAGCTGAAAATAACCAAGATGACATTAACAACACATTCAAAATCATCAACTCAGCTTACTTGGAACCTTCTCATGAATCTCCAAAAGCTTCTCTTGATGAATCAGGAAAAACCGATTCTACGGAACCCGTGATTCGCGGGTTACCGTCTGATCGGTTTTTCTTTGAGCCGGATGAGAGTAACTCCATTTTAGAAGCTAATAGTAAAGTTGTTGCACAAAGTGAAACTACTCAAAGTTTGCCTTTCAAAGATAGTGTTGTGTTATCTATGGAATCTCAAGATCCTTATGTGGATTTTCGAAAGTCTATGGAGGAAATGGTGGAAGCTCATGAGGTTAAAGATTGGGAGTGTCTTCAAGGACTTTTGTGTTGGTATTTGAAGGTCAATGAGAAAAACAATCATGGCTATATTGTTGGTGCTTTTGTTGATTTATTGGTTGGTCTTGCATTTTCTTCGACTTCGTCTTCGTTTTCTTCTTCATCGTCTTCGTCTTCGCGTTCTCCTTTTTCGCCTTTATCATTTTATAGTTCTTCTATGTCTTCCTCTTATAGCACTCGGTGTGCTTCGTGTTCCGCGGCTCGCGAAGAAGAGATCGATACTCCTAGTTCTTCCTTGTTATTAGAACAAGTTAGGGAGGAAATCGATGGCGAAGATGAAGTTGAAGCTTCGGAAACTGAAGTTTCAACTTCATCATCGCCATTATCAAGTAATCATTGATTTAATATTAAGAAAATTAAGAAAAGTGATTTTAATCATGTATAACCCTAGTATTAATAGTGTATTATAAAGTAACATTTTTTGTTTCATTATTTTTTTTTTCATGTTTATTTTAACTTTTTTATCATTATTAGATTTCGTTATAATTCAAGATTCATCGCATTTATGTTGTCAAATATATTATATTTTAGATTGTCTGATCTTGATTGAACGATTACTAGATTACTGAATGATGTAATGAATGCGTGAATGCGAACGATCAGGAATTGAAATTCTTTCTTTACATAATATGTGTTTGAGTTTGTGTTAATGTAGGTCACACGTGTGGTTAAAATGCAAGCGTGTGAGGATATATGTGTGATGAGCTAGGTACTTGAGATGGTCACTTTCTATTTGCTTTCAGCACTGAATGAGTGAATGAGAAGAAATAGATGTGGAAATTTCTATTTTTGTCATGATATATTATGTCATGTCTACATTTATGTATAGTCATAATCTTTTATAAAAATCTATGTAGTAATTTTATTTTATTTTTGTAGCTAAATGACAGCAAATCCTCAATTGCTTTCATTGAGATAGACAGTGTATCTTATTTCTCATTTTGAACAATGTTTTTCCTAGCCAACATGAGATTATTTGTAGAAATTAATAAATGTACTAAACATGTTAGATTGTTAGGTAAGTGTTTTGCTTCAACGGCATTCTATAAGAAAAAATCAATGATTTTGTGTAAGTAACTCACACGTGTAGTAACCCTAGAAGTGTGAAATGCACCATTGGATTAATCAAAGATGAAAAAATGAGAGCCATAAGTTTTGAAATTAACAAGTCATTATCAAATACAGCTCACAAGTATTTTGGCATATGGTCCTCTCTCTGCATCTGCAACAAGCAGCAACGTTATCTATATTTCATACCACTTGTGTTCAAAAATATTTGTCTTTATATATGTTTCTAATATTTTATGTGTCAACTTAATTTGGAATTTAATTCTTGTTTTTGAATCTAATAATAATTGTACAAAAACCTGTCACACTATTCAGCTTTGCATTGGATAAAGGCAATTACTAAAATTCAATTTCAATTTTTTTTTATATATTTTTTACAAAAATTTCCTATTTTTTTATTAAACAATTAGAGAAAAGAAAATTATTACTCATTATGTATATATGATTCACAGAAAATAATTTGCTATCTTTATCCAAAATAATCCACCTAATAATGTTAAAGAAGTTGTGAAATAATTGTGACTCATTATCAAGAAAACTAGTCGTTGATGTAAAAAACAAGTGAGTCGACATGTTATTGAGAGTTAACAACAATGAAATATCTTTGCCAAATTCAGACACCACAAGTCCCTTTCAATATTCCATTGAAATAGTATATGCGAGAATTCTAGTAAAACTAAGTGTATTATTGGACTTCAAAATATACTAGTTTTATTATCATTAGTGTTTATTCTATTTTGTTATTCAGAAACACAGCTTATAATACAAGTGTTTATTAAATAAACATTTAGAAAGCTTGTGTGAGTTACTTTTGTTGAAATTAACCTTAATCTTTAAGGTAATTTGAATTAATCTAGAATGAACGATAATTAATCTTTTTGATTGATTTGTTTTTCTCGTTTATCATTCGTCACTTGAGCGATTCAACCACATTTTATTTGTAAGATGATTCTATTACACAATGATTTGAGGAGAAAGAAATTTGTGAAAGTGAATTAAGGAAGAAATGAGAAATTATGGTTTTGGGAGAAAAGGGAAGAAGATGGATCAAATTCTCCAGAGTTTCTCTTTATGTTTTTTCAAACCGAACTTCTCTTTCAATACACTTACAATAGTATGGTACATTCCTATCTATAGATGGGGTTACTTGCACATCAAGTAATTTTTAACTAACTAACTAACTAACAAATGATAAGTTTTAGCTTTGTTGAGGTTAACTACTTCCACAACAACAACATACTTCGACAAGTTGTATTTTACTTTTTGTTGAATACAATTAATACAGACTCAGTTCGACTTTGTCGAACGCATGTTATTTCGACTTTGTCGAATACACACTTATGCTTGATACAAAGAATTACATATTTAACACACAACCTAATTCATTGTTTCTAAGTTATTTATATTCATCATAATTCTCAATCTCTTGAACAATTTGACTTGCACAACCATCGTCATGATGTCTGAAATCTGATTCATAGTTTTGCAGTGTTCCAAGTTTAGTTTCCCATTAGCTACTTGCTCTCGAAGATAATAAAACTTCATCTCGATGTATTTGCTTCTTCCATGTGCTATCAGGTTCTTCGCTAGATTGATAGCGAATATATTATTGATCTTCGTGATCATTGCTCCATGGTATTTTCCTGAAATTTCCCCGACCAGGTTCACCATCCATGTTACTTGACATGCATAAAGAGATATAGTTATGTATTAAGCCTCACATGATGACATCGTGACTACTTGTTCCTTTCTTGAACTCCAAGCAATTGGTGCATCACCTAACATAAGCACATACCTAACTATGGATTTTCTATCTTCAACATCACCACACACACTCGAGTTGGTGTTTTCCACTAGTTTGCATTCTCTTTCTTCATCTACTTCCGGAAAAAAAAATGCCATAGTCGAGTGTTCCTTATAGATACCTTAATATCCTCTTTGTGGATGCTAGGTGTGATACATTTGGCTTTTGCATGAATATACTCATCATATTTACATTGTATGCTAGATCAGGCATTGTGTGACAAAGATATCTTAATGATCCAATGAGTCTTCTATAGTGAGTTGGATCAAAATCATCTTCATCTGAGTCCTTTGACAATTGTAGTCTTGGTTCAGTAGGTATCAAAGTTGTATTGTAGTCTTCCATCTCAAACCTTTTGAGCATTGCAGTTGCATATCTTGTTTGATGCATCATTAAACCTCTACTACTCTTGTAAAATTATATTCCAATGAAGTATGAAATGTTTCCCAGGTATGAAATTTCGAAATCATTGTTTATATCAACTTTGAAGTCTTTGATCTCCTTTTTACAACTACCATTTATCAACATGTTATCGACATAGAAGCATAATATATATATAAGTAGTTTACTTCTGCTTCTTCTAACATATACTTCATGGTCATTCGTGCACTTCACATATTCTTTCTCCCTTAGTAAACTATCTAACTTTTTATTCCAAGCTTTTGGAGCTTGCTTGAGTCCATACATGACTTTTTGCAACCTGTATACCTTTGCTTCTTGGCCTTGTATAAAAAAGCCAACTGGTTGTGTAACATAAACTTTTTCATCTAAGGGGCCATTCAGGAATGAATATTTCACATTCATCTTACATATATACCAGTTATTTATGTTTGCTAGGCCAACAATCAACCTGATTGTTTTGTTCCTAGCAACTGGTGCAAAAACTTCATCAGAGTTGATTCCTTCTCTCTGAAGAAATCCTTTGGCTACAGGTATTGCTTTGTGTCTAGCTACTTCTCTTTTTGGATTCAGCTTCACTTTGTATACCCATTTCACATCAACCGTCTTCATGCATTGTGACAATTCGATTGACCAAGTATTGTTAACTTTTATGGGCTTTAGTTCTTCATTCATCAGATGCATCTATTCAAGTCCTTTTATCCCTCAGTTACATTTATTGGCTCAAAATATGCATAGAAAGCATAGTGGACCAGTTCTATTTTATCATCAACCACTATAGATTTAAACTTTGTGAGCACCTCAAGCAAATCATTTTTTTCTTGATTAGGTACGTCCATAATTTTCTACTGAAATCATATATGAATGCGACAAAGTATTTTTTTTAGCTCCAATCGAATCTACCTAGATATAACCACACACATTTGAATATATGACTTCAGGAATTGCATTCAACTTGCTTTGCGTGTCTTTACTGAAGTTATTCTTATGTTGATTTGCTTGAACACATTCCTCACACACTTCATTTAGAATGACGATTTTTGGTAATCCTAAAACCATATTTCTTCTCTTCAGATTTCTAATGTCTTTGATGTTAAGATGACCAAGTCTATAGTGCCATAGTCATTCATCTCTATTTGTTTCAGTTTCTAGACACTTGTGCTCCATCACATTTAGTTCAATCTTGAAGGTTTAGTTCTGAGACATAGGTGCCTTCAATATTAACCTGCCACATGAGTTGAGAACTCTCACCATCTTATCTTCGATAAATACTTTGTAATTGTTCTCGATCAGTTGCCATATGTTGAAAAAAATGCTTTTCATGTCTGGTATGTATAATACATTGGAAATTACTGACCTTTTTCCATTTCTCCTCATAATCAGAACATGACCAATACTTTTCGTAGTCGGGGTATTGTCATTGCGAATTTTACCTTATTCTTCATCGAGAGACTTATGTTGAAAAACCAATTTTTCCTTCTAGTCATGGGTGATGAGTAGCTTGAGTCCAAGTACCATTGGTCCTTGAGTTTTTCTTCATCTTTCATTGTGACCATCACCAATATCATTTCTTCTTCGTGTTTTGCAAGTCTTGCATCACTTTTTTTTTATTTTCTTTCTTGCTCCTCGACATTGACTTGCATAATCTCCATACTTTTGACAGTTGTAACACTGAATATGGATTTTATCAAAAATAAATCCATCGCCCCTTCCTCTACATGAAACATCACCTCTTTGATTGCTTTGACTTGAAGATTGTATCTGATTTTATGAACTACCTTCTTGTTGATTTCCTCTACCAATTGAATTATTGTAACTTCCTCTACTTTTGTTATCATTCCATCTTCCTTTGTCTTTGTTTTCTTTTCATGAACGCGTCTGCAAAGCTACATCACTATTTGTCTTACTTGCAGATCTTTCATCCATTTTTTGTTCACGATATTCAAGCGTCCCTTCAAGCTCTTATTTTGTCATACTTGACAAATCCTTCAATTCTTCTATGGCTACTACCACATGATAGAATTTTTGAGTGAATGTCCTCAAGTTCTTTGTAACTACTGATCTTGATGTTAACACTTCTCCACACATTTTGATTTGATTCACCAACCTCGTTACTCTAGTGAAGAAATCAATGATGCTTTCACTTTCTTCCATTTGAAGCAATTCATATTTTTTTGTGAGTTTTAAACCTCACCTCTTTCACTTTCTCAGCGCCTCCAAACGATTTCTCCAGGATGTCTCATGCTTCCTTTGCTTAGTCTACATCATTAACTTTCTTAAAGTTGTCTGGATCAATACTTTGATGGATTATAAAGAGCGCTTTATAATCTTTTTTCTTTAAATCTTTATGTGCAACAGTTTGTTCATTTGTATCATTCTCTCCAATTGGTGTTACTTCATTCTTCACATCACAAGATCTCAAAGATCTTGATAAAAAAAAAAAAACCTTAATATGTTTGCATAAATTTTCATAATTCTTACCATTCAAGATTTGAATATTTGTTGGAAAATGTCTTTTCGAATGAGACGTTATTGTTTTATGCTTCCAGAATAACAGTCAGTGATACCAGTCGTTGGAATTAACCCTAATGTTGGAGATAATCTGAATCAATTTTTTATAAAAAATATAAAATAAATTAAAATTATTTTTTATATATTAGAATTTGTTTTTATAATCTTTTTTAGAGAATTTACAAAAATAAATTAAAAAATATGTATGAAAAATGTCCTAAACAGTGGGACAAAACTCATGCCAATATATAAGATCTAATAAATCAACACAAACACGGCTTGAATCTTACTCGAGCTATTTGAAAACAAAGGTACTATTCAAATTAGTATAACTTTATTTTACTAGGAGAAAAATATGAAAAACTAAGAAAATAAAATAGGGAGAGATGGAGAAAATGAGAAGGACATGAAACAATTTAACTATTATATATTTTACAAAAGAAAAAAAAAACTCAAATTAAGATGGAAAAAATATTTAATCAACATTTAATTGTTTCTCGAAAAATGGAGGATTATTATAAAAATAAAATAAAAATGAATGAATAGTTGGGATGTGTAATTGGGATCACTGAAGTTTTAAACAAATAAACCAGACCAAACTTAGAGATAAGTGTAGTATGAATAAACTAAGTTGCTCACTCCAAAAACTTTAAAGATCAAATTCAAGGGGCTTGTGAAGCATAGATTCCTAACCTATGATTTTTATCAGAACCGAAGCTTCTAAACCTTGAATATATAAAAATATAAAATATTTCATTTTACATTTAGTCCCTAAAGTAAACATGAAACTCTTCTATATAGTAGTAGCTTCTAATATCCATGAAGCAGAAACTATATTAATATCATTTGTTGATATTTTGTTTTGTTTTGTTTTGTAGCTTGTGTATTTGAAATGTTGATATTAGTTAGAAGGCTAGTTTGGGAGTTCAAGATAAATCATGAGAGGAACAATTGATTAATGATTTAGAACCATCCAAGATATTACAAGAGAATTTCATTCAAAGATTAATTTGATTATTTAAAAATTAGATATAAAGATTTAAATGACTAACAAGAAAGATATTTGTAAATATATTTGTAATATATTCTGTTATTATAATTGATCGATATTTTTTTTAGGTAATTCATTTGCACACGGCTAATAAAGATGTGTGTTTACTTCTGACATTTGTCAATGAAATAACATTTTTATTTGGAACACGCATTTATAAGAGACACACCACATATCAACCTAAAATGTTAAGGTGATAAGTGTGTGAGTTTTGTCACTTATATAGTGTTCAATCTTTTCTTTTTAATCAATGTGAGACTTCTTCCTCACATTTGATACTCAACACTCCCCTCAATTATGAGTCTATACACAATGCTCCCCCTAAGTGGAAGCTCTCTCTTCCACATACACTTGTATTACCGTTGACACTCTTCAACGGAACACCTTATACCCACCACATGCGAGAAGTGTTTCGATACAATTAAGTCGATCCCTTCACTCGAAACCAAAAGCTCATGATACTACTGTTAGGGCAATTCAGAGGGTCAACGAGAGAACATTTCTACTCTGGACACACCTTTGTGAGACACACACCACATATTCACCTTAAACCTTAAGGTGATAGGTGTTGGGTTCTCTCACTTATATAATGTTCAATCTTTCCTTTTCTAATCAATGTAAGAGTTCTTCTTGACACTTGATTCTCAATAAGGGGATGTTTGATTCAATGGGAGCCTGAATTGAAACTCACAGACAATATTAGGAAAATGATATTAAACTGAGAGAGTTTAGATGAGACCGTCGTGTACTATTGACTACTTATAATTATTGAATTTTATTTTCTATGGGTTATAAACTCCTAGATGTGGGTGTATATTATACCAAATTGAGTTACCTATTTTTTTATTTCTTGTTTTATTTATCATTGAATAATTCGTACCATCTTGTGTAATTCATTGATTCAAACATTATGTGAAACATCTAGCATCAGATCATGCACTATGTTATTGTTGGGTGTATTCTAGGATATCTATTTTGTTTTGTTTTGTTTTAGATGGAAAATACCAAGGAAATAAGAAACGTTAAACGTCCATCTTGATGGTACTAGTTATGACTACTGGAAGGCTCAAATGATTGTTTTTCTTAAGTTCATGCAAAACAAGACTTGGAAAATGGTCATTAATGGATGGACTCCTCTAACAATTATAGCTGAAGATAATTTTGTTTCCATGAAGCCTGAAAAAGATTGAACACTTGCTGAAGATGAGGCAACACTTTAGAATTCTCATGCTCTTAATGCTATTTGCAATGGGTTCGAAAAAAATATCTTTAGAAACATTAACACATGCGCTAGTGCTAAAGATGTTTCCGAGTGAAACTATTTTTGAGTTTAATGTTCACCTTCGTGACATTTCTAACAATTTCTTTTCTCTTGGTGAAAATATAACAGATGAGAAACTGATGAGAATAATTATAAGATCCCTTCCCAAAAGGTTTCGTATGAAGGTTACAACAATTGAAGAAGCTCCAGATGTCTCCATGATGAAAATTGATGAACTAATTGGCCCTTTTCTCATTTTTAAATGACTGTTGATAAAAAAATTGAGAAGAAGAGTAAGGGTGTTGCATTCAAATTAGACATTATTGATTATGAAGACAAAGTAACTTATGACACTAATAAGAATCTAATTGAATATATTGTCATGATTGCTAAGAATTTCAGCAAGGTCATGATAATAATTGATAGAAGGTTTAGGAATAATGTTTATATTAATGTACATGTCAAATACAAACAAAAACAAAAATATAAAGGTGGTAACTTTCAGCGTCGAGGAAAAGATGGTAAAAGATAAAATTTCAACTATCCTAACAGAGCCAGAGGTATTTGACATCGTGAATGCAAAGGATTTGGACACTTTCAAGTTGAATTTCCAAATTCTTGAGGAAGAAAAGAAAAAGTTACAATAGCACTTTATCTGATGATGTTTCGGATGGAGAAAGTGAATTAGATTAAGCAAACAGTGTTGTAGCGTTTACTACTCGTGCCCAAGAGATATCATATTCTAAGATACCCAATGATGATTATTTTCATGATTATAATGAGAATTTCAGTGGTGATGATTTATATGTCTATGCTCTTGCTAAAGCATATAAGACTTTTCATCTTAAGTGGGTTGAAGAATACCAAGTTATTGAAAGGTAGAAGGAAAATATTGAATTCCTTCTTCAAGATAAAATATGTCTCATGCTTACTATTGTTGAATTGAAGAAATAAGGCGGTCATCTCAATTGTGTTCTTGGTGGAATGATTAAATTTGTTTGCATGCTAAATTTTGGAGCTAATAATCTTAATGCCATATTAGGTATGGTAAAACCCGCAAAGGACATGAAAGGAATTGGATATACTAGCGAATAATCCAAATTAAATATTGTGTTTGTTCATCATGCTCACAAATCATAAATAAAGATATCATATAAAATATCACGTGAGCCTACCAAATATTTTTACTAGCAACTAATGCTTATATCAGGCCCACTTGGGTATGTCATTACTATGGTCAACGTGGTCACATTCAACCTTGCTATTATAAATTGTATGGTAAACAACCACATCACAAACAATTATCTCCTTAGTGGAATGTGAAGTCTAATATGCATCCTTAACAATTATGGAGTGCCAAGCCTAAGCTTCTGGTTATATTATTTGTACTTCCCTCATATTCTCATATTGTGAAGATTGGTAATTTTATAGTAGTTGTTTTATACACATGACTGGCAAAAGAAGCTATCTTGAAATTGGAAATCCATATTTCAAAAGTTATGTTACTTTTGATGATAGAGCTAAAAGAAAAATTATTGGAAAATGATACTAAGACTATCATGTTCTTCCTTGTCTCAATGATGTCTTGTTAGTTACTTATCTTAATTTTAATCTTATTAGCATCAATCAACTATGTGATAAATATTTATGTGTCAAGTTTAATAGTGAAGAATGTATTGTCACAAATAAACAACATACTAAATTAATTAAGGGGTTTAGATCTACAGATAACTAGTACATGTGGTCTCCATGTGATAGGAATCAACCTCAATCTTGCCTAGCTTATAAAATTGAAGAAACTAAGATATGACATGTAAGACACGGGCATTAAAATCTTATAAGTATGAGGAATATTATTTGTTTGAAGGTTATTGTTGGCATACATGATTGCAAGATTGAAAATGAAAAATATGCGGTGACTATCATGTCGGAAAGTGAAACAAGTTATCTTATACTAAGTTTCAACATCTTACCACTACATGTGTGCTTAAGTTGCTTTATTTGGATCTCATGGGACCTATGAAAGTTTGAGGAGTCTTGGAGAAAAAATATATGTCTTTTTTGTTGATGATTAGTCCATATACAATTGGATTGAATTTATTCGTGAGAAGTCTACTACATTCTCTTTTCTTGAAGCTCTTTGACATCATCTAAAACCATAAAAGGAAATTATATTGGCAAGATAATTCACAGTCTATGTGATCATGGTAGAGAATTTGATAACTCAAATTTCTTTTCCTTCAGCACTACTTAAGGGACTGCTCGTGAGTTTTCTGCTCCCATCACACCTCAATAGAATGACATTGTTGAAAGGAAGAACCTTACCTTGCAAGAAATGTATATAGTTATGATTCATGACAAACATCTTCCATATCACTTTTAGGTAGAAACAATGAATATTGCTTGTCATATTCACAATTGAATAACTATTTGACTATGAACCACAATTACACATTATGAGCTATAGAGGGAGAGAGCTCCAAATATTAAATATTTTAATGTGTTTGGAAGTATTTAGCATATTCATGTTGATTGTGAAGAATAAATTAAGCTTGATCTAAAATGTGATTAAGGCATATTTCAGGGGTATTCCATTAACAGTAGGGCATATCGTGTGTTTAGAAGCCTACTAAATCCAAGATTAAGGGTGTTAAAATGGGTCTGGCCCTACGGGCATGTCTGTTTTTCTCAGACTTTTTTGTGGGGGAAGTCCAAGGTATTAGGTCTACACCCTCTAAAATGATCGTCCCGTCGCCCTTTTTTTAGGGTTTTTACAAGCACAAACATTAACATAATTTATGCAATTTCAGGCTTTAAAAGTGCAATTGTGGGCCCACCCTCATGTTTTTGTAGAGCGGGCCAAAGTTTTAGACCAATACCTTAAATTATGCCCACCTGCCATGTTTTTTGCGATCATTTGTAGAGAGGCCTAAAATGGGACGGGCATGCATGTTTTCTATCCTTCTCTATGAAAGAGTCTATAAATTTTATTGTTAATGACTATCAAATTGGAGTGATATCCAATAAAGAAGAACAATTTGGTTTCACTGGTCACTGTGTTGAGCCAAATATTCTAGAAATTCTGGAGAACAACTTACAGTCTACTGAGAAAATGGAGATTCATACAACGATGATAATAGTACTTCTGAAATAAAATATCCATCAACAAGGATCAAGAAGAATCATTCTATTGAAAATGTTATATAAGATTTTCACAACAAAAAGAAAAAAAACATTTAATTATAGAGAAATGATGTCTAATATGCATTTATTTCAAAAATTTAACCCAAAAATGTGAAATAGGATTTCGATGATGAATTAGGTTTCAATGCTATGTAAGGTGATATTGTTTTGTTTAAAATAAATAAAGTATCAAAACTTGTTTCTAAACTGAATTATGCAAATATTTAGAACAAAATTGATTTACAATAATAAGTATGTGAGAATGGGAATGTTACTTGAAATAAAGTGCATCTTGTAGCTCAGGGATACACTTAGATCTAAGGTGTTAACTTTGATAAAACATTTGTTGTTCATATTGCTCGTCTTGAAGTTACCAAACTTCTACTTAACTTGTTATATCTCCTTAAGTTCAAACTTTATCAAATGGATGTGAAAATTGTGCTCCTTAATGGGTACTTGAATGATGAAGTCTTTGTTAAGAAACCAAAATGATTTATTGATACATGTCTTCCCAATCATGTCTTGAAACTAAGAAAAACCCTTTATAGGCTCATACAGGCTCCTAGGACATGGTATGGGAGACTCACATATTTTTTTATTATGCATGGTTATGTTTGATGAGAAATTGATAAAACTCTATTTGTTAAGGACAGTGGGAATCTGTTGATAAATAAGATATATGTTGATGACATTGTGTTCGGATGGATGTCAATAAAGATGGTGGATTTGTCCAACAAATGAAAGCTATTTGAGATGAGCATGGTTGGCTTACCTATTTTCTCAACTTCCAAGTGAAACAAATGAAAAACGACATCTTTATTTCTCAAAGTAAGTATACTATAAACATTATGAAGAAATCTGGTTTGGAGAATGCAAGGCACAAACAGACACCTTTTGCCACACATGTCAAGATATCAAAAAACAAACAAATAGTTAATGTTGATCAAAGCCTTTATAGAAGTATCATTGGTAGCCTATTGTATCTCAGTGTTAATTGTCTTAACATCACTTTTCTATAGGTACGTGTTATCACTATCAAGCTAATCCCAAGGTTAGCCATCTTACTCAAGCCAAGTGTGTCATTAAGTACATAAGTTAAACATCTTATCGTCGTCTTTTGTAATCATTTGATACAATCTCTTCTCTAGTTGGATATTGTGATGATGAATGGGCAGACAATACTGAAGATAGAAAAATAACTTATGGTGGATGTTTCTTTCTAGGGGACACTTTCATCTCGTATTTCAATAAAAACATAATTATGTATCCTTTAAACTACATAAGCAAAGTATTTGCACTCAACATTACTAGTACAATGTGATACAATATGTCATAAAATTATAGTGTGAAAACTTGAAAGATATAAATATCTCAAAACATCCATTCCAACACATCAAAACCAAACATATTGATATTCATCATCACTTTATTAGATAACTAGTTAAAGAAAAGAAAATCACTTTTGAGCATGTTTGAACAGACAAACATTTGACTGACATATTCATAAAAACTCTTAATGATGTCCAATTTGAAAATCTTTGTTCAACCTTAGGACTTTGTATTATTAATTTATAGCAATTAGTGCACGTGTGGTTGAAGAGCAGTTGGGCCAAATGGAATCCTTATCTGCCCAATTGTATCAATAATAATGTCACTTGTCCCTTCAACCTAACTCGAAAAAATTGCATTTTGATAAATATTTAAAAAGACCATTTTTTAATCTTTGTTTCCACGCCTGAAATCTTTCTCCTTCATCTAGCCTTTCACCTTGCTTTGTGAACTCTAAGAGTCACTTTGATAATATTGTGGGAACAAGACAAGGAACAACTACTTCTGGGAAGGACAAGAAAAACTCGAATAATTTCAGGAAGGACGTCAATGGCAATGAATATGTCATTGAGGATATTGATGAGGTTGTTAGTAAGGATATGAATGATGATGATGATAATCAGATTATTAATGATGACATTGCTCATGAAGCCTCTGCTGCGAGAAAACTGTAACATCCTATTTCCCGACTCGCAAAATAATACAATCATTCAAATATGTTTTCACTCAAGGGTGTCATACATTCTCAAGTAAAACACTTGTTATGAATTTAAACAACTTGCAGCAGAAATATCAAACATTAAACAACACCTTCACATGGTCTCATAAACACAATTACTCAATTAAAACATCAGTTGCAAAAAACAACTCAACAATCACCCAAATAAAAGAAATGTCTCATCCCCTGTATTACAATATCAGAGTGACACAACAAGTACTAAACAAAATGAAAAATAATGATGAAAGAAATAATTGTCATTTGGCCATCCACGCAACTAACCATACATCATACATGTATCTACAACATGGGCGTAAAAGCCACACACAACATAAAAGAAAAGGGTGAGAATAATCCTTACAAATGTTAGTGATGAAAGTAAACATCAGGATAATTATATAAATACACAAATCAATCTCACACATCAACATCAATATAATTTGTAATTCAAATACAAAATGCATCAACGTCTCCTCAAATATGCATGTGATACCGGATTTTTGCACCAACTAAGATAACACTCCATAACACAATTAACAAACAAAAAACAATGAAAAACTAATGTCTAACATAAATCTATCTAATTTGTTTTCTTAGTGTATTCAATGCATTTTTTTTCAAATACATTTGTAGGTTCAAATACTACAATGATAACTCTTCACACATTTACCTATGAAAATAATTGTTCATTTTTTCCTTCTTAAAATACAATATCTTCCCTTAAAAAAAATACACAAATGGTTTATAGTCCATAGTAGTAATAAACAAATGGTTGAGATGCGTACTTGGGATCACCAAACTTTCAAACAAACAAAAACAGACCAAACTTAGAGATAAGTGTAATAGTAAATAGTTCTAATAGTAATAGGTTGCTAACTCCAAAAACACTAGTGTCCCCTTATGCATATCTCAGCTTGCTTTGTTTTGACTTAAATTATTTTACAAACATCAAATTATAGGAGCTTGTTAAGCATAGATTCCTAACCTATTATTTAATATTCATGTCTAGCAACGAAGCTTCTAAACTTGGAATCTATATATAAAAAAATTAATCCATTTTACATATACTCCCAAGTAAACCCCATGTTTTCTGCATAGTAATACTCCTGTTTTGTTTTGTACTTTGTGTATTTGAAATGTTGACATTAGTTAGAAGGCTAGTTAAAATTTGGGATAAAAAAATGGGTTCCGGCATATTAGGTATATATCCGATTTTATTCTCCGTATTTTACAGCAGGATGAATCAAGAGTTTAGATCCTCATCCTCTAATGTATTTGTCTCTTTCCGCTCTGTTTTTTTCGTATATTTTTGCAGACACAGGTATTTACATAAATTTTAGTATTTTTAGATTTCTAACCTGAAGTTTCCTCGCTCTGTCTCACTTGTTTTGCGAGATGGAGATGGATGTAGGTTTTAACTTCGCATTCTCAACTATGTCTATTCCGTCTAATTTTTTTCCGAACTTTTGTAAAACGGATTAAATGGGATGGACATTCGAATTAAAATTGTTAGATTTTTTAAATTGTTGAAGACAAATAAACAAACACACTCCAGGTTTTGTTATGGAGAAACCAATGTAGGATGCAAACTTTAAGACAGTAGTAATAAACAATGTATTTAGTGAGATAATGACATTACAATGACACCCTCATTTTCCGAGATATTTAATTCAATTTTCCAATACAAGAGAAAATATGTTTCTCCATTTAAGTAGACTTGCATTAAATGACTCAGCTCAATTCACTATCCCAGGTTGGTTGGCCCTTCTTTCATTGCATTATTATTTAGGGTATCTTTATTTTCAAACATGACACTACAAAACAAAATACTATGAAAGAAAAATGCCACATTTAAACATTATACTGTTGTTTACATTGTGGTTCAATTCTTTTTAATGGGTGCACTTCTGCAAGTTATGTTTAGTCATCTTTAGATATGCAGCTTGGTTTCACCATATTTTATCACGAGCATTTTTCTTAATATTCCCAGTAGATTTTTTTATATTTTATCACTGTTT
Organism: Lathyrus aphaca; assembly: GCA_963966055.1. NCBI lineage: Eukaryota > Viridiplantae > Streptophyta > Magnoliopsida > Fabales > Fabaceae > Lathyrus > Lathyrus aphaca. Next base: position 44,313,224 of record OZ014525.1, on the reverse strand, counting down.
TCGGATTTGATAATTCAGGATGTACCTTTTTTTTTTCAACGTTGATTTTTTCTGGATCTACATATTCGGATCTTAAATTTACAAATAAATTATTTTCGAATATGTACATCCAAAAACAATTTAATTGTGCTATCTAATTTATCTCTTTTTCAACCACCACAAAATAAAGAACACCAACACAAAAACAAGAAAACTCAAATCGATTATGCTCTTGGAAAAAATAGCGGCACAAACACGAACATTCGTCTTCATCCATATATTCCCAAATATGAACATTCCACTGTGTTTTTGTAAAATTCCATGGATTTTGTTGACATGGAAGAGAAGAGGGTCATTAGATTGTGTTAGAAGGTGCCATTGGTTGCGCTTGTGTCATTGGCACAAGCATAATAGATGAGACGAATGAGTTTTGTGTTGGTGTTCTTCATTTTGGCGTGGTTGAAAAAAGATAAATTAGATAGCACAGCCAAATTGTATCCGAAAACAATTTATTTATAAATTTGAGGTTTGGATGATTTACAAAACCGAAAAAAAAAAGATATTTTTGAGTGTCTAAAAGATCTATAGGATGTATCAAGAAATCATATGTTATCATATCCCTATTAAAAAAATAAGTGTCTCACTTTATTTATTTTTTTCTTTCAAAATAACTCGCATCGTAAATATCTAAATGATAATATAATGCCGAAGATGAGACTCTAGACATACTCCATTATAGTGATCAGATCAAAGAAACTTGACGGGTAGATGATCCAATAAATTTTAAATTTTAATATTAATTTAAAATTATGATTAAACATAATTTAATTCTACAAAATTGTAAGACAATAATTGCTTATATTTATAAACACATATAATCCTAATAACTATTATAAATAATTATATTTAGATTCATTAAATGTATCGGATATCTAAATCAGATATATAGGTTATTTAATAAATTTGAAAATGAAAATTTAGTTTATAAGAGTGATTGGATGGTATATTAAAACTAAAATTTGTCCAATGTAGAAGAGTGAAGTAACTACATCAATTCTCATGCAATCCAAATTAGCTCCGATAATGGGTGTATGTGAGAGTATTCACTTAAAAAAACATTAAAAATAGAGGGTGTGCAGAGAGAAAAATGGCCAGCACAAAGATGATTTTTTTTTAGAATAACCTAATTTATTAAATAAATAACTGAAATATCGTAGGTTTAAGTGATATTATGAAAGTGACGTAGTTTTTTATTTTATATGTTATATGGATTGCAGTATAAGTATAAAATTAAAAAAAAAATTAAACATATACCCGTGTGTCATTTGGATTGGCTAATGGGTATTTTTTAATTTTTTAATTTTTATTTACATGTTGTCGCCATTTCATGTGGCGAATTTGTTTTAATTTTTTTTAAAACAAACTCATTCGCCATTTCATGTGACTAAGTATGTTTTAATTTTTTAATTTTTATTTTGTATGTATTCGTGCGTCATTTGATATAGTGTATGAGTTTAATTTTTATTTTTTTTTACATATTATTGATAATTGAATAAATGAAATTAAAAAAAAAATAAAGAAAAATATAATAGAAAACCAATAAATAAAGAAATAGAAGAAAAGAAATAAAGATGATATTATTTAAAAGTGACTATTACAAATGATCAATTTTCTGCCCGATCTAGACGTCCCCCAGTTCCACATGCACGTGGATGACCCCGCCTTCGAACTCTATTACGAGGTTGTTGAGGTGTCTCTGGTATTTATGTGTTTGGTGGGGGATGTTGCTGATCCGAGGATCCCTGAGTATTTGATATGTTTGTAACCATTTGTCCTAAAAAACCCTGTGGGTTGTTGTCAAAGGCGTTGTCGTAATCTAATTGAGTGTCCATGTTTTCATAGTTTGGTCGTAGTGGTTGGGTTGGGTTGGTTAAGGAAGGTACGGTCAATCGAATGGGGATATTGCCTCGTTATGAGAATGATACAATGGTGGAGGGCTATGGTGGGCTCGGGTTGAGTGGAAGGAGTTATCAGGGGTATATTGGGGTGGGTTAGGCTCGTGTTGCTGTGATTGTGTGTGTGGCAAGAATGGGTTGCGGGTTTAAATGAATGGTTGATGAGTGTTTGATGTTGATGGTTGGAATTTGGTGGGTAGATCTTGGCGTGGGGTTAGTGGTTGGGAATATCCTGCGGCTTCCGAGCGCGGGTCAATCAAATATGGGTTATCAGACACTCATTGTTGCGTTGTAACTGACCTAAACCAAATCAAATATTCTCTAGTTGGTCTACCATTTTGTACGACTGGGTCGTTTAAGACGTGGTTGAAGTGATCTCTCCATTGTAGACACAACTCCCTAGCAAAGTATTTCCAATCATTCAAGTTCCACTGGGCATCTACTCTTCTTAGATGCCACTCTCTCAAACACGTCGGAGGGCCTGGAATATCTTGTTGCATTCTGAACTGCATTTTCACCCAATCAGTCTAGTGCATTTCAATTATAGTGAACCGAATGATTGATGTTTTTGCTGTCCATATTTCAACATCCTCGGGGTTAGGTTCACGGTCCAGGCCTAGATATGGCTGCCAGATAAGTTGCAATAAAAAAAAGATTTTTTTAGTAGATGGGAAGGATGTTAATCTATAAAGAAAATTTATAGTAATTTAGTTGCAATATTTGGTCGACGCCAACGTGGTGTAACAAATTGTGATATACAATTATAGAACTTCTAGGATTCCTGTTGTAATCCATCCCAAGATCGTACCAGCTAAACAGAAAAGATTGAAAAGCAATTAGTTACAATAATCGTAGAATATTTAAAATTTAATATCGCCAACAGAATTTTAATAGCACACTTACTATTTGTCATAGGGGGACGAGCATGAATTCATGTTGCGTGGGGTGAGCATTGAAAATCTTGACCACCCCCATGCATGTAATAAAAAAGCACAACCATAAAATGTACAAATATCCTTTGCTGCATTTTTACAAAGGGCACGATAAAAATGGGCTAAAACAGTTGAACCCTAACTATATGTGCTTACCTTATTGATGTTTCGCAACAACGGTAAATACATTAAGTTAATTGTATTACTAGTACTGTCAGGAAATAAAAAATGGCCAAATAAAATCATAATATAACATCTAGTTTTAAGAATATTTGCATACTCAATTGATTCATCGTCTAATGTTATACTAGCATAATGGGCTCTAAGGACTCCTAAATAATAGCTTGACCCCTATTACGAGTATTTGACGGTTCCTCTTCATTAATGAGAGGGGCACCCAACAAACCCTCTATGATTTTGTTATCTTGGTTTACCTTTCCGAAAGCAACATTACCATTTACACGTAAGCCCAACAACATGTAAACATCCTCAAGTGTAATCGTGCATTCACCAAATGGCAGGTGAAAAATGTGTGTCTCCGGTCTCCATCTTTCTAGTAATGCAAGAATAAATGTTGTGCCTACCGAATTGTTGTTTACCTTTATTACATCACCAAATCCGCATGATCGTAAATACGGTTCTATGATTGGATCATATGGTATGTAATCATGCACCCGACGATGAAATCTTTTTACATTCTGTAGACACAAAATAATATATATATATATATATATATATATATATATATATATATATATATATATATATATATATATATGAGTAATTGTAGTAAAAAAAACCTTACAAATGATATAAATTAAAAATTATATATATAAGTAATTTTAGTATAAAAAAACTTACAAATGTGGCAATATTTTCTGTTGTTTCTCTATGTTGGTCACCCATACTTAATAGAGCCATTGTATTTTGAGGTTTTGAAGTTATGAAGTTAACTAGAATGTTAATCTATGAATGAATGGTTATAAAGTTAAATAGAATGTGTATTTATAGGTTAGAAAATTCATGTACAAATAAGCCATATGATATGGCAAATTAGTGTAAAATACATGCATGTTGTATATGCACCAATCTGATTGGCGAATGAGAGTAAATTTGAAGCCCTAAAAGCTGATTGGATCAAAGGTTTTGGTGGAGGATCACCATCCTTCAATAAATCATTCTGATTGGCGAATGAGCTTTCACTAGGATCACCATTCGTTCACGTGCTTTATGTTTCACATGCATTCCTTGGAATCTTGTAAAATTGCATTCACATGGGACATGAAACATGCATGTTGGGAATCATGCAGGTAGCATGTGACATGAAACATGCATGTTGGGAATCTTATCTTGTAAGGAATCACGATTATTTCACACGCAACGCAAGAATATGATCAGTGAAGAAAACAACTTTTTTTAACTCATGTGTCGTATTGATTGGCGAATGAGAGTAACAAGGTTAGCCAATCTGATTGGCGAATTAGTTTTAAAAATAAAACCCTAAGCGCAACAGTTTGGCGAATGGATGTTAAATAATTTAATTAGTTTGTAAGAAAAAATAATTTAACTATTTGACATGGGTGTAAGAAACCCTATTATCTTATCAGTGACAATACTGAATCTTATCAATGAATATTATCAGTGAATCTTATCTCGTATTATATAATAATATCATTAAAGAAAATAGTAAAAAAATTAATTGAATGTGTTCCAATCTTGCATATGAATTCTATTTATAGATTGTTATATGTTTCAATGTTTCAAATATCACTTATAAAAAACATTCAATGTTAAACACATTACATTGAGAACGTATTTGGGATATGGCTCAATCACCGCAATATATGATCAATGCACATATAAATGGCGAGATATCCGATTGTAACCTATTTAGGTTCAACTTTCGTAATACCGAGGTTACTCGGTTCTCAATTACCCGACGGTCAAAGTTTGCTCATCTAAAACAGAGGTTGGAAAAGAAAATGAAGCATGGTCTAGTAGACGCATCATTTATAAAAATCCAGTCTTTTATGAAGATAACCAGGTCATGTTTTTCCAATTAATTGTATGTGATGATGAATGTGTTTGTACTATGTTTCTCAGCCATGAGTATTTCGATTTCAATGATATTGAGCTTTATGTTATGCTACACCAACATCAGATGTCTCAAATTGTTGATACTTCGCAAGTGTTTTGCGAATCTGACAATAATTGAGTTGAAGTTGATGTTGTTGACGATGAAGAAGAAGAAAATGAGGAAATTATTGATGAAGTGGTCAATGAAGATGAGGTCCCAGTCAGTCAGGTATATTGTCCTCCTCAACACATGACAAGGCTGAATTTCGGAGGTGATGACCCATCTTCAGATATATTTTACAATCTATATCTTTAAAAACAAGGAGCATTAAAGGAAGGTGGCCATTTTCGAACAAAAGAAGAATATGTCCAAGCGATAAAACATTACACATGGATTTATCAGCTGATTATAAGGTCGATCGAACGAACCTTACTATTTATAAAACATATTGTCGTAACGTGGCATGTCCATTTCGATTGACAGCATCGTACAAAAAGAGAAGTGACTCTTGGAAGGTTGTGTCTATGGGTCCAGAGCATACTTGTATAATCACCAATCTAATATAGGATCATCAAAAACTGAGTTCTCAGCTAATATGCAATGATATTTTATCAATCGTTGCCGACGACCCATCGGTAAAGGTCACCACGATAATCACGCACATAGTTCATAAACAAAAGTATACTTCGTCGTACAGGAAAGCATGGATAGCTAGGTTGAAGGTTGTTGCCGCCGTATTTGGAAATTGGGAGGACTCGTACAAAGAACTCCCAAAGTATTTGTTGGCACTTAAGCACTATGCTCCAGGGACTATTGTCATTCTTGGGACCTTACCGACGTATACCCCGGAAAGTAATTGTGTTAGTGGAAACGACATATTCCACCGACGCTTTAGGGCGTTTGACTCATGTATAAAAGTTTTTACCTTCTGCAAGCCTATAATCCAAATTGATGGAACATGGCTATATGGTAAATATAAAGGAACTTTACTGATGGCAGTGGCCTAAGACGGAAATAGCGACGTCTTCCCAATTGCATTCGCTGTAGTCGAGAGGGAGACTGCTAAGGGATGGAGTTTTTATCTAAAAAATCTCTGACTACACGTTGCTCCCCAGTCAAACTTATGTTTGATTTCGTACAAACATGCATCAATTGAGAGTGCATGGAAGAATATTGATAACGCTGGCTGGATCCTCCATCGAAACATGTCTATTGCATTAGACACATCGCACAAAATTTCATGAGGGAGATCAAATACAAGGCGTTACAAAAGAAGGCCGTGAATGTAGGGTATTCATTAACCGAACCGTCATTCAAACACTATCGTGAAGAAATCAGACTGACAAATGCAGATGCATTCAGATGGATCAACCAAATTCCATTGGATAAGTGGACCAGGGCATACGACAAAGGACAACGATGGGGTCACATGACCACAAATCTCGTGGAATCAATGAACTCATTTTTCAAAGGTATTTGTAACCTATCAATAACCTTTTTGGTGAGGGCAACCTAATTTAGGCTCGGGGTACTTTTTGACGTCAGACGTTCAAAATGGAGTTTTGTCGTACAGTTTGGTCAGATGTTCAGTGATATTTCAATGGGGTTAATTAAGGATGAGGCTGCCAAATATAACAGACACGTGGTCACAATGTTTAACTGCAATAAAGGTGAAATTCTGTAATGAGATGTCCTAAGAGATGTTCCAACACTTAATAGGACATTTGACAAGTTTAATCAAAACTTAAACAGCAGGAAAAATAAACAACACAGAAGTTTGTTAACCCAGTTCAGTGTATAACCACACCTACATCTGGAGGCTACCAAGCCAGGAGGAAATCCACTATTAGTAATATTAATTCTAGACTTAAACCACCCTGTTTAATCTATCACTTAATACTTACCCAATGCAATTTCTACCTAAGACTCACTTAGATAAGAGTACCCTACTCACTCCCCCTCAATCACCCAGTGATCAAGTTTACAAGTTTACAGAAATTGAAGACATCCTTCAAACAATACAGCTTGATCTTACTTCACAGTTTCAATCAAGTCACAAATGCACTTTTGCTTAAAAGCTCATAAAGTGGTACATAAAAACAACCTGCTATTAAAACACTAGACACTCTATTTAGTCTTCTGAAATTCGTACTCAATTCTATGAGTTTCTGTTGTTTAAATAGGTATCTGAATTTTGGGCTTTCTGTAGAATGATCCAGCCCTAATGTGCAGCAACTGTCACCTTGAATTTAGGGTTTGTTACCTCCTATATTCTAGGTGCATTAGGTCTTCTGTTTTAATCTGAATCTTCAATTTAAAACTCCCTACAGATGCGCCTTGTTCTGTTTTTATCCAGCATTAATTAATTCCAGATAGTTCTCCTTAAATATCTCTGATCTGTTAATCAATAATTAATTCTGGTAGCAGGTCTGAGATGTCTCAACATCTGTTGGGACATCCTGACAAAACTGAACTTAGTCATTTACACAATGTCCCAACATCTGGTAGGACATCCTGAAATAAGTTCACATACTCTATTTGCTAATGTCCCAACATCTGATAGGACATTCTGAACTGAATTTAACATTTCTTGTTTGGTCAAAAATTCTGCCAATTCTTAAACATCTACAAACTCCCCCTTTGGCTAATTTTTGGCTAACATCTTTTCTGGATTTCAGAGTGCAGCAGAAGTTCTTTTTATCAGAGTATAGCATTACTTTTCTGTTGATTCTTATTTGAGATTACTCCCCCTCAAACAAATATGTGTCCAGTCTTGTTGCAACAGAAATACACACTGATTCAGTTCAGACAGAAACAAACAGATTTCATTCAAAAATTAAACAACAGTACAAATTTGTTGTTATTCTCCCCCTTGGTAGACACAAAATTAGGGGCCAAAGACACTATTACTGTCATTACATTGCTGTCATTACATTTGCCTCACATACAAAGATCACTCAGATTCATCACTTTCAGTTGCTTCCTCATCTGCTGTGTCAGCCTTACTTGTTTCAGCAGATTCACTGTCTTCATCAGCTTTCTGGTCTTCTTCACTTTCCAACCTTTTGATTATTTCTTCAAGTCTTAGCTTCCTTGTTTCAAGTTCCTTGCATGTGCACTTTAGCTCAGTAATTAACTCTTTCTTGGAGATTGAAGTTTTAGCAGTTGAGGGACCAGCAGATGTCCCAGAAGGTGCTTCAACATCTGCAGCATGGTGACTGAGAAATAATTTGTAGTGAAAAGCCAGGGGGCTTTCTCTCTTGCAGGCAGTATCCTTGTCAGTTAAAATCCCAGGATATTGATTGAGTACAATACCACACAGCAATGATGGAAAGGCTATTGGTAGCTTGGTTTCAGAGGAGCTGGCATGCTTCATGGTTTGATCAAAGATAAAAGCTCCAAAGTCCAGCTTGGTTTGAGTCCCCACAGCATAGATGAATCTGGCCAGACCAGTTGAGATTGATGAAGTGTGGTTGGTAGGCACCCAGTTAGCAGTTCCAATCCTGTTAAGCATGGCATACTTTCTGGTAAGCATGCTTACAGATAGCTTTCCCTTCACAGGCCATGCCTTGACCTGGTCAGCAGTTATCACCTTACAGACTTGATTATCTGTCTTGCCTAGCTCATTTGGTCCATCTGTTTCTCTTCCTAGATACTGATTAATGATTTGGGGAGAGAACTCAACACACTTACCTCTCACAAATACCTTTCTGAACTCTGAGGACTTACCATTTGAGCAATCCTCCTGAAGATTCACAATGAACTCTTTGACAAGAAGTTCATAGCAGGGAGAGAACTCTGAGACTGTCTTGAATAGTCCTGCAGCAGAGATTAGGTCAATGAGTTCTGTGCACTCAAGTGCATTGCTGCTCAGTTCTCTTTCTAGGGCAACTCTTCTTTGGTACACAAACTTCCACTTGTTCACACTAGAGACATGGTGGAAAGATATGTTGTCTAATGGAGCTTCTGGAACAGCTGTTGAAGCCCTAGATGGGGCTGGTCTCTTCTTGGGAGGAGATGTTGGGACATCTGATTCAACATCTGAGTCAGATGGGGTGACAACTTTCCTTTTCTGAGTTTGGACTTTACTCCATTGTTTAGATGGTCCAAAAGTGGCTTTAGCCTTGCCTTTCTTTGGACTAGCCTTCTTCTTCTCAGGAATTGCTGCTTCAGCTTGCATCTTGCCTTTCCTGGACCTTAGCCTTTTGGCTATGCTGGGTTTAACAGAGGCTATGATCTCTGCATCAGAGTCCTGCTCCAGGTTCACCACTGGATGAGATTGAGCAGTCTCTTCTTCATTTGAGACTTTAGCCTGTTCCACAGAAACTTCTTTATCACTTTCACTTGATACCTCTTTCTTGTCCTCAGTCTGTTCAGTACCAGCATCAGATGAGTTTGCTTTCTCATCTGCATATGTTCCAACATCTGTTGGGACATCTTGTTCTGCAGCAGTGTTCTTTGTATCTTGAGCTGGTTCTTCTTGAGGTGCAGGAATGGTGTTCAAGGGAACAGAGATTCCTTTCACTACTCTTTGTTCAGAGAAAACTTGGTTGACAATCTCCTTGATGGAATCATCAACATATTTGGAGTATTTAGCATGAGAAGGAATGTCTTTAGCTTTGCTTCTGATTTGATCTTTACCTCTTTTTGGTGTTCTTGCCTTCTTAGTGTGAGAGGCACTTCCCCTGAGCTCGTCTAATGGTGTTGATTGCATTGGTACCATAGAAATAGGAGTGGCATGAACTACGTCTTCCTGGTTGAGAACTTCATCAGCTGTTTTAGGGTTTTGAGACATTGTTGAAGAAGATGAATGTGCAACTTTAGGGTTTATGACTTCTGAAGTATTACTAGTTAATGTGATTTGCTTGCGATGGTGTGATAATACTCTTGATAGCTGCTTATAAGGAATTACTAAATAAGTAGCCGTTACAGTCCAAATGATTAGGAATGAAATTCCCAAGGATCTAGTCCAGACTAGCTTTGCCATCTGGAACTTATGCCATGCAATGTCATATGACATGTTGGCACATCTCATTAACTGCTAGATATCACATAAACAGATTCCAAGTTTGCCCCTTAAGTTCTCAAATTGTGTAGCATCCAATGCTTTGGTAAATATATCAGCTAATTGCAGATCTGTAGCAACATGCTCCAATGAAATCACCTTCTCTTCTACAAGATCTCTAATGAAATGATGTCTAATATCAATATGTTTGGTCCTGCTATGCTGGATAGGATTCTTTGATATGTTGATTGCACTTAAGTTGTCACAGTACAATGTCATGACATCCTGTGGGACATTGTACTCAGTGAGCATCTGCTTCATCCAGACCAACTGTGAACAACTGCTACCTGCTGCTATGTACTCAGCTTCAGCTGTAGACAAGGATACACAATTCTGTTTCTTACTGAACCAAGAAATCAGATTGTTTCCTAGAAAGAAGCATCCTCCTGAAGTGCTTTTTCTGTCATCAGCACTTCCATTAACATATTTAAGGATTCTCTTGACTTGATTGAGATGACTGACTTTTGGATCAGCTTGATATCTTGCACAAACTCCTACTGCAAATGCAATGTCTGGTCTGCTAGCAGTCAAGTATAACAAACTTCCAATCATGCTTCTATATAAACTATGATCTACATTCTCACCCTTCTCATCTTTAGTCAGCTTTAAATGTGTAGGAGCAGGAGTTCTTTTATGAGAAGCATTTTCCATTCCAAATTTCTTCACTATGTTCTTGGAGTACTTGCTTTGTGAGATGAACATTGAGTCTTCCATTTGCTTTATTTGCAGACCAAGAAAGTAGGTTAATTCTCCTACTAGGCTCATTTCAAATTCAGATTCCATCTGCTTGACAAAATGTTTGACCATCCTGTCAGACATCCACCAAAGACAATGTCATCAACATATATTTGTGCAATCATGACATTTCCTTCTTCATCTTTAACAAACAGGGTTTTATCAATCCCACCTTTTCTGTATCCTTGCTTGATAAGAAATGTGGTAAGTCTTTCATACCATGCCCTTGGAGCTTGCTTCAGACCATAAAGTGCTTTCTTGAGTTTGTATACATGGTTTGGACAGCTTGGATCAACAAATCCTTTAGGCTGTTCTACATATACTTCTTCATTAAGATAGCCATTTAAAAAGGCACTTTTCACATCCATTTGAAATAGCTTTAACTTTAAGATACAAGCAATTCCCAACAGTAGTCTTATTGATTCAAGCCTTGCTACTGGTGCAAAGGTTTCATCAAAGTCTACTCCTTCAATTTGAGTGTATCCTTGAGCTACAAGTCTGGCTTTGTTCTTTGTAACAACTCCTTGTTCATTTGACTTGTTCTTATACACCCATTTTGTTCCAATCACATTTACGTCATCAGGTCTAGGAACAAGATTCCACACTTCATTCCTTGTGAATTGACCTAATTCATCTTGCATAGCACAAATCCAGTATTCATCAGTGAGAGCTTCCTTGATATTTTTAGGTTCTATTTTGGAAACAAAACAAGAACCTGAAATCACTTCTCTTGATCTAGTGCTCACACCTCTGTTGGGATCACCAATTATTAAATCTTTGGGATGATCCTTCTGTATTCTGATGGAGGGAGGTTTGCTTGAATCTTCTGACCTTGTATCATTTTGAGTGAAGTTATATTGATCATTCTTTTCTTCAGCTTCAATCTTGATATCAGCAGATGTTCCAACATCTTCTGGGACATCTGTAGGAGCATCATCAATTATCACATTTATGGACTCCATGATAACATTTGTTCTGTAGTTAAATACTCTATATGCTCTGCTGTTTATAGAGTATCCAAGGAAAATTCCTTCATCACTTTTAGGATCCATTTTTCTCCTTTGCTCCCTATCTGCCAGAATATAGCATTTACTTCCAAACACATGAAAGTACTTCACAGTGGATTTTCTGCCCTTCCAGACTTCATATATTGTGGACAGGGTTCCTTTTCTCAAGGTAACTCTGTTATGGATGTAGCAGGCAGTGTTCATAGCTTCAGCCCAGAAATACAGAGGTAACTTTTTAGCATGGATCATAGCTCTTGCTGATTCTTGAATGGTTCTATTCTTCCTTTCAACAATCCCATTCTGTTGAGGAGTGATAGGTGAAGAATACTCATGGTTTATTCCTTCTGAAGAGCAGAAATCTAAGAACTTTTGATTCTCAAATTCTTTTCCATGATCACTTCTTATTCTGATCACACAGCTGGATTTTTCCCTTTGCAATCTTTGGCATAATTCTTTGAATACATCAAATACATCTGACTTTTCTTTGATGAAGTTTATCCATGTATATCTTGAAAAATCATCAACCACAACATAGGCATACCTCTTACCACCAAGACTTTCAACTTGCATAGGTCCCATAAGATCCATATGTAGAAGTTCCAAAACTTTGGAAGTTGTCAGATGTTGGAGCTTTGGATGGGACATCTTGGTTTGCTTGCCTATTTGACATTCACCACATATTTTGCCATCATCAAGCTTCAGTTTAGGAATACCTCTTACAGCATCCATAGATATGATCTTCTTTATGCCTCTGAAATGAAGATGACCTAGTCTTTGATGCCACAGTTTCACTTCTTCTTCCTTAGCTAGAGAGCAGGTTGAAGTGAGACTGAGATTTTGGGATTCCCACATGTAACAGTTGTCTTTAGATCTGGCTCCTTTCATGACAACCTCTTGTTCTTTGTTAGTCACTATGCATTTAGATTTGGTAAAGTTTACACTGTATCCTTGATCACATAGTTGACTTATGCTGATCAGGTTAGCAGTTAAACCTTTAACTAGCAACACATCATCTAGTCTTGGAACATCTTGACAATCCAAGGTTCCAACTCCCTTGATTTCTCCTTTAGCTCCATCTCCAAAGGTAACATACCTGGATGAATGTGACTTTAAGTTTACTAGCAAATTCTTCAATCCAGTCATGTGTCTTGAGCATCCACTGTCAAAGTACCAGTCTTCTTTAGCTGATACTTTCAATGATGTATGTGCTATGTATGCAGTACTTTTCTTTGACCAGATGAGTTGAGATTTCTTTTGATTCATCTGCCCTGTGTGTTGATCAGCTGATCTCCAAGCTTGATTGTTGTTCTTGTTCTTGGGTATGTGGCTTTGATCAGTCTGAGTGCTAACTTTTGGTCTCCATTCCTTCTTGATGACCTTTGTCTTTTGCTTAGGAGATTGCTGATTTCTTTGATGTTTTTGCAGCACTTTCTTGGTACCTTCTGTTTTCTGCTTGGAAGGTTGCTGATACATCTGATTTGGATATCCATGTAGCTTATAACAGTGAGGTTTGATATGCCCAAATCTTCCACAGTGATGGCATCTCCATCTTTGATACTTCTTCTTCATTTTGTTCTTTCCAGAATGTTGAGACATCTGTTGGAACATTATGTTTGTCTTTGTGTTCTGATGTTGAAGCATTTGTTGGGACATCTTGTTTGACTGTGTAATTTTTGAAGTAGCTTTGCTAGAACTGGCTTCATCTCTGTTATATCCCAGTCCACTTTTGTCCCCTGAATGTTTATTATTGCAGAGAATAACATCCAGTGTATTTGAGCTGTTGTTCATCATTCTAACAGATTTGGACATATGTTCCAGCTTAGAATTGAGAAGAGTTACTTCACTTTTCAAGGTATCAATGATTACTTGATCACTTGCTTTTTCCTCTTCTAGTACTTCATTCTGCTTCTTTAGCTTTATAACCTCACTACATATTTCAGAGCTTCTTTTGTATAGATCTTTGAATGCTTGCTCAAGTTGTTCATAAGTAAGCTCTCCACAACTGGAATCACTATCATATTCACACAGTCCAGCTAAAGCAGTAATATGCTTAGCTGATTCTTCTTCTGAATCTCCTACTGAGTCTTCATCAGACCAGGTTACAGATAGTCCCTTCTTTTGTCTTTTTAAGAAGTTAGGACATTCCTTCTTGATGTGTCCATATCCTTCACATTCATGGCACTTGATTCCTTTTTCTTGACTGGTCTTTTCAGCAAGATTTGATCTTCTGTTAGCATCATAGGTTCTCTTATTTTCAGAAGAGTTTGTGAATCTTCCACTGGAATTTGATTTACCTTCCAATCCTCTGAGAATCTGTTTGAATTGTCTTCCAATCAAAGCAAGGTTTTCTGATAAGCTTTTATCATTTGCTGGTTCATCATCTTCTTCTTCATCTGTATTTGAAACCAAGGCTATGCTTTTGTTCTTTTTAGCATGTGTGTCATTCATTCCCATTTCAAAAGTTTGAAGGGAACCAATGAGTTCTTCAGCTTTCATGGAGCATATGTCTTGAGCTTCTTCTATTGCTGTGACTTTCATGTCAAATCTTTTTGGCAAAGATCTGAGAATCTTCCTTACAAGCTTTTCATCAGTCATCTTTTCTCCCAAGGCTCCAGAAGTATTGGCTATATCCAAGATGTTCATGTAGAACTCATGAATTGATTCATCTTCCTTCATTCTCAAGTTTTCAAACTTGGTGGTGAGAAGTTGAAGTCTTGACATTTTTACTTTTGATGTTCCTTCATGAGTTGTCTTGAGGGTATCCCACACATCTTTGGCCAGCTCACAATGATGCACCAGTCTGAAAATATTTCTATCAATGCCATTGAATAAAGCATTTAGGGCTTTTGAGTTGCCTAGTTCTGAATCTTCTTCCTCTTTACTCCATTCTTCTTCAGGTTTCAGAACTTTTGATCCATCTTTGGTGTCTTGAACAGGATGTTTCCATCCAACATTTACTGCTCTCCATGCCCTGTTGTCAAGTGATTTTAAGAATGCAATCATTCTTGGCTTCCAGTAGTCATAATTAGATCCATCCAGAATAGGTGGTCTATTTACTGAACCTATATCTCTGTCCATGTTACAGAATTTGTTTTCCCTAGATCTCACCCAGTATAAACAGGCAGGGTGCCTGCTCTGATGCCAATTGAAATTCTGTAATGAGATGTCCTAAGAGATGTTCCAACACTTAATAGGACATTTGACAAGTTTAATCAAAACTTAAACAGCAGGAAAAATAAACAACACAGAAGTTTGTTAACCCAGTTCAGTGTATAACCACACCTACATCTGGAGGCTACCAAGCCAGGAGGAAATCCACTATTAGTAATATTAATTCTAGACTTAAACCACCCTGTTTAATCTATCACTTAATACTTACCCAATGCAATTTCTACCTAAGACTCACTTAGATAAGAGTACCCTACTCACTCCCCCTCAATCACCCAGTGATCAAGTTTACAAGTTTACAGAAATTGAAGACATCCTTCAAACAATACAGCTTGATCTTACTTCACAGTTTCAATCAAGTCACAAATGCACTTTTGCTTAAAAGCTCATAAAGTGGTACATAAAAACAACCTGCTATTAAAACACTAGACACTCTATTTAGTCTTCTGAAATTCGTACTCAATTCTATGAGTTTCTGTTGTTTAAATAGGTATCTGAATTTTGGGCTTTCTGTAGAATGATCCAGCCCTAATGTGCAGCAACTGTCACCTTGAATTTAGGGTTTGTTACCTCCTATATTCTAGGTGCATTAGGTCTTCTGTTTTAATCTGAATCTTTAATTTAAAACTCCCTACAGATGCGCCTTGTTCTGTTTTTATCCAGCATTAATTAATTCCAGATAGTTCTCCTTAAATATCTCCGATCTGTTAATCAATAATTAATTCTGGTAGCAGGTCTGAGATGTCTCAACATCTGTTGGGACATCCTGACAAAACTGAACTTAGTCATTTACACAATGTCCCAACATCTGGTAGGACATCCTGAAATAAGTTCACATACTCTGTTTGCTAATGTCCCAACATCTGATAGGACATTCTGAACTGAATTTAACATTTCTTGTTTGGTCAAAAATTCTGCCAATTCTTAAACATCTACAAAAGGGAATTTCAATGTTGATGAGGAAATGGATCACCATGAAAGGATACCGAGGAGATCCTATCGGGTAGAACTAGATAAAAATTGGTGCGACTGCGGAAAATTTCAAGCCTTTCGTATGCCTTGCTCCCATGTCATAGCGGCAGGTTCAAAGGCTCGGTTGGACCCATCAAACTTACTATCTGGTGTTTACCAAGTGAAAAATATTTGTTATGTCTACAACAAAAGCTTTTCGATGGTTGCAAATGAGGACTACTTGCCTACATACAACGGGGAAATAGTCTGGCACAATGAAAATATACGAAGAAAGAAAAGGGTCGTCCTAACAGCACGCATATTCAAACAGGAATGGATACGGCGGACAAAATGGTGAGACTATGTAGTTCATATCGTTAGCCCAGGCACAATCGTAAGAAATGTTCCAATGTTGGACCAAGCACAACGACATAATTTAAATCAATGTAATTATATCTCTTTATAACAGAAGCATCGTTCATTTCATTCATATCATTAAATTCTTACAATTGCGTTAAACTTAAACAACTCAATAACATGATACACAAATACAACATCTCAACATACCTGATTTCTCAACCATTCTCAACAATCGGAAAATAACAACAACATACATAAATAAAACAACTAAAAGCTTCAACTTATCTAGGCTATTACAACCATCAAGACATCATCATCTGGACCTAACATCATCATAAGGAAACTCTCATCATTTACCACTTTTCTCCACTTCATCACGCTTGACTCCATAACCCACTTCTCAATTTTCCTGATCTTTTCTGTATGCCTAATTTCTCCTTCTAACTAGCGGTTCAATTCCCTATGTAAATGTTCCAAATTTTGCATGTTCCAGAGCAGCATCTTCAGTGGAGGCTTTGTTTCTGAGAAAAATACCAAAGAATTTTTTTTCATAAGTGGAAATTTGGGAAGCGGTTCTTCTGATGTTGATGATGACGATGATGATGATGATGATGGAAGGTGATTTACGGGAGCAAACATGTTGAGATGTAGTTCTCTTTGTTAAAGATTTATGAGGAGGACAAAGAAAGAAATATATTTATGAACAAAAAATGAGAGGAAGCGCACAGTATTTATAGATAAATGTATCACTTTAAACATACACTCCATATCAATTGGCGAATAAGTGAAAAAGAAAAAAAAAACATTAGCCAAACCAAATGGCGCATGGGTGAATGGGAAAAAAATTAAAACAAATTCGCCACATGAAATGGAAACATAGTTCATAGGAAAATAAATTATAAAAAAAACACCCATTAGCCGGTCCAAATGGCGCATGGGTGTATGTTTAAAAAAATTAAATTGTGTACTTATACGCCAATCCATCTGACGTATAAAGTACAAAACTACGCCATTTTTGTAATATCACTCATAACTACGTTATTTCCATCATTTTTTTTAGTAAACTACATTATTTTTAAAAAAAAATAGCACAAGATATACTAAGTCTATTGTTGTGTTCAGTAAACCTTTACAAGATTACTCCCTACCCATTTATTTAAGGTTAATTGTAATTTTCTAACCATTCATTTAAGGTCAATAGTCATTAATTTGTTATTATAGTGATGTGATTAGAAAAAGAATCTTCATGTCATCCCCTCATTTAAAACTTGACATCCCATATTTCAATAATATCTAAGTTGTCCTAGTTGGAAGTTAGGACCCAGAATTCGGATGAAAAATCTGGTAGTTGAAATAAAAAATCTGATACTGACCAAAATATATGATAGTGTATACGAAATATCTAGTGCATCAGATATTTGAAAATATACTGAATATTTTTGTAGTACCATTTTTTTAAAATCGGGAAAATATCGGATATTTAGTTTGTTATTTAAAAATTCAGTAGTTATAAAAGAGTGAGCAATTGAACAACTATGATTTTATTGACACTTTTATACAATTGTCGTTGCATTGACTGTATTGTGTGGTTAAGAATTACTCCAAAGTTGTATAAATAAGGGTCATGTGTTGTTTAAATATCATTGCAAAATGCACCTTCCTTAGTGGTTGTTTAAGGCATAAGTGTACTTCAACGAGATTAAAATTTACGTAGAGGATCGGCTTCCGGGGGGTGTCGTATGTCTCTCCTCCTTCACATCCAAACTAAATGAATTGTTGTCAGACACTAATAACAGAAAGGTGAGAAAGATCGAGTTTGTGAAGATTGAATTGACATTGATAGCAAGGTGAAATACAACCTTATTGAGTTGAAGACCGATGAAGATATAAAAATTATGAGGAAAGCATATCATCGTAGGCCAACTAAGGGATCAATTGAGTTTGATGCAGCCAATCTCTAGATTTGTGGATGACCTAATCAAGATGTTGAAACATCTAGGATCAGCTGGTAGTGCCTAGTTCTTCATGTTCCTTATTGTTATTTTATATTTGTCCTAATGCGTTAAGTTATGTTCATTTTCCATACATGTAATCGACAAAATATTGTGTAATAAAAGTATGGTGCTAAATAGTTTGAGCCACAAAATATACCAATAATACGAATCTAAAATCAAATATCTAAATAGCATGAGTTTCCAAACTATAAACCTCACCATGTGGGTTCACAAAACCCATGAGGTTATCCATAATGATTGTTATCATCTGCAGGCGTTGAGTACCATCTTCACCATGTGGAGGCGGTGGAGGCGGTTCCATGTCATCAGAAGGTACCCCAACATCAACATGAGAAGAACCATCATTTCAAGATCCAACATGAATGGGTTCAACATCATCTGCATGCTACCTAGGTGGGATGATGTGATGGTGTGACACAGTAATGTACCAATCCAAATACCAATCCACACACTCCACATGGAACTAAACCTCCATTGCACGATCTCTAATGGCACGTGCAAAACTTATAATGTTACCACTAAATCAATTATCAATGCCTTCAGATGGAATAATAGGGACTGGTCGTAGGATGTCTGGTACACGTTCATACTGGCACAGACACCCTCATGTTAGTGTGTAGCCACTAACCTCTCTCATCGCATGTAACTAGAAAAAGTATAACGTCCTCGACCACCTCATCCACTATATGGTATGTGTAAGGTGTCCAAATGACATCATTTATAGTTAGTGCATCAATCTTCCTCCTGTAATCCATAACACCTCCTGGATGTGCATGTTTGTTCCTTCATCTTTTGGCCTGTGGGGACCCAATAATGGTAGTATTAACCCGTTTGTCACAAAAGGACAAAAAATGTTCATATATCCAACACTACACACAATAACAAAGACTCATATAACTCGAAATAATACTATAAATAGAACTAATTTAATAAGAAATAATAATTTAGTTATACCTCAAGCAAAATCATATAACTGGCAAGCTTCTTGGTCAAAAACCAATTGTCTCTCCAAGGGCAATATATAGAATCGTCAATGCATTACACCTCATGTCTAACTATAATACTCAAGGTTGTTAAATAACCACATTTACTTTGCATCGATGTATAATTGAGACTTATCTGGTAAGATAATACATCCTACAAGATGTAACATGTATACCCTAGCAGATACCTCATACATACCTCGATGCACTAGCTCGTCATACCTATCTCGCAACCAAGATATGCAAAAGGGAGCACTCTCATATACTTAAACTCCTCAATCACATTCTCCTCTATAATCCCTAAGTATTTTAAATTTTTTAAACGTACGATCTCTTGACTAATGATAGGAGCGGTGAAGAAACTACAAACCAACGAAATATGGAAAAACAATGAGACATCACCAAATGTAAATGTCATCTCACCAATGGAAGATGGAATGAAGATGTCTCCTTATGCCACTGTGTAACAAAGGTTGTCCATAGCTAACCGTCAAGCATGGTTAGCGAACTGTCCACAAGTAACAGGGGACCGCACTCATGAATTGTCGTCTTCACCTATGAGGGCATCACGACATCATAGAAATTCTTCAGCTTCAACCCATGGGTGAGCACCTTAAGTAGAATCTAGTCCTATAACAAACAAATGAAAAAAGATCAGTTAATTTTAAAGTATCTTTAATAAATAAAGTAACATCTTTGGCATTCATATACATAACATTCCCTGCCATAACCTAAAAGCCACATGGGCCACATATCTTGTGAGAACAGAAGTGTCACTAGACCCACTAGGAAACCCCTCATCCACTTGTACAGATAGGTCTATCAAAGTAGGAGAGAGATATTTGTCTCAATATAAGGAGTAACTTCCATATCATCAGTAGATGGAACCTCAATAGTCTCTAGAGTGACCTCTACGGTAATTGTTGCCTCTGCCTCAAAAGGATGAGACACTTATGCCAACTCAGGATATGAGCAACCTTTATCTCTCTCAGATCAGTCACATCTATGTATGTCGGATGGTGCACATCAACTAGATCATCCTCAACATCTCTCGTTCCTACAAAAGTAGATCAAGGTCTTCTACTTCATATAGTTCGGGTGCACGAAACTGATCCTGATCGGCCAGCGGCCTCTTGTGAGTATTGGCCGGTGCCACTCTCCCTGCACTAAGATGTGAGTCATTCACATCACCTTTCCTATCTCAAGTCTTGTCATTAGTTATATCATGCAGTCGGCCAATAATCGTACCATATGTGCCTTTTCTCTTCACTGAAAAAACAAAACAACTTTTTTTAGTCTACCGAATTTTTCAAAAAAAATATGCTAATTTTAAGCTTTTTGGAGTTTTCCAAATGTGCAGTAAAGATGAACACACATATCTGAAAAATGCATCTATTTTTCTGAATTTTTTAAAATGTGTTGTAAAAATACATCCATTTTTCCGAATATTTTGAAATGTTCGGTAAAAATGCATATATTTTTCCAATTATTTTTATAAAAAAAATCTAGAATATTGTATGCAGTTTTACCAAACATTTCAAAAAAAACAGAAAATGGATGCATTTTTATCGCATATTTTGAAATTTTCGAAAAATGCAAAAAATTGGAAAAATACTTAAAAGTGTGGAACAAATTCATACTTACTCGTCATCAAACACAAAATATATGGTCGTGTATGTGAAATATTTAAAAAATTATAGAGGTTTTATAAATAAAATATCAAATTTCTCCAATACTTTTTGTGAAAGGAAATATAATTTTATTCAATGCTAATATTGTAAAAAGATAAGGGGTGTGAGGGTGCCAACTATAATTTGGGGGTGGCAGGAAGATTCCTCTGATTGCAAGATCATTTGATTGGGCCTTTAATATGGCCTAGGGAGTTAAGGAAACTTTTATTTCATACTCTATTAGATTATTATCTACAAAATGACTTAAATTTTTGAAAATAACATTTATTCTAAAAGATTAAAATTTTTACCAGTTTCAAAATATATAACTACATCAATATCCAAATAATCTAAATAAATTTAGTTTAATTGCTACTTTTATCTCCCAATTATAATTTTGTTCAGTGCTAATATTGTAAAAAGATAGGGGGTGTTAAGAATTAAGGGATCAATCTGACATAAAAAAAATTAAGGGACCAATTTAAATCAAAAACTATACTTAAGAGACTAAAAAGGTTTGCTTTTTAAAATAAAATCCTTGATAAAATGAAGATAAAAAAAATCAGATTCATCATTTATTAGATTATAAATAACATTAAAAACAAATTTAAAAAGTATAATTTAGAAATATTTCTGGAAAAAAAAATTTTCACTCAAACAAGATTAATTTTGAGAATTTCTTATTACACCTCAAAAGTTTTCTTAGGTACTGCGTAAATTTTCGTTTTTGCCCCCAATTTCTGAATATATACATTTAGATGCACCAGTTTTTAAATAAAAAAAACGTTGATTTGTTCTGGATAAGCGTATCAGAAATATTTCTAAATATGCAAATCAGGAAAAATACCCGCACTTTATTTTTTTTTTAAAGTCAGTTTTGTTGGCTGGTCGCAAATGTTAATTTATCGCCGCAACTTAATATACATTCGAAAATATCCATATATAAAATAAAATGATATACATATACATATATATATATATATATATATATATATATATATATATATATATATATATATATGTATGTATGTGTATATATATATATATATATATATATATATATATATATATATATATATATATAATACTCTTGTCAAAATATGTTGGAATTCTCCCAAAACCTAAAAGAATTCCGTAATTATCACGCAGTAGAAACGTTAAAAGAAAGAAGAAGAAAAAATAGAGAAGAAAATTAGGGTTCTTGAGAAAATTGAAAACGATGAATGTTGTTGCCCACAAACTGTGGGACTTTCTTTCTCTTATTACTACTCACTCTGCAACTGCAAAACTGTGAGTGAAATAAAATTGTGATTTTACAATGAGGGAAACTCCATATTTATAGAATTAGGTTTGTTTGTATCTCAAGACAAAGCCCAAAACTATAAAAGCCCAAAATATATATTTGAATTAAATCTAATCTAGATCAAATCAAATCTTTCCTTCTGTCGAGCAACCTGCTTTGACACAAGGAATTACAAATTAACACACCACCTAATTCATTGTGTCTAAGTTATCTACATTCATCATAGACCTTAGCTTCTTGAATACTTCAACATGCACTCCTTTCGTCATGATATCTGCAATCTGATTCTCAGTTCTGCAGTGTTCCATATTCATCTTCCCATCTGCTACCTGCTCTCGAAGATAATGGAACCTCATTTCGATGTGCTTGCTTCGACCATGTGCTATCGGATTCTTCGCTAAATTGATAACAGACGTGTTGTCGATCTTCATGGTGATTGCTCCATGACTCTTTGATGTAATCTATTCGACCAGATTCACCATCCATGTTTCTTGACATGCACAGAGAGAAGCAGCTATATAATCTGCTTCGCATGATGATAAGGCCACTACTGGCTCATTTCTCGAACTCCAAGCAACTGGTGCAATACCTAACATAAACACATATCCAGCCGTGGATTTTCGATCCTCAGCATCACTACACCAACTAGAATCTATGTATCACACTAACTTGCATTATTTTCCTTCATCAGCTGCTGGAAACAAAATGCCATAGTCGAGAGTTCCTTTTAAATACCTTAGTATCCTCTTCGCCGCTGCTAGGTGTGATACCTTTGGCTTCTTCATGAATCTACTCAATATACCAACATTGTATGCTAAGTCAGGCCTTGTGTGACAAAGGTATCGAAGTGACCCAATAAGTCTTTTGTATTGGGTTGGGTCGTCATCATCTTCTTCTGAATCCTTCGACAGTTGTAATTTGGGCTTAGTTGGAGTCGAAGTTGGGTTGTAATCTTGCATTTCAAATCTCTTGAGTATTTCTCCAGCATATCTTCTTTGATGCATCATCAAACCTCTACCACTCTTGTAGAATTCGATGCCAAGGAAATATGAGAGATTTCCCAAGTCTGACATTTCAAACTCCTCACTCAGGTCATGTTTGAAATATTCTATCTCCTTCTTGCAACTTCCTGTTATTAATAGGTCATCAACATAGAAACATAGTATAAGTAATTCGACATTGCTTCTTCTTACATATACTTCATGCTCAGTTGTGCACTTCACAAATTCCTTCTCCCTTAGAAAGTTGTTTATCTTCTTATTCCAAGCTCTTGGAGCTTACTTCAGTCCATACAGGGCTTTATGCAGCTTGTACATCTTTCTCTCTTCGCCTTGTTTCACAAACCCAGTTGGTTGTGCAACATAAACTTCTTTGTCTAATGGAATATTTAGGAATGCACACTTCACATCCATCTGACACATCTGCCTGTTGTTCATGTTTGCTAGACCAACAACCAACCTAATTATTTCGATCCTAGCAACAGGAGAAAATACTTTGTCGAAGTTGATTCCTTCCTTCTGAAGAAAACCTTTCGCCACAAGTCTTGCCTTGTGTCGAGTCACTTCCCCTTTGGGATTCAGCTTCACCTTGTATATCCACTTCACATCAATTTCCTTCTTGCCTTGAGAAAATTCGATAAGTGACCAAATGTTGTTGACTTCGATTGACTTTATCTCCCCATTCATTGCTTTCACCCATTTTGAATCTTTCAATGCCTCAGCTGCATTGACAGGTTCGACATCTGCATATAAAGCATAATGTATCAACTCACCTTCTTCATCTACCACATCGTATGATGTAATCACACATTCTTGCAACCTTGCAAGCATGTGTCTTGTTCTTTGAGGTCTGTTTGGGTCTAATTCACCTCTAACATCTTCTCATCAAATATCTCTTTTGACTTCACTAGCTAGTTCTTCACATAAGATTTCAACTGAATCATTCATGACATTTTCAGTCCAATCTCATTCTTTAAGCTCATCTATGATCACGTCCCTGTTGATCACAACCTGCTTGTTTACTGGGTCGAAAAACTTGTAACCTCCAATCGAATGATATCCTATCAAAATCATTTGACTAGACTTGTCATGAATCTTCCTTCTCAACTGATATTGCATATGCCTATGTGCTATAGATCTAAATACCTTCAGATGACTCAAGCTAGGCTTGACACCAGGCCAACACTCTTCTGGCGTAACTCCTTTTAGCTTCTTTGTAGGACATCTGTTTAAAATATATGTTGCAGTCGACACAACTTCTCCCCATAGTTCTTTGGGTAGTTGCTTGCCATTTAGCATACTTCTTACCATGTTCATGATGGTTCGATTCTTCCTTTCTGCAATTCCATTCTGCTTTGGAGTGTAGGTTGGCACCATCTCATGCACAATCCCTTATTTTACACATAATGCATCAAAATATTTCAACACATACTCTCCACCACCATCAGTCCTCAAAATATTGAGCTTTCGACCACTTTGTATTTCGACCATAGATTTAAACTTGGCAGATACATCGATCACTTCACTTTTCTTCTTGATCAGGTAAGTCCATAATTTTAGACTGAAATCATCTATGAAAGTGACAAAGTATCTATTACCTCCAATTGAATCCACCTGGATAGGACCACATACATCAGAGTATATGACTTCAAGAATTGCCTTCGACCTGCTTCCTGCATCCTTGTTGAAGTTATTCTTGTGTTGTTTCGACTGAACATATTCTTCACACACTTCGTTTGGGATTTCAATTTATGGCAATCCTTAAACCATATTTCTTCTCTTCAAATCTATGATGTCTTTGAAATTGAGATGACCAAGTCTATAGTGCCATAACCATTCATCTTTGCTAGCTGCACTTGCAAGGCACTTATGCTTCATCACATTTAGTTCAATCTTGAAGGTTCTATTATAACATTTAAGCCTTCAAGATCAACCTACTACCTGCGTCGACGACTTTCATCACCTTGTCTTCGATCGACACCTTGTAGTTCTTTTCGACCAACTGCCCTATACTGAGAAAATTGTTCTTCATAACTGGTATGTACAAAACGTTGGAAATTACTGACCTTTTTCCATCCTTCCTCTTAATCAGAACATCACCAATACCTTTAGCTGCTAGAGTATTGTCATTTGTGAATTTCACCCTATTCTTCATTGAGGGATTCATGTTGACAAACAAATATTTCCTACCAATCATGTGTGATGAGCATCCTGAGTCCAAGTACCATTGATCTGAGAATCTCTCTTCATCTCTTGTTGTGACCATCAGCAACATCTCTTCTTCATGTTTTGCCAGATTAGCATCAGAATCTTGATTCTTTTGTTTTTCTGGACAACCATTAAAATAGTGACCATACTTCTGACAATTGAAACACTGAATGTGACTCTTGTCTGGATTTTGACCACCACCTCTTCCTCTACCTGTAGCACCACCTCTTTGGTTGCATTGGTTCCAGGGTTTTCTCTGATTTGACCAGTTTGCTTCTTGTTGATTTTGACTAGTCGAATTTTTGTAGCCACCTCTGCTTTTGTTGTCGAACACCTTTCCTTTGCCTTTCATATCTCTTGCTGATTGCGCATACAAAGCCACATCATTCTTCGACTTCCTTGCTACTCATTCAGCCATTCTTTGTTCATGAGATTCAAGTGTCCCTTGAAGCTCTTCTTTAGTCACCTTCGACAAATCTTTCGATTCTTCTATGGCTATTACCACATGGTCAATCTTTGGAGCTAACGATCTCAAAATCTTTGAGACTACTGCTTTCGTCGTCAGCATTTCTCCTCATACTTTGATTTAAATCACAAGTTTTGTAACTCTTGTGAATAAATCTGCTATGCTTTCATTGTCTTCTATTTGAAGAAATTCATAAGCCCTTTTATGAGTTTGTAACCTCACCTCTTTCACCTTCTTCGCGCCTCCAAAAGACTTCTCAAGAATCTCCCATGCTTCTTTTGCAGAATCAACATCACTAACTTTTTCAAAGTTATCCAGATCAAGACATTGATGGATTATAAAGAGAGCTTTTTAATCTTTCTCCTTCAATTCTTTGTACGCAACCTTTTCCTTTTCTGTTGCATTCTCTGCAAGCATTGTTACTCCTTCCTTCACAAGATTCCATAAATCTTGATAACCGAAAACAATCTTCATCTGCTTGCACCAATTCTCATAGTTATCTTTATTGAGAATCGGAAGACTCGTCGGAAAATGCCCATTCGGATGATTCATCGTCATCGCGTTCTTGCCCTTGAATCTTTTTCGCTTGAATCTCTTTAACTGGAGCTCTAGATACCAGATGTTGGAATTCTCCCAAAACCTAAGAGAATTCCATAGCTATCACGCAGTAGAAACGTTAAAAGAAAGAAGAAGAAAAAATAGAGAAGAAAATTAGGGTTCTTGAGAAAATTGAAAATGATGAATGTTATTGCCCACAAACTGTGGGACTTTCTTTCTCTTATTACTACTCACTCTGCAACTGCAAAACTGTGAGTAAAATAAAGTTGTGATTTTACAATGAGGGAAACTACCTATTTATAGAATTAGGTTTGTTTGCATCTCAAGACAAAGCCCAAAACTATAAAAGCCCAAAATATCTATTTGAATTAAATCTAATCTAGATCAAATCAAATCTTTCCTTCTGTCGAGCAACCTGCTTCGACACAAGGAATTACAAATTAACAAAATACAATACATTTTTTTAAGTTGTTGATTTATAAATGTTAAGAACTTGAAATTACAAATAAATGATGCTGCCAAGAGTTAAACCCAGGACATACAATACATAAATGTAATAAAAATATAATACATCAAACAAAAAACTATTGTGTATGCCGAAGGATCTCTCCTGGCTCCCCTGCTCCCCTTCCTTACCCGTTGTCCTGACTCGATGTATGTGGTACTGAAGTGCCCCCAGAGAAATCTCAATAATCTTATCCATGTCAAGTCTGCCACCAGAGCACTCAGGGAGGTGATCTTCCATAATGGCATCCCGCGCTATCTGCTCTATCTCACGACAGCGAGGTAAGACATCCTGCGTATGGTCCAACTGAGACTGATGCTCCTCTAATATCTCCTAATGAGCAGGTCTGGGTTGCGATTCTTCAGCAGTGAGCATAATGCATAAGTATTAGACGGTATAGAACCACATTATGTACCTGACACCAACGCTTCAGTCTCTTGGGGCTCTGGTCGTCTGAGCCTCTTCCGGTACCAAGTGGTTCTAGAAGTCAGCATATCTCTCACCTATCTGCATGCGGGTCAAGCCTAGAGGAGCAGACTCATGAGGCATCATGGGGATAATCTGCGTGTAGCAGAACTAACATAAGACGCGCTCCGGCAAGTATCGAGCAGTGATGGTCGAACTGCGTGCCAACTGTCGTACCCCGAAAAATACGACCTCACGCGATCCGAATGGACGGAGCCGCGCGCCGAACTGACTGAAGAGTCGCCACCTAATTCTATTTATTCCCGAAGAGGGAAAGGGGAGATATAGATACAACCCAGGAGGAGAAGGATGAGGACAAAGGTCAACGGAACCATTGCCTGGGTTCGGGAGTTGGTTATGCAGGGGGAAGGTATTAGCACCCCCTACATCCATCATACTCCATGGGAACCATCTAATTTATCACGCGCGAAAGGATGTCTATGCTTAAACGAATTGCTTGCTAGAGGGAAATGAGTTGAATTATAAGTTAGATTGAACCTAGGTGCTCGGCAAGGATTGAGATCCTCGTGCCTACTAAGGGTAATGGATGTTGATTTTATTACCTTTCGTCGATGAAAGGGTTTAGGAGTTGAAATGCACTAAAGACTATGGATAGTTTATCTCGTCCAACAAGACGAGCGTCCTGCGTCGAAATAACCGGAGCGAGTAACGAGAGCTCGTTATCCTCCTTTCTACCGCTTAAGGCTCGTGGCGTACAGATCTTCTCGTATTTATTGAAGTGTTTTATTTCCTAAGACCGCTTGACGTTGGATCAAGGGTTTGGATCTAAAAGAATCGTTTTGGTTTTTTTCTTTAGGTTAAAAGGTAAATGCAACTGGAGGTTTATTTTGTAGTTTGTCAGCGAGGCACGAAGCGCTCGGCTCGCAAGGAGAGGTGGATCCTAATAAACGGAACAATAACTGGAAAATAAAGTGCAAGTGTGCAAGTGCAATCGCTTGGCGTTGGACCAAGGATTCAGAATTAAATAAAATACGGAAAATAAAATGCGTACAAAGTAATGGGAGAGGGATACAAAATAAATACAGGGGATTGCGAGAAATAAAGAGGTCTCGTTGTAGTTTGTCCAAGAGAAAGCGTGTGTGCAGTGTTTTGAACGGTTCGAAGGCGTTTGGCCTTTTTAATCGAGAGCAACTATTTGAAGGCGTTGGACCTTTTTGGGACGCGGCGAAATTTAGTTCGTGAACTACCTTAGAATCGATTCAAAATTGGAATCATTCTATAAGGAGTCGAAACATTTTTTGAAATGCGAAAATAAATGAATAAATTAAATTGAATTCGCAAAAAATAAATTAAGACAGAATAATAAATTAAATAATAAATTAAATTGGTAATATTTGAGAAATAAGAATAAAATTAATTAAAGTGAATATTTATTGGTCAAAATAAAAAAAAAGCTAATTACAAGGAGGGCCTCATATTGACCGAATATCACTGATTTAACGAAATCGGGCAAAAAACGGCCTTTTGTCAAGTCATTGGCCCCTAAAATAATAAAAAAAGACAAAACGTGAATGCTTAATTGAATTGAAAATGACCTATAACAAAAGATTGATTAGAAAAACAATAATAATATAGAATAATCTAACAATATTAAATAAAGATAAAAAAATAATAAAGCAAATTGAAATGGGTGTATGTTAATTTAAAAGTTATGTATGCGTGAATCAAAACAAAAGTCATATATAAAAACATGCATCATAAAAGCCCAGCAACATTCTAAAGTAACCTTTAAATTAATCCTAAGCTTATCATAATATAAAAGAAAAAAGAATAAGAAAAAATAATATAAAAAGAAATGAAATAAATTTTAAAAAAAAGAACCCCAAAGGGCATGCGTACTACCGCACTGTCTCTCTCTGTTTTTCATCATTTCTCACCATTAACAAAAAAATTGAGACAAAAAAGTACCCACCCTTAAGCTTCTCTTCACGGCGGCTGCATGAACCGGTTTTCTCGGCCCTCTCTCGTGCGAGTCTTTCTCTCAATGCTCACGGATTCTTCTTCGACCTCCCTTTCAATCGCGTCACTTTGTTCACAGATCTGTCTCTCCCTCTCACGTTTGCGTTCTGGATTTCACGCAGGGGTGGGTTTTTTTGGTGGTTGCGTGGCTGTGCGGTGGGTTGTGGGTTTGAGTTTCGGGGGTCGATTCACAGCGGTTTGTGCGGCGACGAGGTTCACTCGGCTGGGCGTATGGGTTTCGATTCAGATTGGGCGTCGGGTTCAAGATTTTGTGGTGATGAACGGATTCGCGATGGTTTGTGTTTACGGTTTGGAGCGGTGACGATTTTTTCCAGCTATGATCTGGTTTTGAGTTTTGTCTCGGTTGGTTGGGCTAAGTTTTGATGGAGAGTGGGTGAAGGTGGTTTTGTTTCGCAGTAAACGGTTTGTGTTCAGATTTTTTTCGATTTGGTATTTCGGTGTTTTTTATGGCTCTGGTTTGATGTGTATGAAGGTGGTTTTACGGTTTCTTACTTCATCTTCTTCTATTTTCTAGATTTTTGAGATTGGGATTTGAAGGTTTTAGTGTGTTGACAGTGAAACTGTGGTTTTGGTGAGTCTCACTGTGTTCAGATTTAGAGATTTTGGTAGAGGGTTGAAGAAAGGTGGTGCTGGTTTTCTGGAATTCAACTCATCTTTTCTCTGTTTTTCTTTTTCGTTGGTTTGGAGGTTGAGGGGTGAAGTTCATGGAAAGGAAGATTATGGTTTTGTTTTGTTAGTGAAGAGGTTGGAGAGGGTGGTGGTGATGAATGTTTGTTAATGGTGGATGAAAGAAAAAAAAATGCAGGTTATAATTCTGTATTTGTGAAACAAAGTTGGGGAGGTTCAAAGAAGATTTTTCTTTTGAAAGTTGAAGGAGATCCTTTTTTCGTTTTGGGAACAAGTTGTATATAGTTTACATATGGGTGAAGAATTAAGGATATCGTGAGCAGAGGGTTAGTTTGGGAAGATTGTTAAGGAGAATCAATTGCCAGCTGTATGCTTGAAAAGAAAGTTGACTGTGAGTGGAATTGTAGTGGAATGTGTGAGGGAGGCGCGTCATATGATGGGTGGAAGGAACAAAGAAACCGAAAAAAAATTGCTGGCTGCATTGAGGACTATTGTGTGATATATGAAAACAAAACAAAAATAAAAATAGTATTAATAATAATAATAATGAAAATAAATAATAATAACAAAAATCATAATAGTAATAATAAGAATAAGAATAAAAAGTGATAACAATAGAAACAAAAAAAAATAGTATGAATAAACTATATAATAAAATGGTAAAAAGAAAAGAAGAAAAAAAAAACGTAATAATAACTAATAATAATTATAAAAGAAGAAATAATAAGTTGGTAATAATAAAATTAAAATAATGGTAATAATAATGACAATAAGAAAAAAGAAATAGTAATATTTTTTTTTGTCAATTTTTGAATGATGATGGGCTTAAGAAACAATGACAATGGGTTTAAGAAAAAAAACTTTGATAGAACTAATAATAATACTAACAATAGATTTTTGTACTTTGTTGAATAAAAATAAAAACTTACGATAATATTTAAAAGGGAAAATAAACTCCTCTTTTTTTTGAAAATATTAACGTATTTTTTGGATTTTTTCGAAATATGAGACAAGAAAAATAAAGTAGTACATATTTTGGGATTTCTAAAAAAATGATGTGACAGTAAAGTAAAAGGTGCGGGTAGGACAAATTTGGGGTATGACAGATGCCCCTATCGAATTGGTTTAGACCGAGTAAAATGAACTGGCTCGCGTTCAATCTTTCAAGGTATAAGATAATTAGATATTAACAGACTCCAAATTTGTCCGATAAAAGAAAAATTGTGAAAATAGTGAATGAAATAAATTGGAAAAGATGGGTGACACAGCAAGAAACAATTGACAAAATAAATCACTTATCACAAAGGATGATAAGGCAAACGACTGAAAATAAAATCACTTATCACCAAAGGATGATAAGGCAACGAACTGAAAATAAAATCGCTATCACCAAATGGATAATAAAGCGACCCCGACACCAAAAGGATGCTGAGTAAAAGAAAATTAAATAATTGCTATCACCAAAAGGATGATAAAGCGATCCCGACATCAAAAGGATGACGAGTAACAGAAAAATAAATAATTGCTATCACCAAAAGGATGATAAAGTGATCCCGACATCAAAAGGATGACGAGTAACAGAAAAATAAATAATCGCTATCACCAAAAGGATGATAAAGCGACCCCAACATCAAAAGGATGTTGAGTAACAGAAAATTAAATAATCTGGAAGAGAAATATCCACCGGGGACGTCCATTGAATAACACCTAGGAGAATCTTCAATCGACCTTGGATCCTGACTTCCGCTGGGGAAAGGCCTGGAATCTTGGGTTGATCCTGGATCCTGAGTGTTGCACCCCAAAATTTGCCCTCCACAAGACAAGTCATTGTGTACTAAGAGGCTCACAAGGTTCACAAGATATCTCATAAGGTTCACAAGGTTCACAAAGTTCACAATTAGTCAGGAAGTTTGACAATTCCCTCAGACAATGCATCCTCCTAAGCAATGCATCCTAAACTAGGGTTTTGACTTTCATCAGGCTAAATGGACTTCCAAGACTTCAAGTGAGCTTCATAGAATCTTATATATGTTCAAGAATCCCCATGTCAAGTTTCAAGACTTTCCCAAAAGATTTGCTCAGTCAGATGATCAGATAGGTTAAAATCAGTCAAAGCAGTTAAAAAGTCAAACTGAGGTCAACTGTGGTCAAACCAAAGTCAAACTTCATGATTTTTTGCCAACGTCAATTATATGAAGTAAAATTCATCATTTTATCAAGGGTTGATCATGATTCATCACGGAAGTTTCAGATCATCAAGAATCAGGAGTTTCTAAATTAGGGTTTTCTCAGGAAAAGTCAACTAAACTTTGACCACCATAACTTTCACATGCTTCATCAAAATTTTTCCATCCAAAGCTCATTTTGAAGGAAATTGAATTCTCTACAACTTTGTGTCTCACAAGCCAATCCCAAAAATGCTTCATTTGGAAGGTATGAGCTAAGACATTATAGGTCCTTTTAAAAGTCAACAAAAGGTCAACAACTTCCAAAGAGCATAACTTGAGAATGGTAAAAGATATGGACATGAGACCAAAGAGGTTGGTTAGAGGACTCTTTAAGCTTTCCAAAATGTCCAATAACACCATCATAGCATTAAAATTGAAGGATTTGGGCCCTTGCAAAGTTGGGAAATTTTTGAGTGGTTTGTGAAGTAATTGGGGTCTTAAAACCAAAATTCTTCAAATGGGCTGACTTTTTTGTGACCCAATGTGTTCCATGACATCATGCACGAAATTTATTTAATATTTTCATAATTTTATTCATTTTATTTTTATTTATTATGATTTTTTATATTAAAAATCATTTTAAATTCAAATAAAATATAAAATGGTGAAGATTTAAAATTATTTTGCTTCTAGAATGTCATAAAAGTTATTTGGATCTAATTGATACAAAAATTATGAAGATTGTCTTAAAAAAGCAAGTTCATATCAAGTAATATTCAAATTTTAAAGCTAATCTTTTTCAATCTTCAATGATCCAAATATCCATCAAATTGGTGAAGTCTTTGACCTAATTCACTCACTCATATATAATGAACACTTAACAAACCATGGGACAGGATTTGGCAGCCTCTAAGATCAATTCCAAACTTCACAAAATCATCTCAAAAACTCACATTCGGATTCCAAGGTAGAGAGAGTTTCATTGAGTTTTGAGCATTGCAACATGTTCTATAATGATCATTGAACGTGTTTGGATCATAAACCACATCTAAAACCCTCTCATTCATGCAAACCGAATCAACATTCATTCACTTTTTAAATTTTTCTTTTCTCATAATATTGGCTTTATTTCTGGAATTTGATATTATATTTGTGTTTGTGATGATGCTTGGAGTCTTTCTGGATAAATTAATTTGATTTTAGGTACAAGATGGAGGAATCACCATGGCTAGGGTTCTTCGGCCGTTTTAGGGTTTTATGATTTATCAATTATAAATGAATTCTGGAAACATGGTTGTGTTGTATGGACTTCATAGAATGTTTTGCACCCATTAATTTCATAAAATATTGTTGTTTGCTTGATGTTTGATAAAACGCAGGATATCCTAGGAAACAAAATTCGCAGCAAAAACCTAGCAAAATTCGCAGGAAAATTTGCAGGTCTGGAGGTAGAAGACGAAGGCAGCGCGCGCTTTCTAATTTTCAAATTTTGTTTTAATATTTATTGAATTGTTTATATTTTGTTTCACAAATGTGTTGGTAGCTCAGATGGTGGAGGCGTGCGCTTGGAGACTCTTTGGCCTGGGTTCGATTCCCCCCAGGCTATTTTGTGTTGTTTTGTTTTTTCATGATTTTTGTAGGTAAGAAACAAAAGGTCTTGCTGCTCATTCAATATCACCAACGCACGCATAGCCCAGTGGAAGGCAGGCTGGTCCAAGATGTGTAAAGCCTAGGGCCTAGGTTCGAATCCCAGCCCCAGGTAAGTTGCAATTTTTCTTTTATTTTGTGATTTGTTTTATTTAATTCTTTTGTTTAATTATTTTATTATAAAAAATATATAATTATGTTTAATATGTAAATAATTCTAAATTAATATTTATATGTTCTAAAAAATTCTCAAAAATATTTTCTAAAACTAATTTCTTATTTGTTTGAATTAAAATATGTGTATATTTGTTTAATAATTAAATTAGTATTAGGTGTTAAATTAAAATATTTTTTTACTTAAAACCCTAATTATATTTAAACCCTAATTTATTTTCTAACAATTCAAAACCCTAATTTTCTTTTATTTTTAATTTATTATTTTTATTATGTTTGTTTAATTATAATTAGTAAATATTTCTAATATATATATAATTAAATTATTAAACTATTTATCATGTTTATTAGTATATAATTATTATTATTTATTTCTCTTCTTAAAATTCTTTTTATAAAAAATTATTTTATTTAAATTTAAAATTTTAATTTGATTTCTATATTGTATATTATTGTGCTAACTTCTTTTTCTCTTATATTTAATTTTTTATTATTACTAACCTTTGATTTATTTATTGTATGCTTATTATTTAAATTGTTTTATTATAATGTAATTGTGCAAGCTATGTAATAGTGGTAGAATTTTTATTATTTATTTAAATTGCCATGGTTAGTAAATTAGGGAGTGAAAACATGTTTGTATCTTAAAATTGAATTTAGATCACTAATTATAAGATAAATATTTGAATTTGTACACGCACACACGTAAGTCGATCTTTGATCTCCATCTCACTTCTTAAGGGTTACCTCTCATGTTGCCTAAATAAAAGGTCAAGTAAGGTGTATAAAGCAAAGTCCCTTCTCTTATTAATATCATCTAGTCTCTTTAAAGATTATAAGATCAAGTCCCTTCATGGTTGCCTTCGTAAATGATCTTGTCCCTTTCGAATAAAAGATGATAAGTCCCTTCGAATTGCTAATACACCTTACAGTTGCCTAATCACAGATGTCCCTTCACATGTCCCTTAAACATCCAAGGTAATGACTACCTATTCCTTAATAATAGGGATAGTCTTACCATTGAAAGAACATTCAAGAACAGTAAAGATTTAATCATTAGGGTAGGTTCCTCTTATGTACTTGCTCACCTTTTCAAAACATTTCAAAAACACTTCACATTTTCAAACAATTTTCAAAACAAAGTCTTTATATATATATATATATATATATATATATATATATATATATATATATATATATATATATATATATCCGTTTAAAGTGAGCTAAGTAACTAAGAGCCCATGGATAACCATGGATGTAAAGGGTGCTAACACCTTCCCTTTACATAACCTACCCCCCGAACCCAAAAATCTTTTAAGGTCTTTCCTGTTCTTTTATGCCCTTTCCTTTGGATAAAATAAAAGTCGGTGGCGACTCTTGCTATCCGCAACACATAACTAAAGTCAGTTCTCCCACCGTGTTACAGAACTGGCGACTCTGCTGGGGATTTAATAAAAGAGGGGTACCCTTAGGAATTAGATCACTTTAAATTGTTTGCCTTGTTTGCTTTATACTTATCTGTTGGGTGCTCTTATGTGTGAAAGATCCTAACCCGGATCTAGTGTACCTTAGGTAAATGGCAATAGACTAAGGAAACTGTACGGCGTATACCGATATGGTTGATCTGGTGGCCATAGTTAGTGTGACTTCTTGGTTGGTGCTTATGTTCCTTAAGTCAAGTTGAGGATAATATGAGGCTGCCATATGTTGTCAATGCACTAACTAACTTTTAGAACCCTAGTTATCCCATCTTGGCCTTTAGAAAGTAGTGAGATAACCGGCTTTGGTGAAGACTGAAGTTGGTTGATACTCGATGCTACACTCATTGAGATTCTAAACTTGGAGGGTTTTGGTTGGCAAGTAAGTTGCCTTCTGAACAACCACCCTTGTGAAGGATCAATGATATTGAGATCCCTTAGAACCTGGTCACTTTATAGGACAGGATGAACCATTTAAACTTCAGGGGAGGGTACTTACCTTTAAACCTCATGCAAGCCTTCAAACCTAGGGCTATTGTGTGACTTGTTTGTGTGTGCCACATGTTTGTGATTGAGCATAACATCATAGCATCATCATGCATCATAAGCATAGCATTTTCACTAACCATTTCAAGGACCAAAGGATTTATCTTTGTTCTTTGTTGCAGGTCATGGCTTCTACTCGTAGGAATACTATCCGGATCAACTTTGTAGGAATGCCTCCTAAGCTTAAGGAGTTGGTTTCTCAAGTGTCTGAAAACTCCCAGTTTATCAAGAGGCATGGTCATCTATTGGATTTAGTTACTTCAGGGTTCAATGAAGACATGATGAGTGTTCTGTTTCAGTTCTTTGATCCTAAGCACCATTGCTTCACATTTCCCGACTATCAGCTGGTTCCTACAATGGAAGAGTTCTCCAAACTTCTGGGTATACCTGTCCTTGATCAGAGACCTTTCACAGGCTTAGAAAAAGAGCCTAAACCTGAAGTCATGTTGCAGCTTTACATTTGAAGAAATCTGACATTGTCTTGGAAACAAGGAGTGGAGTTAAGGGCATTCTTGCTAAGGTATTGATGGAGAAGGCTCAAGTGTTCTGAAGGCTATGAGCTATGATGCTTTTGAGGAGATCTTAGCCTTGTTGATTTATGGTTTACTGTTGTTCCCCAATCCAGATCAGTTCATAGACGTTCACGCCATCAACATATTTCTGAGTCACAATCCAGTGCCTACGTTACTTGGAGACATCCTACATTCTCTTCACACTCGTACTACAAAGGCACGAGGAACTCTGATGTGCTGCATACCTTTGCTATCTAGGTGGTTTATTTCTCACCTTCCTCGATCAGTGATGAAGAATGAACAAGGGTTCAGGTGGTCCAAGAGGATTATGTCACTCTCTCATTCAAATATTCATTGGTGCTCTCGATCTATGGAGAATGTTACTATCATTGACCGGTGTGGGGAGTTTCCTAATGTGCCACTTCTAGGCATAAGAGGAGGCATTACTTACAACCCTTCCTTAGCTTTACGATAGTTTGGTTACGCTCAGAGTGATGGTCCTCATGACATGTTGATTCAGGGTATTGTGTTTGACTATGACAACGATCTTCAAGGTTACCGTCAAAGGTTCATACGAGCATGGGGAAAAGTGAACAAGGTTGACAGCAAGACTCTGGAGCCCAAGTACACTATTCCTATGGAAGCTTATCTCAGATGGGTGTGATCTCGTGCTCAGTCTCTTATGATGCCATATCCTGCCATTCTGCCAGTTACTATGGAGCCTGTTGCTGAAGGAGATACTTCTTATACCATCCTTCACCCAGACATGCCGACTGACATGGAAGACTTACAGAGGTCCTGGATCCAGTCGAAGGAGAAAAGGGATACTTTTGAGACTCATTACAAAGCAAGTCAAGAAAGAATCCTGGAGCTAACAAAGCAACTTCACGAGGAGCGGAATCTCAACTCATACCTCAACACAAAGAGGAAACGTCCATGGGAGACTTAAAACCCCATCTTTTGTAATCATTTCATTTTTTATTGTAAGCCCAAGTGGCAAACCAATTTATTACTAATAAAAGTTTACTTTTTGGTTGTTTAAACAAATTTAAATCCTGCGGTCCTTGAAAACATTGCATACGCATTTATACACCATACCATTGCATCACAGGTTTCTTATGTACAGGTATCTTATCTTCCCGCTGTTTATTTCAGCAGCAATGGCTCTTGAACAAACAGTCAAAGATCTTCAGGCACAGAATGCACAGTTCCAAGAGCTGATCCTGAACTTGTCCAAGGGGCAGGATGAATTGAAGACACTGCTGGCCAAGAAGACTAAGAAGACTAGAAGGTCGGGAGGCCTTATCAACATGGGAAGAAGGTTCAGAGGTCCTGTCAAGACCAAGGAACAGGTTGAAGATTATGAGTCTGAGGAGTCTGAGAAAGAGGGAGGCAGTCTCCATAATACAATGGGGGATTCTGATTCAGAAGCTAATTACTATCATGATCCTAATGAAGATAAGTTCAAGATGCTGGTGGATAGAATGGATGCTATGGAATTGCAAATGTCTTCTGGGCTGGATTTTGAAGACCCGAGTTTGATATCTGGGGTGGTCATACCCATTGGTTTCAAGGTCCCTGCTTTTGTAGTATATGATGGTGTTTTGTGTCCCAAGTTGCATCTGAGGTCCTATGTCCGGAGGATCCAACCCCATACTGCTGATAAGAAGTTGTGGATCCATTTCTTCCAATAGAGCTTGTCTGGAGCTCAATTGGAATGGTATTATCAGTTGGAGAGTGTCAACATCCGTGATTGGAATGATCTTGCTGAGGCCTTTTATAAGCAATATCAATACAATGCTGATCTAGTCCCTACTCGCATGCAACTACAAAGCATGTCTATGGGTGCTAAAGAAAATTTCAAGGAGTATGCCCAGAAGTGGAGAGATTTGGCTGGTAGAGTACAACCTCCTCTAACTGAAAGGGAGTTAGTGGATATGTTCATGTGTACGTTGAATGGTCCTTTTTATAGTCATCTCATTGGAAGCTCATCATCTGGCTTCACTGAGTTGATAATGACAGGAGAGCGCGTAGAAAGTGGTATAAGGAGTGGCAAGATACAAGTAGGTGCTTCTTCATCAAGTACTACAAAGAAGACCCCTAGTGGGAAGAAAGAGTCAAATGTTGTTTATGGTCAACCTGGTCATAATAGGAGACACCAATCTGTGAGTGCGGTTCATATCTCCAATCCTACTCCTGCAACACCAGAGCCACCACAGGGCAATCAGCAGAGGCCTAAAAGACAGTTCACCAAGCTCAACATGTCACTGGCCCAAGCCTTGCAACACTTGTTGAAGGGTGAACTCATCACTTTGAAGGACCCTCCTCAGAATCCCAATGTTACCTCTCCTAGGTATAATCCTAATGCACGGTGTGCATATCATTCCAATTGTCAGGGACATGATACCAATAATTGCTGGATATTGAAGAATAAGATTCAGGATATGATTGATGCTGTAGAGATTGAGCTTGACCCTCCGGGTACTCCAAATGTGATTACTGCTCCCATGCGAAATCATGAAAAGACTGTTAATTCCATTGATGAAGTTTCACATATTTCCTCAGTTGCAGATGTGACCACACTATTGTCTGTTATTAAGAAGAAGTTGATACAAGCTGGGTTCTTTCCAGGTTGTAATGAAGATTGTTTCTATTGTGCTTATAAACCGGATAGTTGCTGGAAGTTGAAAGACGGTATTCAACGCCTCATGGACAATTACACCATATTGTTTGAGAGGACACCTTCTGTAGAGAGCATGGTTGAACATATAACTCAAGGTGCGAAGGTTGAAGAGGTGGATATGGTTGATAAAGTGCCAGTGAGAATTACTTCCAAGGGCCCTGTCAAAATCACTCATAAGGGTCCAATTAGGATTACTGCTGAAGGCCCTGTGAAGATTGTTGGTGAAGCTAGAGTGGCTCCTATGATCATTACCTCTCCTGGTCCTATTCCGTATACTTCTGATAAAGCGGTACCTTGGCATTATGGTTTCGATGTTTATATTCATGGTGTTAAGCAGGAACCCTTAGCTGAGACACCTGTTGCTGATGAAAACCTTGATGTTGACAATATTGCTGGATCTAGTAAGATCACAAGAAGTGGAAGAATTTTCTCTCCTCCGGCTACCTCTAAGAATACTACTACCTCCACTGCTGCAACAAATACGGATGCCCGGGGCAAAGGTCCTGTTATAGAACCTATGCCAACTGATGTACCAACTGCTGATGATCTTTCTAAACAGATGGAAGAAGTGCTAAAGATCATTCGCAAGAGTGATTATGATGTTATTAATCAATTGGGGCATACTCCCTCCAAGATTTCCATGTTGTCTTTATTGTTGTGTTCTGAGGCTCATGCCAAAGCCTTGATTAAATTCTTGAAGACTGCTCATGTACCAAATGAGATTTCTGTAGACCAGTTTGAAAATTGTGTCGCACACTTGACCTATAATAATGGGTTAGGTTTCTCCGATGCTGATTTGACTCCTGCCAAGAGGGATCATAACAGGGCTTTACATATCTCTATTGAGTGTAGGGGCACTACCCTGTCACATGTGTTAATAGACAATGGTTCTTCGCTGAATGTGTTGCCCAAAGAAGTTTTGAATAAGCTTAGTCCTGAAGATGCTGTGTTGAGACCAAGTAATATAGTGGTGAAGGCCTTTGATGGCTCAAGAAGAGTGGTGCACGGAGAAATACATCTCCCAATAAAAGTAGGTTCTCAGGTCTTCAATGCTACCTTTTATGTAATGGATATTCTTCCTTCGTATTCTTGTTTGCTTGGGCGCCCCTGGATCCATGGGACATGTGTTGTGACCTCCACCTTACATCAGAAGCTGAGATATCCAATAGAGGGAAAGGTTGTCACTGTTTACGGAGAGGAAGGATATATGATTAGCCATGTGAACACATTTAAATATCTTGAAGTGGAAGGTGAATATGTTGAAACTCCGTGCCAGACGTTTGAAGTAGTTCCTTGGGTAGTTCCTAACTTTGAAGCTCCTCCTGTTGTCAAGAAAGTTCCTGTGGTCACCAGAGTACCTCCTACAATGGCCTCCCTCAAGGATGCTAGAGCTGTGGTGGATGAAGGCGGTTGTACTATTTGGGATCAGCTTCCTGACATTCCTTACAAGTCTGACAAGTTTGGTTTGGGTTTCACTGCAGAGTCCCAGAAGGCTGTTCGTCGTGCTCGTGTTGTTCGTATCACCAATCAAGGGATTATGAAAGATCAGATCAATGTTGTGGGTGACTATGATAAAGACTACAACTTGGATGCTTGGATTTTTCCTACTGTGGGTGACAGGCTCAATAATTGGAAAGCTGAAGATGTTATTCCTATCTCCTTTAGTCAGGAGTAAATATTATTACTGTGTTGTTACTTTTAAGTTTGTAATTTCTTGAACAATTAAACTTTCAAGCCTTGTGCTTTACCCGGGGCACAATGGTATGCTTGTTTCGGGATATCATTTCATTTGCATACTTCATTCAATAAAAATCAGTGGACGTTTCGTTTTCGTAAATATTGTGTTCCTTATCTTTCTTTTATTTTATTTTTGTTTTATCAGCTATGTGTTCTTACACACACCCACATCACTAAAATGCAGATCCACATCCACTCTGGATCCTGTTGATAACAGTTCTACTATTGCCAATTATAATTTCGAGAATCCGATCTATCAAGCTGAAGATGGAAAGGAGGACGATTGTGAAGTACCTGTAGAGCTTGCTAGGTTGTTACAACAAGAAGAGAAAGCTATACAGCCACATGAAGAGCTAGTCGAAGTTGTGAATTTGGGAACTGAAGAGAACAGGAAAGAAGTCAAGATAGGGGCTGAATTAGAGGATGGTGTCAAGAGCAGATTGATTCAGATGTTACATGATTATGTGGAGATCTTTGCTTGGTACTATGAAGATATGCCAGGGTTGGATACAGACATTGTGGTTCACCGTTTACCGGTAAAAGAAGATTGTCGTCCAAAGAAGCAGAAGGTTCGTCGCATGCGTCCTGAAATGTCAGAGAAGATTAAAGCAGAAATGATGAAACAATTTGATGCAGGGTTCTTAGCTATGACTTCTTATCCTCAGTGGGTTGCAAATGTGGTACCAGTGCCTAAAAAAGATGGGAAAGTACGTATGTGTGTAGACTACATGGATTTGAACAAGGCCAGCCCCAAAGATGACTTTCCACTTCCTCATATTGATGTTCTAGTAGACAACACTGCTCAGCATAAGGTATTCTCTTTCATGGATGGTTTCTCTGGTTACAATAAAATCAAGATGGCACCTGAAGATATGGAGAAGACAACATTTGTTACACAGTGGGGAACCTTTTGCTATAAAGTAATGCCATTTGGTTTGAAGAATGTCAGGGCAACATATCAGCGTGCTATGGTGGCTTTGTTTCACGATATGATTCATCATGAGATAGAGGTGTATGTGGATGATATGATAGCCAGGTCCCAGAATGAAGAGCAACACCTTGATCATCTACATAAGTTGTTTGAGAGGTTGAAGAAATACAAGTTGAGATTGAACCCAAACAAATGTACTTTTGGAGTAAGATCTGGTAAACTCCTGGGTTTCATTGTCAGTGGAAAAGGTATTGAAGTGGACCCTGCGAAAGTGAAAGCTATACAAGAGATGCCAGCTCCCCGTACTGAGAAAGAAGTTAGAGGTTTCTTGGGAAGATTGAATTACATTGCAAGATTTATTTCCCAATTAACTGCTACCTGTGAGCCAATCTTCAAGTTGTTGAAGAAAGATCAGGTAATGGAATGGAATGATGAGTGCCAGACAGCATTTGATGAAATTAAGAAATATCTCCTAGAACCTCCAATTTTGATGCCACCAGTTGATGGAAGACCCTTGATTATGTACTTAATAGTATTAGACAACTCAATGGGGTGTGTGTTGGGGCAACATGACGAGTCTGGTCGAAAAGAGCAGGCAATATACTACCTTAGCAAAAAGTTTACCGACTGTGAAACAAGATACTCACTACTCGAGAAAACTTGTTGCGCTTTGGCATGGGCTGCTCGCCGACTAAGACAGTATATGTTGACTCATACTACTTTGTTGATCTCAAAAATGGATCCAATCAAGTACATATTCGAGAAACCTGCTCTCTCCGGACGAATAGCAGGATGGCAAATGATCTTGACAGAATATGATATACAGTATACTACTCAGAAGGCCATTAAAGGAAGTGTTGTAGCTGATCATTTGGCTCATCAAGCAGTGGATGATTATCAGTCAATGAGTTTTGAGTTCCCCGATGAAGACATTATGATTATTACCAAAGAACCTGGACAATATGATGAACCTGAACAAGGATCCCGATGGACTATGGTTTTTGATGGAGCTTCTAATGCACTTGGTAATGGTGTTGGTGTTGTGATCAGTTCCCCTGAAGGATGTCATACCCCGATTACTGCAAGACTTTGTTTCTATTGTACCAATAACATGGCTGAGTATGAGGCATGTATCCTGGGCATCAAAGCTACCATTGATATGAAGATTCAGTTCCTGGACGTATATGGAGATTCAGCCCTGGTAGTAAGTCAGATCAAAGGAGATTGGGATACCAAGCATGATAATCTCATTCCTTACAGAGAGCATGTGTTGTCTTTGATCCCACATTTCAAAGAAATTACCTTTGGACATATTCCACGAAGAGAGAATCAATTAGCAGATGCATTAGCCACCATGGCATCCATGTTTGAGATTAGCTGGGATGATGAAGCTCCCAAGATTACTATTGACAGATTTGAGAAGCCTGCATACTGCAATGAGATTGACACTGAAGAAGCAGAGGAGAAGCCTTGGTTCTATGAAGTGAAAAGATATCTTGAAGTTCAGGAGTTCCCTGAAGGGGCATCTGTCAAAGATAAGAAGTTTCTGAGGAGGTTTTCTGCTAAGTTCTTCTTGAGTAATGGAATTTTGTACAAGTGCAATCATGATTCAACCTTGCTTCGTTGTGTGGATAAGAAGGAAGCAACTGAGATTATGGAAGATATGCATGATGAGATCTTTGGAACTCATTCTAGTGGTCATACCATGGCAAAGAAGATATTGAGAGCAGGTTACTATTGGTCTACCATGGAAGCTGACTGCTATCAACATTCTAGAACATGTCACAAGTGTCAAATTTATGCTGATAAAGTAGATATACCTCCATCACCATTGAATGTGTTGACTGCTCCTTGGCCTTTTGCCATGTGGGGCATTGATATGATTGGTGAGATCAAGCCTACTGCTTCTAATGGGCATCGTTTCATCCTGGTTGCTATTGATTACTTTACGAAGTGGGTAGAGGTAGCTTCATTTGCATCTGTTACCAAGAATGTTGTGGCTCGATTCATTAAGAATAATCTTATATGTAGGTATGGCATCCCTGAAAGGATTATTACTGACAATGGCTCTAATTTGAACAACACTATGATTACTGATCTCTGCATGCAATTCAAGATTAAGCATCACAACTCTTCTTCGTATCTTCCGAAGATGAATGGGGCAGTAGAAGCTGCTAATAAGAACATTAAGAAGATTCTACAAAAGATGACTGTTACTTATAAAGATTGGCACGAGATGTTACCATTTTCTCTTCATGGCTATCGTACTACAATACGTACTTCAACAGGGGCAACCCCATTCTCCTTAGTCTACGGTATGGAAGCAGTTATGCCCATTGAAGTTCAGATACCCTCCTTAAGAATCATGAAGGATGCAGGCTTGGATGAAGATGAGTGGATTCAGACTCGACTGGACCAGATAAATTTGATTGATGAGAAGAGGTTAGCAGTTGTTTGTCATGGTCAGATGTACCAGAAACGGATGATCAAAGCTTTTAATAAGAAGGTTAAGCCCAAGGTATATCAGGTTGGTGACTTGGTAATCAAGCGTATCATATTACCACAGGGTGATCCTAGGGGCAAGTGGATTCCTACATATGAAGGACCATTTGTAGTCAAAACAGTATTCTCAGGAGGTGCCCTGATGCTTACTACTATGGATGGTGAAGACTTCCCACAGCCTGTAAACGCAGACATAGTTAA
Organism: Lathyrus aphaca; assembly: GCA_963966055.1. Taxonomy (NCBI): domain Eukaryota; kingdom Viridiplantae; phylum Streptophyta; class Magnoliopsida; order Fabales; family Fabaceae; genus Lathyrus; species Lathyrus aphaca. The sequence goes on along the minus strand of OZ014525.1, from coordinate 44,268,614 downwards.
AAAATACTATGCATAAAAAGAGACCCGCTAGGTTGACTGACCTAGGCAAAAATAAGGGCATCCCGGCGAACCAAAAGGGTTCGGGCAAAAATTAAGGATATATATAAAAAAAATGTACACCCGGCAAGCCGAAAACCTGAAAAGGCGGCTTGGGCAAAAAAGGGTATCCCGATGGATTGAAAACCTGAAAGGGCAATCCAGGAAAAAGTTAGGGATTAAAGCGTATGACTATGTCTCGTTTGGATCACCCATGTAAACTCCAACCAGTTGTGCTACTTAATCCAAGCTCGAACAGATAAAGCTCAATCCAATCATTTCCGTCTCAACAGCAGAAGATGAGATACTTGAAGATAATGGCAATAGTAGAATTGAAACTCAATAGGATTATTTCCCACATAGCTGATTTTCTTTGTTTTGTAAAAATTTGTATGACAAATTCCTCTTACTAGGATTTATGTCTCCTTGTACAAACTTACCTATGTATAGGTCACTTTGTGATATAAATAAATTTTCATCTTTGAATCCAGATTTACTTTTACCCTATTTACATAAGCGAAACGTCCATTGGTTGTGTTTGAATGTATGTATGCTTTTGAATATGATTGATGTTTACCAGAAATGCATAAAATGCTTAATATGATTGATGTTTACCAGAAATGCATAAAAATGCAGTAATAGTATTTACTAAGAACGAACGAGGGAAGGAATTCAACGAAGCTTCGCCGATTCATCCCCCACAAGACAGCTACAAATCCCCCAGTAGGGCAAATCTATCGTCATAGATACTTCGAGTTACATCTCCCCTTGGATTTATGTCCATCTCTTTTATCCTCAGTCGGGATACTCAGGAACTTATTCCTTCAATAGAATTACGACGAACGAAGACGGGAAGTTATGAATACTATACTATCAAACGAGACGGGAACGAGTTCCTCATATTCTTCAGCAACGAATCGGGATTTATTTTCCCTAGCCAGCAGTTGTTATACGAAGATATCTAGACGCTTCAGATTGCATGATTCATACATACATCATTTACATCATACCATAACATACATATCCATAAATGCATAATACATTTACTTAGGTGCATCATACTATGCATGCATATATATTGCATAAACTAACATTTTCCTTGCAGGAAAGTTATATTCAGATAAATCAATATCAACAATCCACAACAGGTCAGAAATGATCCATACATTACTCAAGATGTCCTCGGAGAGTAGGCAAACGGTCTGTAATAAGATCCATTCCCTAATCCAGGATATTTCCAGAAGATTTCATCTATCTGGTCTTGAATAGCAGGCAAACGATCTGTAAAAAGATCCATTCCCTGGTTCAAGATATTTTTCAGAAGAACAAATCCTGACGTTCTTTTGGCCTTTGAATAGCAGGCAAACAGTCTGTAGAAAGATCCATTCCCTGGTTCAAGATATTTTTCAGAAGAACAAATCCTGACGTTCTTTTGGCCCTTTAATAGCAAGCAAACGATCTGTAATAAGATCCATTCCCTGGTTCAAGATATTACTCAGAAGAACAAATCCTGACGTTTTTTTGACCCTTGAATAGCAGGCAAACGGTCTGTAAAAAGATCCATTCCCTGGTTCAAGATATTATTCAGAAGAACAAATCCTGACGTTCTTTTGACCCTTGAATAGCAGGCAAACGGTCTGTAAAAAGATCCATTCCCTGGTTCAAGATATCTTTCATAAGAACAAATCCTGACGTTCTTTTGGCCCTTGAATAGCAGGCAAACGGTCTATAAAAAGATCCATTCCTTGGTTCAAGATATTTTTTCAGAAGAACTAATCCTGACGTTCTTTTGATCTTGGAGAATAGGCAAACGGTCTGTACAAGGATCCATTCCCTAATCTGAGATATTTCCAGAAGAGATAATCGTCACGAAGATTTATTTCTACTGGTCCATTCAACAATTCAAATCATGTTGCATAAATGATTCAGAGACGGCATATACGAAGACCTGGTACTGATATCCAGTATCAACATAAAGATATCATCACATCCCATCTCCAGATGGCATCTCTAAGCCCATCTCCATTTCTTCCAAATGGCATCTTCAAGCCCACTCAGGTATATACAACTAATCATCAGTGTTACTCTACGCACTGGTGAGTGCAAATTTTTGGGCTTTTGTGTTCAATCCCCTTCAACCTTCCAGGTCACGAATGACACAGATACCAATCTAACCCCTCAGGTTTCAGAAAATTGAACAGGGGCAGCTGTTGCACCCCAAAATTTGCCCTCCACAAGACAAGTCATTGTGTACTAAGAGGCTCAAAAGGTTCACAAGGTTCACAAGATATCTCATGAGGTTCACAAGGTTCACAAAGTTCACAATTAGTCAGGAAGTTTGACAATTCCCTCAGACAATGCATCCTCCTAAGCAATGCATCCTAAACTAGGGTTTTGACTTTCATCAGGCTAAATGGACTTCCAAGACTTCAAGTGAGCTTCATAGCATCTTATATGTGTTCAAGAATCCCCATGTCAAGTTTCAAGACTTTCCCAAAAGATTTGCTCAGTCAGATGATCAGATAGGTTAAAATCAGTCAAAGTAGTTAAAAAGTCAAACTGAGGTCAACTGTGGTCAAACCAAAGTCAAACTTCATGATTTTTTGCCAACATCAAGTATATGAAGTAAAATTCATCATTTTATCAAGGTTTGATCATGATTCATCAAGGAAGTTTCAGATCATCAAGAATCAGGAGTTTCTAAATTAGGGTTTTCTCAGGAAAAGTCAACTGAACTTTAACCAGCCATAACTTTCACATGCTTCATCAAAATTTTTCCATCCAAAACTCATTTTGAAGGAAATTGAATTCTCTACAACTTTGTGTCTCACAAGCCAAGCCCAAAAATGCTTCATTTGGAAGGTATGAGCTAAGACATTATAGGTCCTTTTAAAAGTCAACAAAAAGTCAACAACTTCTAAAGAGCATAACTTGAGAATGGTAAAAGATATGGACATGAGACCAAAGAGGTTGGTTATAGGACTCTTTAATATTTCCAAAATGTCCAATAACACCCTCATAGCATTAAAATTGAAGGATTTGGGCCCTTGCAAAGTTGGGAAATTTTTGAGTGGTTTGTGAAGTAATTGGGCTCTTAAAACCAAAATTCTTCAAATGGGCTGACTTTTTTGTGACCCAATGTGTTCCATGACATCATGCACGAAATTTATTTAATATTTTCATCATTTTATTCATTTTATTTTTATTTATTATGATTTTTTATATTAAAAATCATTTTAAATTCAAATAAAATATAAAATGGTGAAGATTTAAAATTATTTTGCTTCTAGAATGTCATAAAAGTTATTTGGATCTAATTGATACAAAAATTATGAAGATTGTCTTAAAAAAGCAAGTTCATATCAAGGAATATTCAAATTTTAAAGCTAATCTTTTTCAATCTTCAATGATCCAAATATCCATCAAATTGGTGAAGTCTTTGACCTAATTCACTCACTCATATATAATGAACACTTAACAAACCATAGGACAGGATTTGGCAGCCTCTAAGATCAATTCCAAACTTCACAAAATCATCTCAAAAACTCACATTCGGATTCCAAGGTAGAGAGAGTTTCATTGAGTTTTGAGCATTGCAACATGTTCTATGATGATCATTGAACGTGTTTGGATCATAAACCACATCTAAAACCCTCTCATTCATGCAAACCGAATCAACATTCATTCACTTTTTTTTATTCTCATAATATTGGCTTTATTTCTGGAATTTGATATTATATTTGTGTTTGTGATGATGCTTGGAGTCTTTCTGGATAAATTAATTTGATTTTAGGTACAAGATGGAGGAATCACCATGGCTAGGGTTCTTCGGCCGTTTTAGGGTTTTATGATTTATCAATTATAAATGAATTCTGGAAACATGGCTGTGTTGTATGGACTTCATAGAATGTTTTGCACCCATTAATTTCATAAAATGTTGTTGTTTGCTTGATGTTTGATAAAACGCAGGATATCCTAGGAAACAAAATTCGCAGCAAAAACCCTAGCAAAATTTGCAGGAAAATTTGCAGGTCTGGAGGTAGAAGACGAAGGCAGCGCGCGCTTTCTAATTTTCAAAATTTGTTTTAATATTTATTGAATTGTTTATATTTTGTTTCACAAATGTGTTGGTAGCTCAGATGGTGGAGGCGTGCGCTTGGAGACTCTTTGGCCTAGGTTCGATTCCCCCCAGGTCATTTTGTGTTGTTTTGTTTTTTACATGATTTTTGTAGGTAAGAAACAAAAGGTCTTGCTGCTCATTCAATATCACCAACGCGCGCATAGCCCAGTGGAAGGCAGGCTGGTCCAAGATGTGTAAAGCCTAGGGCCTGGGTTCGAATCTCAGCCCCAGGTAAGTTGCAATTTTTCTTTTATTTTGTGATTTGTTTTATTTAATTCTTTTGTTTAATTATTTTATTATAAAAAATATATAATTATGTTTAATATGTAAATAATTCTAAATTAATATTTATATGTTCTAAAAAATTCTCAAAAATATTTTCTAAAACTACTTTCTTATTTGTTTGAATTAAAATATGTGTATATTTGTTTAATAATTAAATTAGTATTAGGTATTAAATTAAAATATTTTTGTACTTAAAACCCTAATTATATTTAAACCCTAATTTATTTTCTAACAATTCAAAACCCTAATTTTCATTTATTTTTATTTATTATTTTTATTATGTTTGTTTAATTATAATTAGTAAATATTTCTAATATATATATATAATTAAATTATTAAACTATTTATCATGTTTATTAGTATATAATTATTATTATTTATTTCTCTTCTTAAAATTCTTTTTAAAAAAATTATTTTATTTAAATTTAAAATTTTAATTTGATTTCTATATTGTATATTATTGTGCTAACTTCTTTTTCTCTTATTTTTTTTAATTATTACTAACCTTTGATTTATTTATTATATGCTTATTATTTAAATTGTTTTATTATAATGTAATTGTGCAAGCTATGTAATAGTGGTAGAATTTTTATTATTTATTTAAATTGCCATGGTTAGTAAATTAGGGAGTGAAAACATGTTTGTATCTTAAAATTGAATTTAGATCACTAATTATAAGATAAATATTTGAATTTGTACGCGCACACACGTAAGTCGATCTTTGATCGCCATCTCACTTCTTAAGGGTTACCTCTCATGTTGCCTAAATAAAAGGTCAAGTAAGGTGTATAAAGCAAAGTCCCTTCTCTTATTAATATCATCTAGTCCCTTTAAAGATTATAAGATCAAGTCCCTTCATGGTTGCCTTCGTAAATGATTTTGTCCCTTTCGAATAAAAGATGATAAGTCCCTTCGAATTGCTAATACACCTTACAGTTGCCTAATCACAGATGTCCTTTCACATGTCCCTTAAACATCCAAGGTAATGACTACCTATTCCTTAATAATAGGGATAGTCTTACCATTGAAAGAACATTCAAGAACAGTAAAGATTTAATCATTAGGGTAGGTTCCTCTTATGTACTTGCTCACCTTTTCAAAACATTTCAAAAATACTTCACATTTTCAAACAATTTTCAAAACAAAGTCTTTATATATATCCGTACAAGGATCATTATAATGTACTTAAGAAAATTTTTAATCACATACTACACTTCTCAAAACCATTTAAAGTGAGCTAAGTAACTAAGAGTCCATGGATAACCATGGATGTAAAGGGTGCTAACACCTTCCCTTTACGTAACCTACCCCCCGAACCCAAAAATCTTTTAAGGTCTTTCTTGTTCTTTTATGCCCTTTCCTTTGGATAAAATAAAAGTCGGTGGCGACTCTTGCTATCCGTAACACATAACTAAAGTCAGTTCTCCCACCGTGTTACACTGAGATATGCATCTATGCTTGATTTTGAAATGGTATTCCATAATGATGGAGATACGATGCAAATGTTTATGCACTGAGATGTAAGTTGAAACTGTTGGGGAATATAAAAAGTTTGATTTTGTTTAGGCATGCGCATGCTGTAAATGATTGAAATAAATGATGTTTATGCTGCATATGATGCACATGATGCTTATGAGCGATTGAAAGGTGCCAGCTTGGTGGACTTTTGGTTTGGTAGTTGCCAATAATGATTGGACTTTGGGTGGGTGGAGGGCTTGATTCCCCGACACTCGATCTTTGACGATGTATGATCAGAAGATGGATTCGAATGCTCCAAGTTGGGTCAATTGCTGATGAGCGAAGCGACTTAATTGACATATGAAGACTGATTTCGCTTTGAATGATTGCCAACGTCTAGCAGGAACTGCTTGTTCAGCTGGGGAGTAGAGATAGGAAGATTTGCTCTTTGTTCGCTTGCCCCTGCTTGTAGGGTATTTGAAAAAAATTCTAGTGGGGAAGCTTTGAGATTGACCAGGACATGATCTGCCCCTGATTAAGCTTTTGAAGGCGAGCTTGCCCCTGACTGGGCTGTATGAAGATAATTTGCCTTTGATTGGGCTGTTGAGAATGGTTTTGGCCCTGATTGATGGACTTTGAGATAAACTGCCCCTGATTGGGATGTTGAAGATGATTTGATTCAAATTCCTCTTTTGATTGTCCCTTGTTGGGATTGCACTGATTGCTAAGCACTAAATTGCAATTAAATTGTTCATACACAAATGGTAGTGTTAATGCAAAGTTCATGTAAGTTTTGAAGAAGTCAATTTATTTGAATGCTGTGAAAGTGTGACGAATGGACCGTTAGTCCAAACGAGGTGCTGATTTAGAAAGTGCGTGAAAGATGCAGCAAGAATAATGTGAAATCGAGATTGAAGATTAGCAAATATATGGGAGTCAATTTACGCAACCTTGTTGGTAGCATGCTTTCAGAATAAATCGCGCCTCAATTAGGACTTTCGAGGGTTGTAACGTGGTCTGGTTAATGGTTTGAGAAATAAAGGATATAAGGCTCAAAGTTTGATTTGTACCCAACCCTTCTTCGTAATGTTCTCCATTCCTACGTTCAGTTAACTCTACATATGCATTTGTTTTCGATGTTGCAAGAGTGAAAATGAAGCTTCAAAGTTTGCTTGAAAATGGGAGTCATCTTATTTTGCTGGTGACCATTTGATTCTTGATTTTGTGGTCACTGATATTGGTTTTGCTTTTGCTGGGGATTTGAGTTCCTCTTTTGATTTGTTTTTTTTTTGTTGACTAAGTCTCCCTTTGGGTGCTCAACTTAGTGGTTTTTTCTTTTTCTATTTTTTGTATTTTGTTGAATATTGTGACTGCCAGGTCATTTGTTGATGGTCCTCCGACGGGATGTCTCATCTTGCGATTCGAAGGTGTAGTCAGGTTAATTGGACAACTACCCTGTCCCGGGTTAGATGTAAGGGTTGTATCCAAAAAAAACTCCTACTTCTAGGCTCGAAGTGGTTGACTAGGGATTAACTCCTTATGTCTCCAGTGTTTGGGGATTTGAATAAATGCCTGTACATCATTGACGAGGTTTTATCTGAAAGCATACCGCAACAGTCATGGGTATTTCTTTTTCATCATCCTCCCTCAAATATTTGCTAAAGTGAAGTGAGGGAAATATTTTAGTGATTTTTTTTTGCGATAGATGATAAATATGAGCGAATGCGAATAAATTGATTTAAAACAAGCATAAACATAACATTAACATAACCAAGTACAAACGATAACAATGTTCAGAGCAAATAGTACTTAACAAACAATACAAAACAACAGGAATGCGGAAATAATAAATGGCATTGGCTGCCTTGATTTGAGGAAATGAACTTCTCTTGATTGAATGCTTCAAAGTTGGAGACTACTCAGCTTGGTCTTCAACAAATCCTTCAAATGTCTTCACTTGTTGGCCTAGTGCGGCGGCATTGGATTGTTCTGGACATTTGGATTTCTCGGGGTGAAGGTGAGATCCTTAGAGTCGATCAGATCTTGAATCTTGTGCTTGAACGATTTGCAGTTCTCGAGTGCGTGACCTGGAGCACCCTTGTGATACTCACAGCGGGCATTAGCATCATAGTCTCGGGCAGTACCAGTTTGTGGTGGCAAGTCTTTTAAAACAAGAGTTCCATTTGCCATCATCTGATTAAAGATTTCAGAATGTGTCATAGGCAAGGGATCAAAGGTTCTTTCAGGCCTTCTTTGCTGATATGGTGGACGCTGTTGAGGAGCGTATTGTTGTTGTTGACCAGGCCATTGTGGATGGGCTGGTTGCTGGTACGGATTGGGCGTATACCGCGCAGCTGCAACCATAGGATGTGGACGCGGTTGATAAGCCATCTGAGGCGGAAATGGCGCTTGAATGGCCTGCTGATAAGGCATTGGAGGAACTGGCTGATATGGCATAGGAGCATATTGTGTAGTAGCAACATAGGGGTACTGGTAGTAGGGAACTGGCGCAGGTGCACTCTGTTGAAAATTCCCACTTGCAGCAGAAATGGCATTTGTTTCGCCCTTTTTATACTCGTTGAAAGGTTTCTTGGTTCTAGATTGGCTGCTAGAACTTCCTTGAATCTTTCTGCTTTTCAAACCTTCCTCAATTCTTTCTCCGACCATCACCATGTCTGAAAATCCAGAAGATACGCTGCTGATCAGCTTTTCGTAGTATTTCCCCTGTAGGGTACCCATGAAGATATCGATCAATTCACGGTCAACCAACGGCGGATGAACTCTAGCAGCTAACTCCCTCCAGCGTTGGGCGTACTCCTTAAAGGATTCGCTCTCCTTTTGAGACATACTCTGAAGTTGAGTACGGTTAGGAGCAATGTCAGTGTTGTACTTGTACTGCTTTTTGAATGCATCAGATAGATCAAGCCAAGTACGCACATTGTTGCGCTCAAGTTGCATGTACCATTCTAGAGACGCTTCAGACAGGTTGTCTTGGAAGCAATGGATCATAAGCTTATCATCTTTGGCATGAGCGGCCATTTTCCTGCAGTACATCCTCAAATGAAGCTCAGGACAGCTGAGGCCTTTGTACTTCTCGAATTCTGGCAGTTTGAACTTAGCAGGGATCACAACATCTGGAACTAAGCACATGTCTGAGGCACTCAGAGAAGTTGAGTTGTGTCCTTCCATAATTCGGAGTTTTTCAGCTAACTCGCGACACATCTTCATAGCTTCAGACTCTTGAACAGCATGAGGATTAGTGATTGGAACAGCAGTATGCATCTCATACTCAACTTGATGATTCTCTTCAGCTTGAGGAAACTGTACTTGAGTTGGAATAGGTTGAGCTTGAGGAATAGCACCAACAGTGACACCAGAAGCAGGTATTGGTTGGGAAGTGACCTCTTCAACATCAGGAGTGAAACCTAGAGGAAAACCATAGACCAAAGGATTTGGAACTGGAACTGAAGGCATTGCTCGCGAGGTAGATCCTTGCACTTGAGCATTGTTCATTGCAGCAGCAGCTTCGCGACGTTCTTCCATTCTTGCCAAAGCTTGCAAAGTCTCATAAATTTGGTCAATCTTGCTCTTGACCGAGTCAATCTCTTCCCTCATGGCAGCTTGTTCTTCTTGAATCATGTCCATCAGTCTTCTAGTGTTGGCTCTAGTCAGATACGGTCGTCTAGCTCGATACGGGCGTCGGGAAACCAGCTTGATTTACTGAAGATGGAGGAGCATGAAAATAAGTTTTCGGCTTTGGAATGAAATGCAATATGAATAATTAATGCAAATGAGATGATATGCAATGTCAGAATCCAGTATCACAAGATCAAAGTCTCACGATTCCAAGGTACAGATGGTGGACACTCTTATTAGGAACTCGCTGGGTAGACTCTAAAGTTTTAGGGACCCCAAAGTTATCAACTCATATGGCTGTTCATCACACGTGCCATAAACATGACGGTTGATTGACTCCACTATATGAATCTATTTTAGGTGAGATTTTCATATCGACAGCCCACGAGAGAAAATTTTCTCGGGAGTCCATACTACGTGATCATCGACACAAGGTTTAAAACAAAGTCCTGGAGTTATGGAACTTTCTCAACTGTTTGATGCACGTGTCAATTTCATACATTCTTGACAGTCAATCAACTCCATTGAGTAAGTCTATTCCAAGTGAGGTTTTCGTATCGAGCCACGCGAGGGCGAACCCTGGTGCCCCGTACTACGCAACCATCAACCGATGTTTTAACCAAAAGGTTCTAAAGGTCCTCAGAGTTAATGAACCTAATGAAAGCAACTGAGCACACACGTCAAGGGCTTGACGGTTGTCAGTATTCTCATCAGAATCTACTCCAAGTGAGGTTTTCGTATCGACAACCCACGAGAGTGGTTCTCTCGGGAGCCCATACTACACAACCTCTCTAACTTAAGTTTGTACTCGAAAGCCCGGGCATAGAGCCTTTCCCTCAAGTTTCTTTTGCAAAGTATCGATCCAAATTATAGTACCAAGGAGCCACAAGATATATAATATGGAATGCGATAAAGAAAGCGATAAAAATAAATAAGCAAGGCATAAAAGCAAACATCCAAACAAACGCAAGAACCTAGACTAGGCTTGACTCGCATAGGGGTGAACCAGTCCCCAGCAGAGTCGCCAGCTGTCGTACCCCGAAAAATACGACCTCACGCGATCCGAATGGACGGAGCCGCGCGCCGGACTGACTGAAGAGTCGCCACCTAATTCTATTTATTCCCGAAGAGGGAAAGGGGAGATATAGATACAACCCGGGAGGAGAAGGATGAGGACAAAGGTCAACGAAACCATTTCCTGGGTTCGGGAGTCGGTTATGCAGGGGGAAGGTATTAGCACCCCCTACATCCATCGTACTCGATGGGAACCATCTAAGTTATCACGCACGAAAGGATGTCTATGCTTAAACGAATTGCTTGCTATAGGGAAATGAGTTGAATTATAAGTTAGATTGAACCTAGGTGCTCGGAAAGGATTGAGATCCTCATGCCTACGTACTCCCGTGTGCAATGGGAAAGTCAGAGCCTCGTAGTTCGGCCTACTAAGGGTAATGGATGTTGATTTTATTACCTTTCGTCGATGAAAGGGTTTAGGAGTTGAAATGCACTAAAGACTATGGATAGTTTATCTCGTCCAACAAGACGAGCGTCCTGCATCGAAATAATCGGAGCGAGTAACGAGAGCTCGTTATCCTCCTTTCTACCGCTTAAGGCTCGTGGCGTACAGATCTTCTCGTATTTATTGAAGTGTTTTATTTCCTAAGACCGCTTGACGTTGGATCAAGGGTTTGGATCTAAAAGAATCGTTTTGGTTTTTTTTGAGGTTAAAGGGTAAATGCAACTGGAGGTTTATTTTGTAGTTTGTCAGCGAGGCACGAAGCGCTCAGCTCGCAAGGAGAGGTGGATCCTAATAAACGAAACAATAACTGGAAAATAAAGTGCAAGTGTGCAAGTGCAATCGCTTGGAGTTGGACCAAGGATTCAGAATTAAATAAAATACGGAAAATAAAATGCGTACAAAGTAATGGGAGAGGGATACAAAATAAATACAGGGGATTGCGAGAAATAAAGAGGTCTCGTTGTAGTTTGCCCAAGAGAAAGCGTGTGTGCAGTGTTTTGAACGGTTCGAAGGCGTTCGGCCTTTTTAATCGAGAGCAACTATTTGAAGGCGTTGGACCTTTTTACCGGAAACAACTATTCGAAGGTGTTGGACCTTTTTGGGACGCGGCAAAATTTAGTTCGTGAACTACCTTAGAATCGATTCAAAATTGGAATCATTCTATAAGGAGTCGAAACATTTTTTGAAATGCGAAAATAAATGAATAAATTAAATTGAATTCGCAAAAAATAAATTAAGACAGAATAATAAATTAAATAATAAATTAAATTTGTAATATTTGAGAAATAAGAATAAAATTAATTAAAGTGAATATTTATTGGTCAAAATAATAAAATAAAAGCTAATTACAAGGAGGACCTCATATTGACCGAATATCACCGATTTAACGAAATCGGGCGAAAAACGGCCTTTTGTCAAGTCATTGGCCCCTAAAATAATAAAAAAAGACAAAACGTGAATGCTTAATTGAATTGAAAATGACCTATAACAAAAGATTGATTAGAAAAACAATAATAATGTAGAATAATCTAACAATATTAAATAAAGATAAAAAAATAATAAAGCAAATTGAAATGGGTGTATGTTAATTTAAAAGTTATGTATGCGTGAATCAAAACAAAAGTAATATATAAAAACATGCATCATAAAAGCCCAGCAACATTCTAAAGTAACCTTTAAATTAATCCTAAGCTTATCATAATATAAAAGAAATAATAATATAAAAAGAAATGAAATAAATAAATAAATAAAAAGAACCCCAAAGGGCATGCGTACTACCGCACTGTCTCTCTCTCTGTTTTTCATCATTTCTCACCATTAACAAAAAAATTGAGACAAAAAAGTACCCACCCTTAAGCTTCTCTTCACGGCGGCTGCATGAACCGGTTTTCTCGGCCCTCTCTCGTGCGAGTCTTTCTCTCAATGCTCACGGATTCTTCTTCGACCTCCCTTTCAATCGCGTCACTTTGTTCACAGATCTGTCTCTCCCTCTCACGTTCGCATTCTGGATTTCGCGCAGGGGTGGGTTTTTTCGGTGGTTGCGCGGCTGAGCAGTGGGTTGTGGGTTTGGGTTTCGGAGGTCGATTCACGGCGGTTTGTGCGGCGACGAGGTTCACTCGGCTGGGCGTATGGGTTTCGATTCGGATTGGGCGTCGGGTTCAAGATTTTGTGGTGATGAACGGATTCGCGATGGTTTGTGTTTACGGTTTGGAGCGGTGACGATTTTTTCCAGCTATGATCTGGTTTTGAGTTTTGTCTCGGTTGGTTGGGCTGAGTTTTGATGGAGAGTGGGTGAAGGTGGTTTTGTTTCGCAGTGAACGGTTTGTGTTCAGATTTTTTTCGATTTGGTATTTCGATGTTTTTTATGGCTCTGGTTTGATGTGTATGAAGGTGGTTTTACAGTTTCTTACTTCATCTTCTTCTATTTTCTAGATTTTTGAGATTGAGATTTGAAGGTTTTAGTGTGTTGACAGTGAAACTGTGGTTTTGGTGAGTCTCACTGTGTTCAGATTTAGAGATTTTGGTAGAGGGTTGAAGAAAGGTGGTGCTGGTTTTTTGGAATTCAACTCATCTTTTCTCTGTTTTTCTTTTTCGTTGGTTTGGAGGTTGAGGGGTGAAGTTCATGGAAAGGAAGATTATGGTTTTGTTTTGTTAGTGAAGAGGTTGGAGAGGGTGGTGGTGATGAATGTTTGTTAATGGTGGATGAAAGAAAAAAAATGCAGGTTATAATTCTGTATTTGTGAAACAAAGTTGGGGAGGTTCAAAGAAGATTTTTCTTTTGAAAGTTGAAGGAGATCCTTTTTTTCGTTTTGGGAACAAGTTGTATATAGTTTACATATGGGTGAAGAATTAAGGATATCGTGAGTAGAGGGTTAGTTTGGGAAGATTGTTAAGGAGAATCAATTGCCAGCTGTATGCTTGAAAAGAAAGTTGGCTGTGAGTGGAATTGTAGTGGAATGTGTGAGGGAGGCGCGTCATATGATGGGTGGAAGGAACAAAGAAACCGAAAAAAAATTGTTGGCTGCATTGAGGACTATTGTGTGATATATGAAAACAAAACAAAAATAAAAATAGTATTAATAATAATAATAATGAAAATAAATAATAATAACAAAAATCATAATAGTAATAATAAGAATAAGAATAAAAAGTGATAACAATAGAAACAAAAAAAAATAGTATTAATAAACTATATAATAAAATGGTAAAAAGAAAAGAAGAAAAAAAAACGTAATAATAACTAATAATAATTATAAAATAAGAAATAATAAGTTGGTAATAATAAAATTAAAATAATGGTAATAATAATGACAATAAGAAAAAAGAAATAGTAATAATTTTTTTTTGTGTCAATTTTTTAATGATGATGGGCTTAAGAAACAATGACAATGGGTTTAAGAAAAAAAACTTTGATAGAACTAATAATAATACTAACAATAGATTTTTGTATTTTGTTGAATAAAAATAAAAACTTACGATAATATTTAAAAGGGAAAATAAACTCCTCTTTTTTTTGAAAATATTAACGTATTTTTTGGATTTTTTCGAAATATCAGACAAGAAAAATAAAGTAGTACATATTTTGGGATTTCTAAAAAAATGATGTGACAGTAAAGTAAAAGGTGCGGGTAGGACAAATTTGGGGTATGACACCAACCATCATGAGAACAACGATGTCTCATCAAACGGGCGCATCACATGGTGATCGGCATAGACATCATAAAATATTTTCTCAACAGCCATCCGATCAAGATAAACTATGTAAGACTCGGGCGTCTAGTTCCTTCTGAGCAAGATAAGGTAGCAGCACGAGGCATATCCTTAGTGTAATCCAAGACACTCCCTCAGCCAGTAATCTTGGGAAAGTGATGTAATATCCATGCCTGAAATGGAAAAAATAACATCGGTATCAAACATTATAATGAATATAGGAAGAAAAGAAATGGAAAAAAAAAGATTTAGAATATAAGATTGTTACCACGTATAGGGTAAAGCTGTCTGCCAAAGTCTTGGCTGCCCATTGGCAACCATTTGAGAGCCTAAAATATATGCCAGTGTATCCACCCCCAGTTGTACCCATGGATCTTTGTGGGATCCAAAAGGTACCTGAGGTAAACGATATCAACGTAAGTGGAGCTGGTGTCCACGAACAGCTGTGTGCGAAGCTAAAACAGATAGTAGAATCTCGGGGAAAATTGCCTGTGGATCTCCACCTCAGTTGTATCACCTGCTGCCAGTCCTGCCTCTGCAAGCTCCTCACAAAATCTACGTGTCAGAAAGGCAAATCATACGTGTGTGTCTTTCAATGCGGCCAACTCCGCAAATGCATCATCTGGGGTAGCCCCAAGCTCATCAACCAACATCTCTATCACGTCCACCTTCGACATCTTACCGTGACGGAGAAGGGTGCCCGTGATCGATAAATGTAAAAGGAATGAGATGTCTTCAAGTGTGACTGTGAGCTCGTCGTACGGTTGATGGAATGAGGATGTCTCAGGGTGCCATCTCTCAACAAAGATCATCAATATATCATAGCTCATCTGGGAATACCCAATCCTAGAAAGGCCTCTGAGACCAAAGGTAGCAAGTGCATACTGGAACCACTCATCCTCTGGAAGCTCCACAATCATGTCTATAACCTTGCCCTTGTGGTTATAGAACTTATGGGACTCTTTCTCCTGAAAATTTCCAAATAAAAAAATGTTACAAATGAAAATATTTTCAATAAAAACAATTTTAAACCGAGAAAAATTACCTGTCCTAGCCAAACATATCTGGAAGTATGCTCAGAGTACCCCAAGAGTAAGGACATCTCAGACGTTCTTCCGGGGTAACTCTTCAGCTCATCGAAATCGTCATCGTCGTCACCACCCTCATGTGTTGGGTGATCACCCTCAGAAACATGACCAAGCTCCTCAATAGGTGCATCAGTTATATGTGATGGAACAGGAGCATATGATGGAACATGAGTCTCCCGACGACGCCTACGTGTAGACGGGGGCCCTGGTGAAGCAGTAGTAGGAACCCGATGCCTCCGAGATGTAGAAACGGTGGCTGACGGGGGAGTGGCCTGAACTTGTGATGTGGAAGGTTGTGGTGTAGGATTTCCCTCAACTATAGGGACTGACAAAGGAACTGCCTTTGCACTGGAGCCCTCGGTTGTAGGTTATGTCCGCTCACGTCCGCCCATGTATCATACGACCATCTCTGGAAGTCATGTAATCTGCAAAGCATAATAAATAAATTTGAAAATTTTTTAAATAATTAAAAAAAACAATAAAAACATGTTGCTTCCGGATTTGCACATCAGGAAAACTTTTGTCGATGCAAATTCAAAAGTACTCAGAATATTTAACGTAAGGTTCTTCCGGATGCATACATCAGGAAATCAATCAACGTTATAATTTTTTCTGATCTGCACATCTGATACGTATTTCAAGTATAAAAAACCCAATTATGGTTATTGTACCATAGAAAATGACATTTTAATGCCCTGATCGTCTGTTTAAAGCAGCAAACGATACCTACGTTGTCTCTACCATATGTCATTTATACTACCTAATAATTTATACACCTAAATATCTACTCTAAATCGATTATTTGCAAATAACATTGAAACTCTAAAATTCGAAAACTTACTGATTAAACTGAGATACAAAGGATTTGAAGTGTGTTGATCGTTGTAGAAGATGATTTGTGTCGAACTTGAGTAATTAAAATCGGGATTTGGAGTAATGAAAATTTGAGATTTTGAGAGAGAAATTGAAGTTTTGAGTCTATGAAAAGTTAAGAATGGGGGAGAAGGCTCTGGCGCGAAGTTATAAGAATTTGTTACGGATGTGCACATCAGAAAACATTATGCATATGCACTTCGGGAACAAATCAATATTTTTTTTTAAAATAGTGCATCCGAATGTATACATCCGTAAACAGAGGATAAAAAGAAAATTTTATACTGTGTCTAAAATATCTTTGAGGTGTATTAAGAAATTCCCTTAAATTTTATGTTATTTTCTTCCCGTGGAATTCCTCTATTATAGAGTTTTATCATATCTCACAACCACTAAATTAATTAATTAGAACTATGTATCGATTCACAGAGACAGAAAAATATAAATATTGACAGATTTATATTTTAATTTTTTTTTTACAATAATGAAGCTCTCAAAATATAGAGACATTGTGCCAAATAGGGGTGTACATGGATTGGGTCAACCCACAAAATCTGGTCAAATCCACCCAAAAAAATCCATAAAAGTGGGTTGGGTTGGGTAATTGGGTGGATATGAGTTTAAAAACTAAAAAACCCATTAAAAAAATCGGGTTTCGGATAAAATCGGACCCAAACCCACAAAATCCATTGACCCACTAATCAAATATTTATTATTACAATTTTAATAATTTTGATGAATGTTAACTTAATTGTTACAATTTTTGTCTTTTGAATATTTACTATTTTAGTGAACTATAACTTTAACTAATTTTAAATATTTCACTCTTTGGTTATTTTGATATTAATACAATTTTATGTCATACAAATTTAATTTATTTATAATATTTTATGATAATTTTTATTAGTTGATGTTGTCATTTATTATTTTATGATGTTAAAAATAATTAAAAATAGGTTATCTAATTTTATTAAGAAGATAAAAATGTTCGAATAATTTTAATGAAAAAAATACGATGATTCATCATTTAGTTATTTAATATTAATAAAATAGAAAAATATTTGGGCAACCCACTACCCAACCCAACCCGAAAATTAGTAGATTTGTCCAAATCAATCCATTAATATTGCGGGTGGTTATTTTATCTTGCCCAAAGTTAGGTATTGGATTTGACCAAACTCAATCCAAACCGGCACATGTACATCCCTAATGCCAAGAGCTAGTCACATTTTCCTAGGACATACTTTGATGCTAACACATGCTAATATATTTTTTTTTACAAAACATATATAAATATTTTTCATTAAAAAAATACTTAAAAAATTTATTAGGAGTTCTGGAGTAACTTGAAACAAGTTGAATTAGTAAATAAAAATGTAAAACTTTATAAATACTACATTAGGCTAGGTTAATAAAAGTTGTTCAAGATATATATTTTTTTAAATCTAATAATTTAATTTATTAATTTACTATCTATTTAATATAATAACTTAATTAAAAATAATAATAAAATTACTAACTTTTTAATATACTATTATAACATAAGATTTAACAATATACTTTTCAGATAAAAACATGTTTGGTGTAGTTGTTTTACTCTGATATTTTTAATATTACAGATGCGTATTCAATCCCTTGCATTATCACTTTTTATGAAATAACCCATTTTCGTACCTAATATAACTCATTTTCAAAAAATAAATAAATAAATGTTGTGATATAGTATCACGTGTTTTGCCATTTATATTAGAGGACTTTTTTTAAAAAAAAAATTTAATATAATTGAGAAGTTCTTAAAGAGATGTAGAAATCAAGCATGAGAATATTTCATACCAAATAATACGGTTCTCCGGTCTATTGTAATTAACAATCATTAATGGTTATTGTAGGTGATATTTGAACACTTAGGCATGACATATTGGAGTAATAAGACTACTTGTGACATTATATGATGGTGTTTCGGTGACTGGCTTGTGGTGGCAAGCTGCCACATATGATTGTGGTCGTTGCTTCAGTTTGTTATTTTGTTAATTCATAAATAGCAACGTTTTGTAAAGTGTTACAATAGGTTGTAAAAGGTAAAAAAGTTACAACATTTAATGTGAAGTGTTGATGAAAGGATATGTTTCATCATGGGTCGCAGCCTGGTGAAAGAACATTATTTAACCTATAAAAATGTCATTTCAGATTTTGAAAAATACCTAACAATAATATATCTTTTTCAAAGTAAAATTCCAAATTTTCATCTTTTATACATTCGAGTTTTTATGTGTCTTATGTAGACTCGAATATACGCTGAATAATCTCGAGTATTTTTATGTGTTGACTCTAAGACATTTTGAGAGTGCTTGAAATACTATTAGGAAAGTGATGACTATCGAGGAATTATTTTCATACGTCAAAGTAATCAACCAGGACCTTGTCAAGTTGAATCGTTTTGATGGAACAATTTTCACTTGCGGGCAAGACAAGATGATCTTCCTCCTATCTTCCTTGAAGATTAACTATGTCTTGGATTCATACTTGACACCAATTTCGGAACCGTAAGAAGATGATTATGTGGAACTCAAGAAAGAATGCTATAAATGAAATAATGATGAATTGTTATGTCGTGGACATTGTCTGAACACATTATCTAAACTTTTATATGATCTCTACACATATAACTAATCAACAACAGAAATTTGGAAGACACTTGAATTCAAATTACATGCTTAAGGGGAAGGTACGAAAAAAAGTTTCTAATTTCTAAATAGTTTGATTTTTGAATGTTGGATTTGAAGCCCATCCATGCACAAATACATGAATTACAGGTCCTTATAAATAAGTTAAAGGTTTTAAAGATAGACATTCCTAATGCTTTTCAAGTTGGTGCAATCATTGCAAAATTTTCATCTTCGTGGAAATGGTATAGGAAGAAATCACTGCATAATTACGAGGATTGTTGAAACACAACATGAGTCTAGGATAAGCAAGAGAGACTGAAAGACTAAGGATCTAGGATCGTACAAAATTGATTCTCGACTTATTTTCTTTTATCTTGTAGAAGGAAAATGTTAGAATTTTTTTCAAAAAATTGTTATTATTCTTGAAGTGAAAGATGATCCTAAGACTTATAAGGAAATAATACCTTCAAAGGACATCCTCCTTTAGGAAGAATTCTATCCAAGATAAAAAAAATTCAATAATATTAAACCACACTTGGGAGCTTGTCGATCTACATAAGGGATCAAGATCCATTTGATGCAAGTGGTTGTTCAGAAAGAAGTATCATAGTGACAATACACTAAATACCTAAAAGGCTAGATTTATAACAAAGAATTTTAGACAAAAGGAAATTGTTGATTATTTTTACACATATGCACCAACAACAAGGACGACGACAATAAGAGTATTGTTTGCATTAACTTATTTGCATGACCTTATAGTTTATCAATTGGATGTTAAAATAACAATCCTAAATGGAGATCTCGATGAGGAAATCTATATAGAGCAGCCGAAAGGTTATGTGTTTCCTGTAAATGAACAAAAGGTGTGCAAGCTTGTCAAATCCTTGTATGGATTAAAACATACATTGAAATAATGACATCAGAAGTTTGACTTTGTCATACTTTCAAATGGATTTGTTCCAAATTCTTGTGACAAATGTGTGTACACATAAGTGAGTGAGAACATTGTGACATTCCTTTGTCCCTATATTAAGGACATGATGATCATTAACAACAAGGTGATTGGAATGTTAGAAACAAATAGGTTTCGGACTTTGTATCATATTTTACTTGGCTACCATATCTCTAAAACAATCTGGACTGAGGTAGTCGTCTAGTTATAATTAGAGTTTGACCTAACTCACCCTACAAAACTGGTTGGTAAGTTGGAGAATGTCACTTTATTTAAACCCTTTGTGAGTTATATATTTAGCCAATGTGGGACTTGGATTTTTCCCAATACACCCCCTTGCGCCCAACACATCTTAGGTTTGGTGCGCATATTAAATGGTGGGTGGCCTGAATCAATAGGCTCTTGATACCATGTAAGAATTAGAGTTTGACATAACTCACCCTACAAAACCGGTTGGTAAGGTGGGGAGTGTCACTCTATTTAAACCCTTTGTGAGTTATATATTTAGCCAATGTGGGACTTGGGTTTTTCCCAATACGTGTGGATTGAGATGAAACTGTTTCAAACTTGTAATGTTTAGAATAACTTTGTCTGTTGGGCTTCATATGCATCCAAGAAGAAGGTGAAGAAGCGTAAAATTGATTGCTTTTGGCTGGTTGTGAGATGGACTTTATGGAGTACGAGAAATGATATTGTGTTTAATAACACAATTTGGAATGTTTCGAACATGTCGTGGAATATCAAAGCTTTGGTTTGAAGATGGTCTTTTATAGGTGAAATTAATAGTTCCAAATGTAACTTTTTTAAGTTTCGTAATTTGCCATTACATTATTTAGCGTAAGTTATATTTGGATTTAATTTCTCCGGTGTAATGGACTCAGTCTCATCCTTTTGTAATCGGGATTGAGTATCATTTGTACTCCTATAATCCATTTTTTGCTTTAAAAAAAGATTTCAATTGTAAGATAATTCATTTTATAACCGTTTTTCAATTCTAAAAAAAATTAGTTGGAATTTTTTTTTCTCTTTCCCTTCCATAATATATATATATATATATATATATATATATATATATATATATATATATATATATATATATATATATATATATATATATATATATATATATATATATATATATATATATATATATATATATTTCCTTCCTTTTTGAAAATGAATAAGATTCACATTATTTTATTAAATAAGGGAGTGAATGTTAAAAAAATATTTTTTTTAACACTCGTCATGAAATAAAGTGCAAGAATACTTAAAACATTTATACTTTTTTATTTTTTATTTTTATATTTTATTTAATCTCATATTTATATTTTATTTTACCTTCTACACATTAAAACAGAAAAAAGAAATTAATTTTCTTTCATTTCACTGACATTACTCATCATATCAAATAGCTAGACACTCATTTCGAATTTTAAAATCTTTCCTTTCACTTTATTTCTTTTATTTTGGTTTTGAAAAAATTTCTCTGCCAATAATGTTAAAGTTAATAGTCTATCACAAGTTAAGCTAAAATCATCTTCTTTTGTATCAAATCAAAATACTAAAAATATGCAAAGACTTATTATGAGTGATGATGTTCTGGTCTCACTTTAATTGAAAGTTGGATCTATTAATTTCAGCCTTGAATGCTTTGCCTCCATAAAAACCAATCTCCATCTTACTTGAATGCTGGCAGAACCTGACGAAAACTATGCCAAATGATGATATTTCCAATCCCTCATTCAATTGCCCTTTTACTCCAACAGTAGATCCCAATTAAGTGAAATGTTAAGGCTTCTGTTTGTTTGTGCTGTCAATTCAGAAGTTAATGGTTTTAATATGTCTTAACACAATTTCTTTGTATAGGGTTTCTTGCAAAGACATTTGCATCTTCATAGAGTCTCTAGTTCTCTAGTTACTGCATTCTTGCATAGTCCCCTCCATAATCCATTTGTATAGGGTTTGGTCTTCTTTGAATCCTATGTTTTTGGATATGTTACAATTGATTGAAAATATATATGTTGAAGAAAGTTCACATTGTTTAGTTTTGTGAATAAAGAGAGTTCAAACTATATAGGATACAAATTTTTTGAAGTCTCGTATTGATTAGTTTTGTAAAGGAAGATAATGTCTAAGATTATATATATGATTCAAATTATTCATTCCAAGATGTATCAGTCAAAAACACTTAAAGTTTGTATTTGATTTTCTGTGTTTTCTTATACTCTTGAATTAGAGTGTTGTGAGGTGTAGTTAAATATTTGTTTTGGATGGTGTGAATGTATTGGGGGTCAGAGTTTATCGAGGGTATATTATGTGTTTAAACAATTTTCACATAGTATTTATTCTTTATTTGTCTATTGACAATGGTCGTGATTTCTTCTCCGATTTTGGAATTTCCACGTAATGCTTTTGTGTTCTAATTGTGTTCCTCTGTTTTCTTTATGTTTTTTTCCAACAACTAGTATTAGAGCTTTTGGTTCGATCTTGAAATAAGTGTCCGTAGTATGCATTGTGGTTGCGGTTTTGTCTGATCTTCTACATCCAAAAAGAAAAGTAGTGTTGTGAAAGCAGTGGCAGAGCTAGCACCCGGGTTTAGTGGTGCAAGCAATTAAAAATAATAATTTTTATAATTATAATTATTAAATAAGGTGAAATCTAAGGTGAGTCATCAAACAAATGGTTCACCGGTGTACTATATTTATACATAATCAGATGTATTGTACGGTATAGATCTTCCATATGAGATAGACGAGTGACAAAATTGTTAGGGTTTTGTTTTGAGAGAGACGATTGAAAGAGTTATTATGATTTTGTTTTGAGAGAGACGATTGTTATGTACTAAAATGATAGATAATTTCACTTATATATAAATAAATTATCACCTTTCATCACGGTTGTCGGTTGGAACTAAAAATTGTGTTGCTATACAAGTGCAATAACATTTTTATCACGATAAATGGCTAACTGTTGGTGTTGGAATTCAGACTATTTCACTATGTGTACATTTTCACCACGGTTGTTACATTTGACCGTTGTGACATGTCCTCTAATAAATACCAAAAAAATGTGTCCAAGAATAAACTATTACCACAATTAACATTATGACCGTTGTAAAATAGGTATTACAAAATGTCTATTTCGTAGTTGTGACTCTCTTGCAAAAATAAATATATCAACATCAGTCACAACTCAATTAGTATGAAACAGAATCAACGTAACAATAAATAAATGTACCTCTCCTACCCACACACATGCCCAGTAGCAGGTTCTACATAGAGATGAAATAAGGAGATGTCATAGAGGCATCATGAATAACTATCAGGAATAATAAGTTTCTTCTGATGAGGTTCCTTCTGATGAAATTCATAAGTTAGAGGGTCAGTAGCAGACACGTGCCATTGGAAGGTCAAAATCTGAGACACACAATCTTCTAAAATATGAGACACACAAATTTATGAAGTTGATGCTTCCGCGTAAAATGAACTAGCACCAACATGTAGCCTCAAGCGCACTACATCTCCTTACGAATGAACACATGTTGGGATACACGAACGTAACCAAATTTGTCTATGATTTCAGTCATTGTCTCTATAATACAAACTATAATCCAATTTAACTAGGGATGGGTGATGCTAGTACTCGTCCCGCACTTATCCTAGCCCCGACCCCGACCTATTAAATTTATTTATTATATTCATTTTTAATAAATTTATAAAACAATTATATTTCTTAATCATAATATAGCAAATTTATTTAGAATTATTATTCTTTTTTATAATATAGATTTAATAAAAATGACCATTTATCATATTTATTATTAAAATGACCAAATATAATTTAATTATTGATTTTTATTATTATGCAAAAAAAATGTATTGTAATATATATATATATATATATATATATATATATATATATATATATATATATATATATATATATATATATATATATATATATATATATATATCCCTCAGGGCACTATTTAAGGATTTTATATTTAAAAATTATTCTTTAAAATATTTAAACAGTTTAATTTTTAATACACATTATTATATATATTTTTTATAAAAATTTACTATTTAAAATTCTTAAAAAATACTTTGAGAGTACTGGTTAGTATTTTTCATATATATAATTTTTGCGGATGAGTGTGGGGCATGGCGAGACTGGGTGGTCATTTGTTACCCCGACTAGGGCGGGGCTTGTTTAAGGAGGTGGGATGAGATGGTAAGCTTAAAGTTGCCCTGGTGCGCCTCGTTGTCATGTCTATCTAGAGATACAACTCAATAAAAATGTGTGATTGCGGAAAATGCATATCTATACGAATTACTTATTTTGAATGTAACTACAATCTAATATATTAAACAAATATTTTATCTAATACATGCATCACAACTCAAAAATATAAACCAATTGAGAGTTGTGCGAATGAATAAAGTGAAATGTAATATCCAATAATCAATTGCAATGAGGTGTAGTATCAAACTTTAAAAAAAATGGTGCACTTGAATCTTGCTCGTAAGTTCTTAAAGGTTTGTAAAAGCATAGCAAATGAAAAAATAAAAATAAAATAGGGAGGGTCTAAAGCTATATTTTAATAAAAATTCATCTGTATATATATTTTGTAAAACTCATTCAACATAAAACACTAAATTTTAAAATAAGAGTTATTATAAAAATTATCTTTGAATATATTTTTTAACAAAATGGGATGACTCATTAAAAAACATTGAAAATGTGTAAAATAGAAGAGACCGAAATACATAAGATTTTCTTTTATTTCAGAAAAAAATTTAATGCATTTTATTAATAATTAAATTGTAAATACACGTAGATACATCATGAAAATTATGAACACTAAAAGAGATGGAGTCACTCATACCAAAGCGTGAGCAACCTCATTCATTTATCTTCTAACAAACTAAACATAAGAGTTCCTAAAAGAAGATACTATAATCGTTGATAATTGTAGCTTAACATTATTCACATACTTTTAGAATCCATTTCAAACAATACATTATCTAAACCATAAGATGAATAAAGTATTCCCCTCATACAAATTGCAGCTTCTCCTATGAATGTAACTGTACATAATATAGCTTTTCTATAGATTCAATTCAATTACTAAAAATATTTCATTCAAAGCGTGCCCAAACACTAAATATAAATATATTTTTTATTTAGATATGAACGTTAACAAAACTTAGATTCAGATTCAAAGAAAACGAGTCTTAAATTGTTATCATGATTCCAATGCAAGGTGACCTTTATTATTAGTACTAGTATTAGACCCTACCCCTCTTGTATGATTTTAATACACAATTAAAGCTACCTGCGACCTTATTATGAATGCCTAAGTAAATGTATCAAGTTTGAAGTGGACGCATGCACTGTCACACTAGTTATGAGAACTCAGAACTCTTATTACGTCATTTACACTTCAATCAAACCAATCTAACCAAATAAATATTTAAATCTAAGTTCATCCGATTAGTAATGAATTAATGTTACTTAACTATCGTTAGTCGGTTCAGTGTTGTTAGAACTTATCTTCGAATTAGATTAATCAGTTCGGTAGACTGGTTTCTAATAATAAAGAAACAAAAGAAAAAAGAAAAATTGCAAGTATTGTGGCAAGTGGCAAGTAGTATATATTAGTAGTTGCATTGGAAAATACAATGATGTCAGAATAAAAAGTTTCTATTCTCATTGATCTTCAATGAAATTCATTAAACCATCTGTCCCTATTACATCAGACCATTCTTATTATTATAAAAGTTCAAATCCCAATGTATATATTTTCCCACCACCATCTCATAGCAGTACTCAAAACTAAGCATTTACTTTGACTATATCCTATACGCCAAAACTTAACTCGTCCAACCAGACACAGTGCATGGGTACGGATCCTAATCCATTCTGCATTGTGTTTGTGTATTATTCACACAACACAACATGGCCTATGAAGTCATAATTTAAAACATCATTAACCAAGATATTAAAATCCTCAATTAAGGATATCATTACATACAACAGAAAATCAAATTAAAACCTTTGTTATTCTTCAACTAGGACAAACAAAAGTTCCATTTTTTACACTTGGATGAGAATCACCAAAACATGCAACACAATACAACGTTAGCAACAACAACTAAACATCAAATCTCTTAAGATATAGCTGTGGACTACATTCATCCTAATACATAGCACATAGCACAGCTATTTACACAAGTATTCGGTTAACCAACAGTTAATATTCACGTGGCTTACGGCTACGGTTTGTATGAGCCCTTTGTGAGAGTGAGCTAGACCTCTTATCAGAAACTCCATTCCAAATCTCAGTAAAAGCTCTAACAATAACACCATGGTGATAAGGAGCATTCAGCTGAAGAAAACAGTTGAGAAGCTCTCTAAGATCGTCCTTAGAGTATATCTCATTCTCCAATATCATTTGAAGCATGGAGTGTCTGAAATCAAGATAAGGGTCTTCCGAGTCTTTCTCAACAGCCACACCTTCTCCTCCTCCACCTCTTCCTAAACCTCCAACTCTTCTCTGCTCCTTTGAATAGGTCTCTGAATCAGAAAGGTTTGATGAGTAGAGAGGTGAGAATGTGGTGGCAGTGTTGGTGTTGGTGGTGTTTGTAGTGCTTGTGCTATCATATTTGTCTTCATTCCAAGGACCTGAGGAAGAAGAGTAGTGGTTATTATAAAGTTTGTGTTTCTGGTAAGTGGGGTTTTTGGGTTTCGGTTTTGGGTTGAAAATGTTGCTGAGTTTTAGTCTTCTGCAGCTTCCACAGCCTAGTTTCACAGATACAGTGTTCAAATGAACCTTCTTTCTGGAGCTAGACATTGCTGAGTTTTGTGACAGTTAGAGAAAGAAAAGGAGGAACTTAGCCTAAGTCAAAGGGTGTAGAAAAGTGTAGTGTTGGTAAAGAAAGTGGCTTTTTATTTATGGAGATACAAGTAGGTCTCTATAAGAAGGTTTTAATGTTAGGGTTGCATGTGAACTAATAAAGGTTGCTCTAATTTGCTTGGTTAACTTTGTGTACAACTAAGTTATGTGGACCCTTGATTTTTTATTTTTTTTGGAGTAAATCTTTATTTTTATTTTTAAATATGTAAATGTAAAAAAAAATATTAAAAACTTGGTATCAAAATTTTTAAAGGACTAATTCAAATTAATTAGTCTCGATTTCCAGTAACAAAATCCATTTAAAATTAAAGAAAAATTATATATGATCATATTTAACACAGAGAAAATTAACAGCGTAGATTTCTGAAATGAAAATAAGTCTTTAAGAATTTATCAAACTTTTTAAATTTGGTTTAATAATGTTTTCCTCGTTAATTCAAAGGTTTATTTTTAGTTTCTTAAACTAAAAAAATATTATATTATTTTTTTTAATTTTTCGAAACATATTATATTAATTTTTTTAATTAACGACGACGAATTTAACAATATTTTTTAGTTTTTTAATTGTTCATTAGACGAAAAAAAACTAATTTAATATATTTGTAGTGCTAAGATATCAATGAATTCAAGAATGAACTTCAAAGTTAAGGAAAAAAATATAAGTTGATGTTAAATTTCCTCATATTTAAAAGTCAAAGTGACTATAGTATAATTTTATTTTATTTTTTGAGAATAAGAGGGCATTTAAGATTAAGCGCATGGCATGAAATAAATATTTAGAGGGGTCAATTGTCTTGGTAATGTGATAGGTTTTGATTTGAGAAATAATAAATGCCTACTTAACTAGGAATTAAATATGAGATTTGGAAGATCTGGTCTTTAATGACAAACGTAAAAACTGATTTGATGCAGAGTAAGGATCTTAGAATTAAATTTTGAGGCATTTTTATTTTTATAATGAATAATGATACTATAAATTTGTACGAATATGAATATTCTTTTTGTTTTGTATTTTTAAGATATTTGTTATTTAGTTCGATCTCTAATAATATTGGTAGGGTCAAGAATGTGTTGTTTATTTTAATTTCCCTTGAAATAAAATTTAATTTAGTTTCTTAAGAATTATTTAAATTTTTGCACAAAAGATGCTGTAAATGGCGCCATAGTACATCCTCATGTACCCAATTTGATACCAACTCTTGTTGGAATATTTGTTTTGAATTAGTATTTGTTTTTAGTCAGGCAATAAAACTCTTATTCAAAAGGAGTATCTAGGTTAAGACCTATTCTTTAGCATAGTGTGCTGAAAAATAGGAAGTTCAGTTTATGTAAGGCTATTTATGCAGCCCGCTTTTCTGTTTTTAATATCAAGCAAAGTTTACAATATCAATTACTTGTATTCTTACCTTGTTCAAACATTTGGTATCAGAGCCTCGTCAAGAGGCCTGATCAGAGAAAGAGAGGTTGAGGAAAATCCGTGAGAATGACAGAAAATACCAGTAGCAGTAGATTTATGCAACCAGCAATTCCCAAATTTGATGGTTTCTATGAGCATTGGGCGAAGCTGATGGAGAACTTCCTTCGATCGAAAGAAATGTGGAACTTGGTCGAGGATGGAGTGGTTGGTGGTCCACAAAACCGGGAGCCAACTGATGAGGAGACAAAAACAATTGCAGAGCAGCAGTTGAAGGACAGAAAGGTGAAGAATTATCTTTATTAAGCCATTGATAGAGAAATCATGGAGACAATACTAAATGATGACACCTCAAAGCAGATATGGGACTCAATGAAGCAAAAGTTCAAAGGGTCAACTAGAGTGAAGAGAGCTCAGCTTCAAACTTTGAGGACTGAGTTCGAAATACTGAAAATGAAAGAGGGAGAATCTGTCAATGCATACTTTGGACGAGCTCTCTCCATAGCAAAACGGATGAAAGCCTGCGGAGAGATTGTGAAAGAAGCCGACATTACTGCAAAAATTCTGAGGTCTCTTGTGCCAAAATTCAACTATGTTGTGTGCTCCATTGAGGAGTCTAACAATGTGGAAACTCTAACCGTTGATGAACTCCAAAGCAGTCTTCTTATCCATGAGCAAAGAATGAAGGGATCAAATGAGGAGGAGCAGGCACTGAAGGTGACACACGAAGAGCGTTATGAAAGAGGCAGAGGCAAAGGCATGATGAGAGGCCGAGGAAGAGGTAGAGGTCGACAGTTTACGAGTAGGGCTGCGGTGGAATGCTACAGATGTCATAATTTGGGACACTATCAGTATGAATGCCCAACCTGGGAGAAAAAAGTGAACTATGCCGAGTTTAATGAAGAGGAAGAGATGTTGCTGATGGCACAAGTAGATTCTCATCAAAACAAGAAAGAAGGAGTATGGTTTCTTGATTCCGGATACTCAAATCATATGTCGGGAAACAAGGAATGGTTCATGCAGCTAGATGAAAGCTTCAGGCACTCAGTCAAGCTTGGAAATAACTCAAAGCTAGAAGTAATGGGAAAGGAAAACATCAGATTGGAGATCGGCGGAAGTAATCACATTGTAAGTGACGTATTTTTTATTCCTGAACTACGCAATAACTTACTGAGTATTGGGCAGCTCCAAGATCGAGACATCACAATTGTAATTAAGCATGGAGTTTGCAAGTTGTATCATCCGAGCAGGGGATGCATAATGGAAAGCTTGATGACCACCAACAGAATGTTTCTTGTGACAACAAACATTCTTATATCGGTGCCTACATGTTTCAATGCAAACGTTGATAATCTCGGTGAAATATGGCATAAAAGGTTTGGTCACTTGAGCTATAAGAATCTTGCACTGCTGCATAACAAGAACTTGGTTCGAGGAATTCCAAAATTAAATGCTTCATCAAAAATTTGTACAAGCTGCATGGTGGGAAAACAACATCGAGAAGCTATCCCCAAGAAAAGCATCTGGAGGGCCAAACAACAACTGCAGCTTATTCACTCAGATATATGTGGTCCAATTACTCCTGAATCACATGGAAACAAAAGGTACATACTGACATTCATTGATGATTTCAGTCGTAAACTTTGGGTTTACTTTTTAAATGAGAAAAGTGAAGCCTTTACTACTTTCAAAGAATTTCAAACTATGGCAGAGAAGGAGACTAGTTTGGCACTGTGTTGTTTAATAACAGATAGAGGAGGAGAATTCAACTCAAATGAATTTTCAAACTTCTGTAAAGCTCAAGGAATCAAGCGACAATTGACAACAGCTTATACGCCGCAACAAAACGGAGTCGCAGAGCGCAAGAATCGCACAATTATGAATATGGTACGCTGCATATTAGAAGAGAAGAAGCTGCCCAGAACGTTTTGGCCGGAAGCCGCAAAATGGGCCTGTCATGTGCTCGACAGAAGTCCCACATCTGCTGTAAAAAACAAAACGCCAGAAGAGTGTTGGAGTGGTTTCAAGCCTAGTGTCGAACACTTTAAAGTGTTCGGATGCGTAGGAAATGTTCACGTACCAGATGCTAAAAGACTCAAACTTGATGCTAGAAGCCAAAAGCAAGTTTTCATTGGATATAGCGAGAAGTCAAAAGGGTATAAAATGATAAACCCTTTAACAATGAAGGTAACAATCAGTCGGGATGTAATCTTTGAAGAAGATGGCCGCTGGAATTGGGGGAGGACAGATGCCGAATCGAAAAGTGAAGTACTTGATTGGGGTGAAGCTTATGAGGAAACACTTGAGGAATTAGATGAGCATGAAAATGAAAATACCACAAGTGAAGCAGAAGAAGACAACTTAGAAGCGACTGATTCTTCTTCAAATGAATCGGTAACTCCACCAAATTTAGAGAAAAGAGTAAGAAGAGTTCCAACCTATCTTCAGGACTATACAAGCGGAGGAGAATTGTCCGAAGATGAGGTACAAAATTTTCTTATGTTTATGTCTACTGATGATCCAATTTATTATGAAGAAGCAGTGAAGAAGAAAAATTGGAGAGATGCCATGGACAAGGAAATAGCAGCAATAAGAAAGAACCAAACCTGGGAGTTAGTTCAAGCTCCTTCAGAAGCAAAAATAATAGGTGTAAAGTGGGTCTACAAAATAAAACTTGATGAAAACGGTGAAGTTAGCAAGTGCAATGCTTGCTTGGTGGCCAAGGGTTACGCACAGGAGAAAGGTGTAGACTATGACGAGGTTTTTGCCCCAGTTGCAAGATGGGATACCATCCGAATGGTGATAGCTCTAGCAGCAAGAAATGGCTGGAAACTCTATCAATTGGATGTCAAAAGTGCATTTTTGCACGGAGAGCTGCACGAAAATGTATATGTTTCACAACCGCGGGGATACGAAGTAAAAGGAGAGGAGAGCAAAGTCTACAAGCTGAAAAGGGCACTTTACGGGTTGAAGCAGGCTCCAAGAGCATGGTTCAGCAGGATCGAAAGTTACTTTGTCAATGAAGGTTTCGAAGGGAGCTGCTATGAACACACTCTTTTCATAAAAAAAGAGGAAGATAAAATATTGATTGTAAGTCTTTATGTTGATGATCTTATTTTTACTAGTAATGATCTGATCATGATGCAAAGTTTCAAAACTTCTATGAAAAGAGAATTTGAGATGACTGATTTAGGCGAAATGAAGTATTTTCTGGGAGTTGAAGTGCGTCAAAATGCGAGAGGAATACACATAAGCCAAAAGAAGTATGCGGGAGAAGTTCTCGAGAGATTCGGCATGGGAAGTTGTAATGGAGTAAAGAATCCAATAGTCCCTTTGAAGTATTAAGTTGTCAAAAGGGGAGGAAGGGAAGCAAGTTGATGGAACTCTTTTCAAGCAGATGGTGGGGTGTTTGATGTATATGACAACAACTAGGCCCGACTTAATGTATTTTGTGTGTCTTATTAGTCGATTCATGTCCAATCCAAAGGAAGTACACATGCTTGCAGCTAAAAGAATTTTAAGGTACATCAAGTCAACAATTGATCTCGGCATCTTCTATGGAAAAGGCTGCAAAGACGAGTTAGTAGCTTACACAGACAGCGATTATGCCGGTGATATAGATGATAGGAAGAGTACATCAGGCTATGTATTCATGTTAAGCGGTGGAGCTGTTGCATGGGCATCCAAGAAGCAGCCAGTAGTTACTCTTTCTACGACTGAGGCCGAATACGTAGCTGCTGCGTCCTGTGCTTGCCAATGTATTTGGATGCAACACATCCTAAAACAAGTTAAAGACACTCAATCTGACTGTGTTACAATGTTTTGCGATAATTCTTCTACCATTAAGCTTGCCAAGAATCCCGTCTTTCATGGAAGAAGTAAACACATCGATGTGAGGTTTCATTTTCTGAGAAATCTAACTAAGGATGGAGCTGTGGATATAAAGTTTTGTGGAACAAATGATCAACTTGCGGATATCATGACCAAGCCATTGAAGTTGGACCAATTTGAGAAATTTCGAAAGCACTTGGGAGTACAGGCAGCAGAAGATTAAACTAAAATGTTGTATGCATGTTTAGCTTAGGGGAGGAATTGTTGGAATATTTGTTTTGAATTAGTATTTGTTTTTAGTCAGTCAATAAAACTCCTATTCAAAAGGAGTATCTAGGTTAAGACCTATTCTTTAGCATAGTGTGCTGAAAAATAGGAAGTTCAGTTTATGTAAGGCTATTTATGCAGCCCGCTTTTCTGTTTTTATATCAAGCAAAGTTTACAATATCAATTACTTGTATTCTTACCTTGTTCAAACAACTCTAGCTTATTTCAAAACTTTAATGCATACATAAGCTAGTAAGCACCTACATTTTCTCAAAAATTCAACTTTTGAAAATTTGTGATGAAATAAAGTAGTAAATTACTCCCAACGTGAACAACCGACAATTAATTGATTGTGAATATTAGAAAACTCAAAATTACTCCCTTTAAAGGTTTGGCACTGCTTAAGGTTTTTAGTTGATGGTAAAAAAAAAAAAAATAGATATCGAAAGGTAAATAAATATGACTTTAATTATTTTTACACAAATATAAATTTATGATATCTCATTCATTACTCTCTTCTAATTATTTTAATTTCATTTTTTCATATCATTAGTGAAAGAAATTATTTACACAACTTTTTTCCCATCCAAAATTAATTACAATTCTTAAGAGGAGCAAATATCATATAATTTAAAATAGAAGGAGCGTGAATTCCAAAAAAAAACAAATAGAAGGAGTATTATTAAAAAAGACACTTGTGGATGTATTAGCAATTTCGATAGCCATAATAGCTAAATATTACTAATTATACTATTTAAATTGTATTGAACATGTAATAAAAGTTATTAAATTTGTTTCTGTTAAAATAATTGTGCAAATTGTGCAGACCAAAACATCATATAATATATAATTTAAAATAGAGGGAGTAATTAATAAAAATGATAAATTGTGCTGCTCTAAATGTGAACATCATGCCAATTTCAGTTGCCACAATTCTCAAAACAGCGTCTCAATCTAAACATAATTATTAATTGAATTACTTTTTCTTTCACTCTTATTTATAAGAGAAATGAACTCTAGTAATTCAGATAGTATTATTCAGATAAACATATAAGATTACTATATAAAGGAGGGAAAATACATTCATAAAATTTAGGAGAAACATTTAGAGTATAATGAACAACTCCCTTAAAAATAGGGTGGCAAATCTAACCCTATTTAAGTCTATCGCACAAAAATTAAAAAAAATAAAAAGAAACCGAAAAAAACAGGATAGAATAGATTGAGCATAATTGAGGATACAGACCTAAAATTAAAATTCATTCCGTAAAAAAATGAAGGTGGGGAAAACCCGCCTCGAGTTTGTGACACATTGTAGTCTTTGGTACATGTAGATATTTAGCATTAGAAAGGAATCTTGTCTCTACTAATCTACTAGTATTAAAATAAAGAAAAGGTAATGAAAAATATTTTGTTTGATCAATCACATGTCGTCACGGGGTACAAGCTTATTTAGATTAAGCTTTCTGAAAGACACTCGTGATTTTGCGTATCTTCACCAATTTTGGTTACTTGTCCTACATATCATTATTTTCGGTTACTTGTTGTCTCATTTTAATTAATACTTTTATTACTATAACACAGAATAAATTCTAAAGTAAAATATAATAATACAAAATATTGTAAGGAGCACTAGAATCTACTAGCAAAAACTTTCCCACGGTATCAGTAATCAAAGAATTGCAAATTCCACCAACAGGTGCTTGGTGTTCCAGCCTCCACCAACACACTTTCTAAGTTAAAATTTATCCATTGATTTCATTCAATTTTCACCGATCAGCCGTGATAAAATTTTGAGAAATAAATACACTAGTAAGTAGTAACATTGATAAAGAAATGCAACTCAATTTTTTTATGCTATAAATATTTCAAATTTAGCAGCATTTCAATCCTTTCGGTGATCAACTTAAAAAACACAAATTACAGGCAAATAATAGAAAAAGATTCAGACCTTATTGGCTGGTATATGCTACTGGATTCTAGATTATATCTGCCACATGCTGAGCCACCTATATTGAACCAGCCTAGTCCAACAGAAACCACAGACCACATGTGCAGTTTTCTCGTACAATGATATGGCAATACCTGCTACCTGGAACCTGCTTTGAAATCTCTTGCCAGAATAAACTATATATTATGTCACAATAATCATTCTATGCTCCGTAAATGAGTAAGAGAACTTGAGAACAAATAGAAATTATTAGGGAAACTTATCAAGAAACAGACGCACTGCGAACATAGATATTATTCAATGTCTTAAATCTTAATTACAAAAATATTTACAGCCTGCTTACTAAGGTGGTTTCACTTTTTATGACGGGGAGACAAGTGCTACAATGTCATAATATGAAATTGGGCATCTGATAGTGTGTGTCGCGGGTATAGCTGCTTATGTTTGAGTAGTTACTAAATCTACCTAATTCTGTTAGTTGTTCCAGTTCTGTTGGAATTCAATTAGTTAGTACATTAAGCAAACTACTTGTATCTCTACAAGGTGTTTGAGTAAGCAACTTAATTAAGCACTTTTCAATAAGCATTTGAATAAGAGTTTATGTATAAGTTGTTTTTACAATTGGATTGAATATGAAGAAAGTCTCTACATAATTTTTGTATAAATTGTTTCGATAAATCAACCTAAGGAGCTTACGAAAATAAACTGAAAACAACCTATATGCATACCATATGCTATTTTTAAAAGTTCCTTTAAACACTTACACAAGTGCTTATATGTCATAAGATAAGTCTATATAAACACTTCCAATATAGATGATAAGGATTTTAAACAACCTACAATTCTAACAACTACGATTGTTTTTACATGTAATGGGGTATAATATAGATGATAAAATGTGAAATTACATTTGTTGTCTGAAACATCAACAACTGTGAGTGTGATAAATTACATGTACGTATATAATAACAGACTATGAAACTACAAGATTCTACCAGTTTGTTTTTCAAAATCTACAATATAATTGCATCAAACCCTCTAAAATGCATCACTTTCTTGAGGATTCAAACTTTGATTTGAACTCCTACACTAGGTGAGAACTAGAGTCATTGAATACTCATAGTGATGATAAACTTGAAGAAAACAAATGCACTAGTAGCATTCGATAAAGAAATTCAAGTCAGCTTTTTATCGCGGTCATTTGGCAATTTATCAATTCTCCAATCTTCTTAACTTGAAAAACTCACATTGTACAAGCCAATAGCCAAAGAGCAATACTTCATTGGTTTGTAGATGCCATATGATTCTTAATTAAGTTTGCCACATGCTCAGCCACCCATAATGAACCAGCCTCGGTGCAACTGAAACCATGAGTGTGGTTTTCTCGCTCAATAAATAAGGAAATTCCTGGAACCTGCTTTGAGATCTGTTACCAGAATAAATTAAGTTATGCTGTGATTATCATTCAATACTCCTGACATGAACATACACTTGAGAAAAAAACAAATCACAAGAAAAGCTTATGAAAGAAACAGAAGCACTGCGATCATGGCTAGCATTTCAATAAGTGCTTCTTTTCGCATAATTTAATGTTACATGGTATTTATCCTATCACGCATACATACGGCTACGGTAGCCAGTGAATACTGGCTGGTACGGGATACGGCATTTAAAAAAAAAAATCAAAGTACGCGTACGTCAAAAAAAATTGAGAGTTTCTATATAAAATGCATCAATAGAGAACTAAATTGTTCAATTCAAAACATCACGGCAAAAGTTAAAAATTAAAAACTGTGTTAAAGTTAAAACAAATAAATTAAAATACATAATATATTATATGAATATATGAGAAAACCACAAATTTTACTCGAAACAGACTAATGAAGAAAAAAAATTGAAGTATCACAAGTACTGTACGTGCACCCGGTACGGGTCGTACTCGGTGCGAGTATTTCACCAGTTCAGAAGTACCCAGCTTCAGAGTTTTTATCACTCTGAAAACATACTCAAAAGCATCAAAAACAAGATTTGCATATTTCTTCATGGAAGTATAAATGTTTTACTAGAAAATTTTGACTCCAACCAAATGCCAAATTCACCCAGAAAAACATGACAGGTAATGTAGAGAACACCGAAAGACCTTTCTCTAATATCCAACTTTAGGCAGCTGGGGCCTGACGTAGTTTTCTTCAGTTTCAATTAAGTTAAAAAGCAGTTCATTGATTTTTTGAAACTACAAATGTCCATTACTTTGAAACAAATAAGAGAATGGGTAAAAATAAAGTGTTTCAGGTAATATCAGTGTATATAATTAAGCACCATGTCTTTTTATAATCAATGTATTGTAATTTTGCAAGCATCTGTTATTTGATACACTAATTTTATTGATTAGGCTGAAAACAGAGAAAATTAATTAACTTTCTCCTTGTGTATAACCGAAGGTCCAAAGCTTATAGTAGGGAAATATGAAGAGGAGGGGGAAGATCGGAATTATCAGATCACAATTCTTGTAAAGATCTCAACACAAACCAAACCCTCAGTTTAATGGCATGGACAGCTGTAAGCTTACATATCCTAAAAAAACAAATATAAGGTTCTTCTAGCTTCAAGTAGAAAAAAAGGTTCTATCTTTTTTATTTTTAATACTTAGAGAAAAAAACTCAGCAAATTTTGATACAAAAAATCTTTCTTGACCGATAAAAAGAACACTCAACTTTAATCATTTTGTTGCACTATTTTGGGACCTTAAATGATCACCAAGAATATGATACAAACCCAAACAAGTAACTATCCCACATACCCACAATCAGAAGGAGCCAATCCTGGTCCTGGATTACACTTGAGACATAAATCTCCCTTGAGATGAAGCAAAAGCTTTCCAGATGATAATAAAAGTAACCAAAATACACGATAACGTACCTCTTCAAGCAATTGAAGTGGACCCCAATGATCATCATCACCAAATAAAAACGCACACTGATCCTTCCTTTCTCGTAAAAATGTCCAATCTGGTGTCTCCGCTAACTAACATAGTAAACACATGGTATGACTATCAATGCAGTTAACATTGTTGAATATAAGCAAGCACTACTAAATATGTGTTTAAACTTCAAAATAAGATCTGTATGCTTGATCTCCCCTAATACAAGGTTGGGTAGAGGGTCCCGCATCCTCAAAAAATAGCTACACTCAAATATGAAGAAATCCACATAATTGTTTAAAATCTATTTTGCTCCTCTAGATGACAAAGGGCGGCTGAAAGTACTGGCTACAAATCAGCAAAACCAAACAGCTATGACTTTTTTAAATTAGGGGAGGAGGACTATTATTATTTATTTAGGGGGAGGGGAGGTACTAAGCCATTCACGCCTAATGAGGATTTGAACTCAGCCCCCTTGGTTTACAAAGCCAGGCAGTCACCGTTGTGTTAGCCCCCACGAGATTATTAACATACTAAGAAACTACAGTGAAATTTGAAGTTTTGCACATCATTTTGAGTATTGAAAACTTATGGGCGCCTTGGTAGCTTCAAGAAATATGCCCTCCCTCCCATTCAATTTTCATGCGATAGACTCATACATATGCTAGAAAAATAAAGAATGGGCTGAGGAGGAGTGGGTTAATTGGAAATGTTCGATGCATGTGAATGAAGGAGGAAGTAAGAAAACAATTCCCGGGTTAAAAAGCCAATGACTGCTGTACAGAAGGTGCCAAGATGTTAGAATTGTGGCAGTGTGAAAATCTAAGAGAAAGATAAACGAAGTGCAGAGGTAAGGAAAGAACTTGGACAGTGTCTGATATCTGTAATTTCTGATTGTTCATGAACTAATGAGCTAAAGTACATTTTACACTTACATGGAAGGATGGGTCTTAAGAAATTTGACTAAGTATACTAGAAGAAACTAACTCTGTAGCAGAATAAGCTGACGAAGCATATTCTGTTATATACAGTTACAAACTAATATGACAAAAAAAAAGTGAGGACTGGGGTGAGTTGGATTATTCTGGTCACTGCAAAAAAATTCCATTATTAGCAGAGGGCTGCCCTGCTTGTGAGGAGTTTGGTCTCCATAACTTTTAATGTATTATCAAGACTATCAATTTGGCATCTCTATCAGAGTTTTGAATCATGAGAGATAAGGATGAAAGAACAGAACAAAAATTTAAGAGTTTGAACAAGGAGCTTAGTGAGCAGCAAAAATTATTCAATGAAATGCTGAATGGTTTGACAAGTGCATGGAAAAGAGGCATAACGATATTTCTATGTGAAACCAAGGACTGGTGATGAGGTGCATGGAAGTGAAGGCAGCAAGGGGGAGGGGGCCAATGAAAAGTAGAGGCATGGTGAGTGGTAGTGTGAGGTACTCCCTTGGTACACAAATATAAGTAAAAACAAGTCATGTTTCATAGACTCAAATATAAGCAGATTCCAACTAACTTCATTATATTTATGTCAGCATTTCAAAAATACCTTTCAACTAAAGTTTTCAGGAAAGAAATTCCCATTGAAAATTGAATTAAATGAAGATAGAAGATAGTTTGGTGAATACAAGTATATTTAATTACATCAAGAAAAGTTAGCTAATATTATTAATTAGAGAACAATTGATATTTTGGCCTACATGTAAGTTCAGAGGGAGTATTGTATTTTACTAAGGAAGACCCAGGTTGGTGCATCGTGCCATGTAATATTCCCAAGTCAACCCTGTACCAGAAAGGGAGAAAGTAGCTACAGCAATGGTTTTCTTGGAGGGATGAGCACTGAATTGGTTCAATGCTTGGATGGGGAGAATAAAATTGATTGTAAGTTGGTAAGAAAAATAACTCCTACTTACCAATTAGGTAAGAGAATATAAAGCAATGTCATACAACAGCAACTAAACCTTTTCCAAAAAGTGAGGTCTGTTACATGGATCAGACAGTGCTATAGTGCTTTATTTCAAACATGAACTCAAGAAAAATTTCACGTGTAGATGAAATATTAATAAATGGTAAATATAAAAGGTATATTCATAGAAAGGGAGCAATTTACCTCTTTGAATTCAGTCATGGCCATATAGAGAACATTCCGCATGGTATGGTACTGTTAAGTCATTAAAGTTAGAAAAAATCATATAAAAAAAAAAATGCAAATGTAACCCCGCTGTGAATAAATAAAATCAGTATCATAAAATCTAGATCTTTTATTAGTATTCCAATTATAACTATATAAGAAAAAGGTATCAATAATCAGAAAAGGGAAATCCACAACTCCATCCATTCAAAAACTTTGGCTGTTTAAGCATTTTAGTTTTGTTTAAAGACTTAGGGTTTTTTAAAAATCCAAGACATATTTCACCTTTTTCCTTCCAAATGCACCCCTAAATATAATTAACATCATTTTCTTTTTAAAAGATTATTTGAGATATTTATATTTGTAAAACATTTAATGATTCAAATATGTGCAAATACTTTAAACAACCAAAGTTTTGGGAATAGAGGGAGTAACTTACATGTTCATATGGCCTAACATTGAAGTCATTTTCCAACAGTAAAGCTAACCTGTGACAAGTGAGAGCATGCAGCCTCAACTGCACTGGAAGACCATGACTTCCCAAGGGATTTTTTGACAATAAACCTCAAAGCATTGACCGGTAACAATCCTAATGATGCTGTCAGGTAGCTAAGAGCAGCAGCTACAATTTGGGATCTGAAATCAATTAACCATTAGTCATTTCAAATAACATCTCGGATTTTTGAAGGAAAATTGTCATTAATCAGCTTTGATGATAATATGATAACTATTTGACAAAAAGAGATACCTAATAACTAATTTTTATGCGAAATATGTTCAGATTAAACTATTAATATCATTTTGTGTAAATCGAATCCCAAGAGGTAGGAACGAGAGTCTGAAGAAACATGTCAAAATGTGATATCTAAACTCAAACATCGCTACTAGTTCATGGCATATCTAACAAAGAGGGCAATATCAAAGGGGGTTGACTTTGAAGGGAGATGTCAGACTTACTGTGCAATTTTTGCGATAATTAACTGTGATTTTGAGTGTGGGTTTAAAGTCAAAAATGGATAAAGTCCAACGCAATATTTCACCTGCAGAGCCCAGGAGATATGCAAGCACATAATTTACAAGATCAGAAATAATAACTTTTAGGGCGGGTGGTAGTATAAATTCATGCTTAATTAAATATGCAGAATTCCAGGCACCTTCTCTAGAGACTTCTTGAACATTTCAACAGATATGTATGAACCAATAGAGTGCCCAACCTGGTAAGAAAACTTTAAATTAATCATCAAAATTTCATTTCAGCAAATGATATTAAACTTTTCTATATGCAGAACATTTTTTGTTCAATTTGCAGCACATTGGTGTTATAGTTCTTATAACACTGCAAATGAATATGACCCTGGGAAAAAATATTGGAGGTGTTGATGTAAAAGAACCTACCAGTATTATAGGAATCTCGATATCTTGCAGTTCCTCTTTGATAAAATCAATCTAGAAAAACACAGAAGTGAAGACTACTGTTACACATCAATACAAAAAGTACATTTATCTAAGTAAAGAATGGAGAAAAATGGAAAGCATGTAAATAACCCAAGTTAAACCAGTAAAAAAATACAGGAATGCAGTGATTCATGATGGAATATAAACATGCTAACCCAAAAGTAGTACTTCATTGTAGCATACTACAAGAAACAATTACAGAAGTATAATACTTATTTTTTGTTTGGAACACATTCCCAAAAACCTCAATTCTTCCACTGTTTCCATACCAATCATCAATACATCGATAACTCAGTATTTTTACATGGAAGTTGTTGATATTTCTAAATATCTATAGTGTTAAGAATATTTGTATATAGAATAGTCCCACATCGACTATATCATGTAATTAGTTGTAATTTCTATATATAATAATGTCTCCGTAGTGCTTTTCAAAACACACGGTTTAATCAAAATGTCTCTTAGTTTTGCTTATTTCAACAGAAGTAATAAAATGAATGATTTTAATTAAGTTATATTGGATACTAAATTTAGTCTATTTTTAGTACACATGCTCCCAATGTACACATGGTGTAGCCAACTGGTATATGAGTATTCAAACAAACCAATTAACGAACTGCTTAACACTAAAACCAGCCAACGACATGTGAAGATCAAATATCAAGCATTAAATTACCTTATGATCGATTTGTTCTTGTAAAGAGAACAACCGTCCATGCTCCCAATCCTACTAAAAAAACACCGTAAGAAACCCACTAATGCCACCAACAATCCAACCCGACATATCAAACAAAACAAAATGCAGTACCTTTCTTGAGTGAGAGACTTGGCCAACAGCTGATAGTTGAAATAATAATGAATAGTAAGCATATAATAGTTAATCAGATTTCCACATTGTAACGAGTAGCCATAAAGAAAAAACTATCTTTACTTGCCTGTTACTGATGCAGTTCCCCCAAGAAGCTCATATAGAAATTCCACAAAGTCTTTGTAGAATAAAACAACACCTGCAGTAACCAAACACCCAAATACCATATAAACAGCTTAATTAAGTGTTTATCGTATACTCTTTCCACCTCAAAAATATCTTATTTAGATTGTGTGCAGTTCTTAAGAAAATAAGAAGTTAAGGTGATTTTAATGATTAATTGAAATTTATTTACTAAAATATCGGTATTAATCATAATTAGCGGAGTACTTAGGTGGACTGAGATTAGTGTTGTCGATGGCGGTCCATGGCGAAGAGCCAAAATCCCGCCATACCAGCCATTTGGGGCGCCGTTATTGCGGATTATAGCGGATAAACCCGCAATAGCAGACAATATTTACCATTGCGGCAAGCCCAAAAACCGCCATTGCTATGTATATCGACCATAGTGGCCATGGCACCACAATTTGATAACAGTGACTGAGATTCAGTAAATAAGGATATATTAATGAAAAATATAATTAAGAAGGTTTATTTAAAGTGATGGTTATATTAATACAACTAAATATTATAAATGAGACATTTTTTATGACAAGGAGAGAGTGATTGGTTAGCTATTTCTATACCAAAAAGATAAGTAAAGTTAAACTGTTTTCATATAAACTATATGTTGTGATAGGATACTGGATTTGGGCTCTAGGCCAATTGGTGAGTTGAATGGGACGAGAAGTCACATGGTAGACTCTGTTAACAGCCTGTTAGAAATATTCTCTGAATTTAAGGGACTCTAATTTAAGAGAATGGAGAGGAGTGGAAAATTCATTCAGAAAGTTTGTTAGTAAACAATTAGGAAAGTTTCTCTCTGGTTTAGGAGTCTAGCTCTTGTTTAGAAGTTTGTAGAACTCTGATTTACATTTTCTTGTTCTGTTTTCACCATTATAGAGTCTTAAGCTCACCAATTTCCATTCAATAATATACAGTTTCGTTACTTTGTTTTTACATAAGTTCATAAGCTATCCTCACGAACTTATAGAAATAAGCTAAAAACAGCTAATGGATATATGTCATAAGTATTCATACCTATCTAAAAGTCTCAAGTGTCTATGTCCTATATAGCACCGACACTTTTAATCAAATGTGTGTTTAGTGCAACTGCAAAGTGTCAACTCTGACACCGACACATGTGATTACATTTAATTAATTCATTTTTCTATATTATTATCGACATCGGCGTGTCTGTGTCTTCGTCAGTGCTTCCTAGTTTATATCAGAAGATAAGCTCAAATAAGTCAATTAATACCCCACAATAACATATGAAAAACATAAACACCCGCCTCAGCAAACTATGGAAGCCACACCTGGGTTTCCAGGAACAAACAGAACATGCAAACTTGGAGCATCCGCTTGTATCTCCAGTATTTCAGACGTATAACTATATAAAGTTACAAAATCACACATAAATGAAAATGTATTGTTACAAATATGCTCTCAAATTCAAGGAGAACGTAACTATTACCTACTTTGACAATTTGCATAATCGAAAATTGGCACGCTTTCTAGCATTAGAAAGCAAATTATCGTCCACACTCATGTCCTCCTTCAAGCACTTTGCAAAAAACCTCGTCCTAGAATACAAAATTGGGAGAACGAAATTAAAGGAATCATAGTTGCAGAAAAATCTTAAACGTTAAACTACGAAAACCTTGATCCGCATATTCTATTGAATCTTATTGAAAATGTAACAGAAATGCACATTTTAGAAGCAATAATAGACGGAGAGTGAGAGTGTGCAGAGGAAGGAACGATAATGGTGATGGAAGATCGAAATGCATTGGAAGGTACCTGGAAATGGAACGATGGAAGCGCAGAGAGTGAGAGAGTGTTCGTCGAGTCCAACGTGTAAGATGAGGGAGAATTTGAGGGCTTAACATCTGGAATAGCTCATTTCTAAATTCAATAACAACTATTTTATTTATTTATTTATATTAATATGGCAAAATATGCAAATTCATCTCTTAAGTTTATCTCGGGAGTTAATTTGATCTCTTAATTCTAAAA
Organism: Lathyrus aphaca; assembly: GCA_963966055.1. Taxonomy (NCBI): domain Eukaryota; kingdom Viridiplantae; phylum Streptophyta; class Magnoliopsida; order Fabales; family Fabaceae; genus Lathyrus; species Lathyrus aphaca. Next base: position 44,224,889 of record OZ014525.1, on the reverse strand, counting down.
AGTTTCAAAGTGATTCCTTAAATTTTTAAATGATGTCACGTTTGTCCTTACCGTTAACATCATTAGTCAAAGTCAATGGACTTGTACAATTGGCGCTTACGTGGGGCTTATGTGTGATTATTCATGTGTCATGTGTCTTTTTCCTTGGTGACATGTGTGTGTGCCAATTTGTATGCCACCTAATTAAAAATATTTATTTAAAATAAGGAAAACAACAATTCAGTCATCTTATTTCCTGAGTTTCTTAATATTCGTTCATCTTCTTCCTTTCCTAAGCACCCAAATCCTCTTCGGTTTCGATTTCAGTTTTTGATCTAAGATATGTTGTTGTTTCTTTTGATTTCAGTTTTGGATCCAATTGCTACTTTTGATTTCAGTTTTGGATCTAAGATATGTTGTTGTTGCTTTTGATTTCAATTTTGATTGTTTCTGTCAAAATAATGTTTCTTAAATACATCACAGAGAAAGAAAGACTCACTTGGAGAAACTTCATGGATGTTCATTGTCTTGAAGGCCTGACATAACGTTTCATGGATTTCGCCATCCATTTCCACATACTTAAACATTGACAAGTGGCTCACGAATATATCCTTTTCACTGCAAATTGTGACAACTTGCCCATTCACCACATATTTTAACTTCTGGTGTAGTGTGGATGTTATTGCGCCAGCAGCATGAATCCAGGGCCGACCGAGAAGACAATTATAGGTGGGTTGTATGTCCATTACATAGAAGGTACTCTTGAAAATTTGTGACCCGATCTTCACAGGTAGCTTCACCTCCCCGAATACAGATCTTTTAGAACCGCTGAACGCTCGCCCAACCAAATCATTGGGTCTTAGAATAATCCATTCAACATCTAGCTTCATCAAACCTTTCTTGGACAACACATTCAGAGACGACCCAATATACACCAAGACGTGTGACAGGACGGCCCCCTTACACTTTATAGTGATGTGCAAGGCTTTGTTATTATTACGCCCCTCAGAAGTCAGATCTATATCAGTAAAACTCAGCCCATGGCTAGCATTCACATTAGCAACACGACCTCTAGCTGATTGACCATAATTTCCTGGGGAACATAGGTCATCTTTAAGACCTTCAGCAACGCCTCTCTATGAGTTTGGGAACATATTAGCAATGACAAAATCGAAATCTTCGATGGAGTCTGATTCAGTTGTTCCACTACCTTATAATCACTCTTCTTTATGATGCGCATGAATTCTTCCACCTCCTTTTCAAAAGTATTATGACCTGTGGCAGGAGTCACCACCTCCTCAGTTGCCACCTGTTTACCTTTCGCACGAGCTGCAACCTCGGTTTCAGTATTGGTCCTTAGAGTTTGTGAAGCAAAGAGCCTTCCACTACGGGTAAATCCTCTGACACCTCCCACATTATCAATGTTGGAACCAGTCTCTCCTTGAGGCTTCTCTTCTACCTTCTGTCCTTGCACATAAATGTCTGCGTCATAATGCCTCGGAACAACCCTCTCATTATCATAAGATACAGGACCATAAACAGTGATTGTTACAGGACTCACCTCCTGAGGTACAAAGATGGTGACTGGTTTCGGCCTAGGCGGCACCGGAATGTCGGCAGGAGTAAAGTATATTCTCACCGTTGAAACATCGTCGCTTTTGTTTTTCACCTTATCTAATTGCAAGGATCTTTCGTCTATTAAGCTCTGAATCCATGTTCTCAACTTATCACAGCCATTATCACAAATCAAACAATCTTCACAGTCATCTCCGCACCCGGGGAATGTAACACCTTTCTACCCCAAAACCAAATATTTAAAATAATATCAGAGTAATTAACAAGAAGGGTATCACATTTCATCATAACATCAAACATACAGTGTCCTGTCCCGTAACACGGGTTAATCAACATCATGAACAACATATAAGTTTTTCACAGCGGAATTTAAACTTCATAATTCAAATCGTTAATCTCAATTTCATAAATAAAATATCCTTCATCAAGACTTCAACATCATAAAATAAGAAATTATTCTCAATTAAAAATATAACTGAAATCAACTTATATCTCAAAAACCCATCCCGGTGTTACATGACACAGAGGAGGACACATTGACTCCAAACCATTTCTAAAGAAAACCAAGGTACGCTCAAAGACTCTGAAAAACTCCTCTTGCAGTGCAAGACTACTCTTTCTCATTTGCAAGTTACCCACAAAAGAGGCAACGTTTCCAAGCAGGTAGGGTGAGTAATCATAATATATCATAAACATACAAGAATATGGAATATAAATAAATTAGAATAGCATATAATAATAAAATTCAGCAACAACAACACAATCATGAATTCATCCAGAATATGCAATTCTAACCATCCTAATATGCAGTATGCATGTGGTACCAATTTCATCGTGAGATGGATACATGACCATCAACCCTCCACAAAGGAGCACATCATAATCATCGAGACACTTCAATCCACACAATGGGATTGAAGTTACAAAATAGGCCGAAGCCCCATCGTGAATGTCATGAAATGCAATGATGTGTTACATCGTAAAAATTCATCGAGAAATCAAATGTGCATCATCCATTACATATCTAACAGTTCAAACATCAAATAATCATATAATTTCATCGTAACAACGCACCAAAACCTCATTTCATTAATTATCTCAACTTATCAAGACATAACCTGTTCAACAAATAATCATCATAAAATCATGTCTTTCATCAGGACAACACATCAATCATACTTCTTTATCAATCATACAACAAAACAACTTATTCGATTCAACGAGATAACCAAACAACTCCCTTCATCACAACAACAAAACGCCAATTCACAATAACATCATGTTTATAATCATAAAACCAATTTTTAACAACAAAGCAAACAACTCCTTTTAATCCATAATAACCCATCATCAATTTATTTTAGAATCATGTTTATAAGATTTATCCTCATAACAATACACCTATGACCCTCGTTTATCAACAACCCTAAGATAATACACCAAAAACTTCAGTTCGTTAACCACTTCAACTCATCAAGACTCAACCCAAATCCGGTAAAATTATAAGATAATTCTATCCGTTTTTATAAAAATTCAGTTCAGAAAATTATCTCACTTCCCTCATTTTCATCCATCAAAGTAAAGTTCATTTTATACTCTTTCTGACGCTTCAAACGGAATGCAAATCGGACTCACGGTTTTAAAGTTATGAATTTTTAAAGTTTGGAATTAAAACATTTTCTCCCATACTTACAGTGTTAAATCCCATAAAATAAATAAATATTTTTCACTTTAAAAGTAATATTTTCCTCTACCATTGGATAGTACGTTGTCATAGCTTTCCAACGCTTCGAACGGGGACCAAAACAGACTTACGGTTCAAAAGATGCGGGTTTTAAAACATTTTTCCAAAACTGACTCAGTGTTAATCGGTTAACCTTTTTGGTTAACCGGTTAACCAGTCTAATTTCACGTAAAACACTATTTTTCATTGTTTAATCGGTTAACCATTTGGTTAATCGATTAACCATGTTGCAGAAGCTCAAAAAACCCAAAATTCCACTACGGGTTTCATATTAAATCACCCCAAAACCATTCCAATGCATTAATCAAACACACTAACATCGAGACAACAATTTACACAATCAATTATATGATTCTAACATGTTTTAATCACTCCAATTCATCATAATGTTACTCATGAACTCAACCTAAATCAAAATCTCCAAACTTCACAAAACTCATACAAATCTAATCTACCCATACACCAATTCCTATATAATTACAATAGATTATGAAAATTCTCCATACCTTAAAGAATTTCTCTGATTGACTCTCTTCTTTGGGGTTCTTCATAGCCTCCTGACTCTGAGCTTCCTCTTTCTCTCTCCTTCTTCAGAGCACTTCATCAAACACGATAAAATGAGCATTTTGATCGTATAATCCCTTTTGTCAAAACTATCTCAGATATGTCTTTTCCCACTTTACCCTCATAATTTTCACAAAATGACCACCTTGCCATTTTCTTTAATATATTTTCAATAATAATAATAAAATAGTATAATAAAACACTATTTATCCTTATTATATAAAATACTCTTATACTTCAAAATAACCAACATAACATTCATACTTCCACTTCTATTATTTTCAATAATAACCAATAATTCGAATAATACTACATGAAGTAAGCCTTGTATTCATTCAAGATGAGTGAAGAAAAAGTGTTGGCTGAGCATATGGATATGTTCAACAAGTTGATTCTTGATCTTGAAAATATTGATGTGAAGATCGATGATGAAAATCAAGTGATGTTGTTGTTATGCGTTTTGCCCAAAACACATGCTCACTTCAAAGAAACCCTTTTGTATGAAAGAGAGTCCCTGACCTTTGAAGATGTCCAATCTGCTTGTACTCTAAGGACTTGAATGAACGAAAATAGCATAAACCTTTGACGGTTGGTGAAGGTTTGGCCGTTAAGGTGAAATTCTTGCGAAAGGATGGTAAGTTTGACAAGAAGAAGGGTAAAAGTCAACAAAAGTCTTATGGTGGTGAAGCATTGGGTGTTCGATGCTATCATTGTGAGAAGGATGGTCACATTCGAAAGGTGTTCCCTGAGCCCCTAAAAGATCATGGAGGTAAAGACAATGGTAACACAGCCATTGTTCAAGATGATTTCGAGTCATATGATGTTTTTGTGGTTTCAAGCGGCGACTCAAGAAAAGAGTGAATTATGGATTCAGGTTGCACTTGGAACATGACTCCAAACAAAGATTTGTTCGAGGAATTATGTGATCAAGATGGTGGATCAGTGCTTCTATGAAACAATAAGGCTTGAAAAATTGTAGGTATTGGATTTGTGAGATTTAAGCTCCATGATGTGTCAATAAGGCTATTAACTGAAGTTAGGTATATACCTGACTTGAAGAGAAATTTGAATACTCTTGGTGAATTCAACAAGAAGGGATATACTTTTCAAGGAAAGAAAAGTATTCTAAGAGTCATGAAGAGGTCGAAGGAAGTCTTGAGAGGCGTGAAGAAACAAAGCTTGCATACCCTTAAGGCTGAAGTTGTAAGTGGTTCGACAAATGTTGCATCCACGAAACTGTTGCCGAAGACAAAATTATGGCACATGAGATTGGGCCATGTCAGCGAAAGAGGCCTGGTTGAACTGGGGAAACAAAACCTGTTAGGTGGTGACAAAGTCTAGAAGTTGGAATTTTATGAACCTTGTGTATTTGGTAAATCCTGTAGGGTGAAGTTTAACAAAAGTAAACAAAGAACACATGGATCCCTTGATGACATTTATACTCATCTTTGGGGGTATGCAAGGAATCTTTCACATTCAGGTGCAAGGTATATCCTATCCATAGTTGATAACTATTTCAAAAAGTTATGGGTATTCATTCAGAAGACAAAGGATGAAACTTTTGAGAATTTCAAGAGTTGGAAGGTTCTGGTCGAAAATCAAACTGGAAGAAAGGTTAAGAGGTTGAGAATTGATAATGGCCTTGAATTATGAAACGAAGCTTTTGACAGTTATTGTGTCGAGTAAGAAATTGCAAGGCATAAGATTGTAGCAAGTACTCCTCAGCAAAATGGTCTAGCTGAAAGATTCAATCGAACAATCCTCGAAAGAGTTAGATGCATGTTGGTTAGTGCTGGATTGAAGAATGTGTTTTGGGCTGAGGCTGTTTCGACAACAACATATCGAATAAATAGATGTCCTTCGACTGCATTAGATATGAAGACACCTGAAAAGGTTTGGTCGGGATATCCACCAGATCTCGACAAACTGAGAGTATTTGGTTGTGTGGTCCATGCTTACATTAGGAAAGACAAGGTCGAACCTAGAGCTCTGAAATGCATGTTCATGGGATACCTTGAAGGAGTCAAAGCTTTTAGGCTATGATGCCTAGAGCCAGGGCATTTGAGGTGAATCACTAGTCGAGATATAGTTTTCAATGAAGCTGAAATGGATTTCAAGAAAACTGATGATATTAACGAAGAGCTGGAACATGGAAAAATTCTTGTTGAGGTGAAGCATAGTGATTCTGAATTGCATGACCCAGATGAAGTCGAAGAAGAAGTAGAAAATGCTCTTGAAGATGAGGAGACTGATAATGACTACCTGCTAGCAAGAGACAGGTCGAGAAGAGTCATCAAGCCACCTCAAAGACTTGGTTATGCAAATATTATAGCTTCTGCCTTAATCTCTGCAAGCGAGGTTTTGGACGAAGAACCTAGAGACTATAAGGAAGTTACGAGGAGTCGAAATAAGACTAAATGGTTGAAGGCTATGGATGATGAGATGAAATCTCTTCATGATAAAAATACTTGGGAACTGATCAAAAACCTGTGGGAGCCAGGTTAGTCAGTTGTAAATGGATTTTCAAAGTTAAGGAAGGAATCGAACGAGTGACATCAAAGAGATACAAGGCAAGGTTGTTTACAATGGGTTTCACTCAGAAAGAAGGTGTCGACTTCAATGATGTATTCTCTCATGTTGTGAAGTACAAGTCCATTCGAATGTTGCTTGCCACGGTGGCACAATTCGACCTTAAATTGGAACAGATGGATGTGAAGACTGCGTTTTTGTATGGTGATTTTGATGAAACAATCTTGATGAGGCAACTTGAAGGGTGTGTTGAATAGGGGAAAGAAGAGTATGTGTGCAAACTGAAGAGATTTTTATATGGGCTAAAACAATCTCCTCGACTGGGTATTACTTCTGATTTCGACTGGGTAATTCATTTGTTATTTTGTTACTTTATGTGGATGATATTATAATAGTAAGCAACAATGTCGAAGATGTAAAAAGTGTGAAGGATGAACTCAATAAAGAGTTCGATATGAAGGATCTGGGAACTGCGTCTAGGATTCTTGGGATTGACATCCGGAGAGATAGAAAGCAGTCAAGATTATGTTTATCTCAAGAGGCATACATGAAGAAGATTCTCGATAAGTTTGGTATGTCGAATTCAAAGCTTGTTGTGACTCTGAAAAACCCTCGATTCAAGATAGTATAAATAAGTGTCCCAATACTTATGTCAAACAAACTTATATGGATATCATTCCATATGCTAATATAATAGATTCTTTAATGTATTTATGGTTTGTACTAGACCCGACATAACATATGCAGTAAGTCTTGTAAGCAGGTACATGTTGAATCCTAGGAAGGCTCACTAGAAAGCATTGAAGTGGATTCTAAGGTACATAAATGGGTCTCTGACCAAAGTCCTAGTTTATGGTGGAGCCTTGGGTGAATATAGTAAAGCAGCAATCGAAGGATATGTCGACTCTGATTATACAGGTTGTATGGATTCTAGAAAATATATTTTTGGATATGATTTCACTATGTTTGGCACAACAATTAGTTGGAAAGTAACACTTTAGAAGGTTGTTACCTTATCAACCACTGAAGCGGAATATGTCACCCTAACTGAAGTTGTAAAGGAAGCATTGTGGCTTGAAGGTTTTGCAAAGGAGATGAAACTTCAAGGTCAAGGTATCACTGTTAAATGTGATAGTCAGAGTGCAATACACCTGTCGAAGAACTCAACCTATCATGAGCGAACCAAGCACGTTGATGTGAGGCTGCATTTTGTCAGAGGGGTAGTTGAGCACGGAGAAGTCCAAGTGATGAAGGTTTCGACAGATCATAATGTTGTTGATATGATCACCAAGACGTTGCCCAGTTGCAAGTTTTTCCACTGTATGCAATTGATAAAGTTGCATGAAGAAAGCTAGTTTGTTTCTTGTTGTTATAGAGTTTGTTCCAGGGGGAGATTTGTGAGATATTGGAACAAATTTTAGGGTTAGCATGTCATCGAAGTACGCTCACATGTTGTTGTTAAATTGGGTCTTGTGTTATGAATCCAATTGTTTAAGTTAGCGTGTACCCTAAGTTAGCTTGTAATGGGTAATTGTTAAAAAAACACATTAGGTTAGTGTGTTAGTTTTATTCTAAATAGCATACTAGTCTGTCATCTTTTAATATAAGGGAAAATAGCAAGATAAAACCCTAATTCAAAAGTGAGAGAGGTTATTTGTTATTCTTGTACTTGTAATCTTGTTTTAAGAGAAAGGAAAGAATAACAATTTATAACCAATCCTTGTTGTTATCCTTGGTTACCCTAAACCCTAACCCTTGTGGGTTTCTTGACTGATCAAGGAACCAGTTATACTTTGTTTCTAATGTATCTGATTCATAACAGAATCTAAGACCATCATTAGTTCCTCTTTAAACCATGACCTCACTGGACTGATGTTCTACATATCTCCAATATACATGAATGCATGAATCTAAGAAAATAACATTAAAAACAAACACTCAACAATGGTTCCTCTCTAAAACTGATTCCTCTACGATCCCATAAATTTTCCAATATAAGGCAAACATTGTAGTTCCTCCCTAAACTACTCAGCTTAACATGTTATTTAATTACAACTCAAATTAAAATATAAATATTCACGATGATTCATCGGCAACGTAAACACATAATTCCTCAGCCTCTACAGAGTTAACTCATAGTTTGTCTGAGTTTAACATGCATACTCTAGCCTTAACTCATAACTCATCAACACGACTTTGAATACATCAGAGTACTCAAATTTAACTCTAGAAACTTAGTAATCTTACTCTAAAATACTGAAATAACTCAAAAATTAACATTTTGAATTGGCGGCCTTAAACAAATAAAATAATTACTCAAAATCAGCCTCATAATGTCAAAAGGCTCCAAACTTATCTCTAGTGTATCATATACCTTCAACTCCAACTCTAAACATGTCAGATAACTCTACAAATATAAAAATATGACTCTAAATTAATCAAAAGGCAACAAAAATTCACCAAATACACAAACTAATCAAAATCGCTGAACCACACCACAAACTTCCAAATCATCATCGATCCGCCCACTACTTGGCAGACTCGCGCTCCCAGCTTCACAACGGCCAAGCACTGCGCGCGTGCCTGATGTCGTTGCAACTTTAGGTCGCGTGGTATACCACGTGTTGCGTGTGCTTTTCGTCGCTGCCAACCGCGACATCCCACCGCCATGTCGCGCGCCTTATCATGTTGTTCTGGTGCAGCTCACTGCTATGTCTCCACTATGTGACACCCATCCCCCGATTCTCAAATTTTTTTTTATTCCTGTTATTATACTTTCTTACTTTTAAGATTTTCAACCAAAAACACATATTCAACACCCTTAGACAATTCATTCACAATTATCCAAAATTTACTTTTTTTTTACCTTATGGCGTAATCAATGATATTGAACAATAACAATAACATATCACATATCACGTATCACATCATAATCAAAAGGAAAATGTTATCATTGATTGCCTCAAAGGTTTTGCCCAAACCTTTTTTGTCACAAATATCAAATACAAATAAATGAAGGAAGAATGCATGAGGGTAAGGGTCCCTCACTATCCATCTGTTTATCCACTCATACAAATATCAAATACAAATAAAGGAAGGAAGAATGCATGAGGGTTAGGGTCCCTCACAAATATCAAATACAATTCTCTTCACTTAAAAGGATTTTTGCCATCGAAAATTACTTGAATGGAACAACTCTGGATATGACCCATTTATCTTACTCTACTACTCTCACGTCACGCTACCTCCAGCAGGTCCTCCCCACACTACCTTCAAAATAGTAATCTTTTTACCTCTCAAATATTTCATCTATCGATCCTCAATCTACAAGGGTGATGCCTCAACAATCAAGTTATCTCTCACTTACACATCATCCAATTGGATCACATGAGACAAACCGAGAATATACTTCTGTAACTAAGACACATGAAAAACATCATGAAGATTCGAGAGAGACGGTGGTAAGACAACTTGTTATTCAATAGTTCTGACTCTCTATAGGATCTTATAAGGACCAATGAAACAAGGAGTAAGCTTTCGAGACTTCAACGCACAACCGACACCTGTCACCGAGGTGACTCTAAAAAACAAATGGTTCCCCACTTGAAACTCAAGAGTCTTCCTCATCCTATCTTGATAACTCTTATCTTTGTTTTGAGATGCTTTCATCTTTTTTTGAATCATCTTAGCCTTCTCATTAGTTTGTTGAATAATCTTTGGCATAAGCACAACACTTTCACCTGATTCATACCAACACAAAGGTGACATACATGCACCTTCTACCATATAAAGTCTCAAAAGGTGTCATTATAATACTAGAATGGAAAATTTTCTTTTTAGTACACTCGACCAATGGCAAGTAAGTATCCCACCTATCTCCCTGCTTTAAGACACAAGCTCTTAACAAATCTTCCAATGGATAGTCCTCTCAGTTTGACCGTTTTTCTGCGGATGGTAAATATAACTCAATCTTTAGTTCCCAAGTCTTCCAGCAAGCTCTCTTAAAACCTTGAATTGAACCTCAAATCTCTATCATAAATAATATTGGACAAAATCTCGTTCAACTTCATAATCACACTGATGTAGATCTCTGTTAACTTATTTAACGAAAAATTGATCTTTAACGGATTAAAATGAGTCGAATTAGTCATTTTATCCATAAAAACCTAAATTAAATCTCTCCCTCTAACGGTCTTCAGGAAACCTGTCACAAAATCCTTATGGATACTATTCCACTTACATACAGTAATACTCAATGGCTGTATCAGTCCAAACGATTTTCGATGCTCAATCTTCGATTTCTGACAAGTGAAATAAGCGTAAAAAAACTATACAATATCCTAATTAATAACTTGCCACCAAAAAACTTTCTTAAGATCTTGGTACATATTAGTGACTCTAGGATGAATACTCAAACTACTTATATGACCTTCTTCTAGAATTCTCTTGTTAAGCTCTGGCAATTCTGGCACACAAACTCTGTCTCAGAATCTCATAATCTCATTCTCATAAACTCTAAATTCCACTTCTTTACCGTGATTAATCAACACTAAAAATTCAATCAATCCCAAATCCAACCTCTGACCTTCTTTCATTTTATTAAGAACGTTGTATGTCAACTTCAACATAACCAACTTCACATTATCTGGTGTTATATCACACACCAAGCTAAAATCCCTAAATTACTCGATCAAATCCATCTCGCTAACCTTCAGTTCTAACATATACAAGGACTTCCTACTCAAAGCGCTTGTTGTAACACGGTGGGAGAACTGACTTTAGTTATGTTGCGAATAGCAAGAGTCGCCACCGACTTTTATTTTATCCAAAGGAAAGGGCATAAAAGAACAGGAAAGACCTTAAAAGATTTTTGAGTTCGGGGGGTAGGTTATGTAAAGGGAAGGTGTTAGCACCCTTTACATCCATGGTTATCCATGGGCTCTTAGTTACTTAGCTCACTTTAAATTGTTTTTGAGAAGTGTAGTGTGTGATTAAAAAATTTCTTAAGTACTTTATAATGACCCTTGTACGGATATATATAAAGACTTTGTTTTGAAAATTGTTTAAAATATAAAGTGTAATGAAATGTTTTTGAAGGAGTGAGCAAGTACTTAAGAGGAACCTACCCTAATTTGAATCTTTATTGTTCTTGAATGTTCTTTCAATGGTAAGACTATCCCTATTATTAAGGAATAGGTAGTCATTACCTTGGATGTTATAAGGGACATGTGAAGGGACATATGTGATTAGGCAATTGTAAGGTGTACTTAGCAATTCGAAGGGACTTATCATCTTTTATTCGAAAGGGACAAGATCATTTACGAAGGCAACCATGAAGGGACTTGATCTTATAATTCTTTAAAGGGGCAGGATGATTTTAAATAAGATAAGGGACTTTGCTTTATACACCTTACTTGACCTTTTATTTAGGCAACATTAGAGGTAACCCTTAAGAAGTGAGATGGCGATCCAAGATCGACTTACGTGTGTGCGTGTACAAGTTCATATATTTATCTTAAAATTAGTGATCTAAATTCAATTTTAAACACAAACATGTTTTTCACGCCCTATTTTACTAACCATAGCAATTTAAATAAATACTAAAAATTCTACCACTATTACATAATTTGCGCAATTACATTATAATAAAATAATTTAAATAATAAGCATATATTGAATAAATAAATAAAAGGGTTAGTAATAATAAATAATAAATATAAGAGAAAAAAAAGGTTAGCATAATAATATAATATAGAAAACATATTAAAAGCTCAAATTTAAATAAATAATCATTTTTTTAAGAATTTTTAAGAAGAAGAACAAACCATAATAATTATATACTAATAAACATGATTAAGAATTTAATTATATATACATATTAGAAATATTTAGTAATTATAATTAAACAAAACATAAAAATAAGAAATTAAAATCATAAAAAGAAAATTAGGGTTTTGAATTGTTTTAGAAAAATAAATTAGGGTTTATAATATAATTAGGGTTTTAAAATAAATTAGGGTTCATAAAGAAAATAATTAGGTTTTATATAAACATATTAGAATTTTTAATATACAATATCAATTTAATTAGTAAATAATATATACATATGACTATAAAAAAATATAATATAAGTTTTAAAAGAAAAATGATTCACATATATTGTTTAGAAAATTATTTAAATTAGTTTAGAAAATAATATAGAGAAATAATAAAAGAAAATAAAACAAGAAAAATCAAAACAAAAAAAAAACAGGACCTGGGATTTGAACCCAGGTCCTTTACCTGGAAAATCAACAGCATAACCACTGGGCTAGCGCGCGCTGGCTGTCAACCTATTGCATCCATGTGCTTTTGTTCTTGTCCTGGAAAAATGTTGAAAAATAAAACAAAACCAAAATGGCCTGGGGAGATTTCGATCCCAGGACCATTCCTTTACCAACAAACGCGCGTGCCAACTGAGCCATCATGCTTTTCTGAAATAACAATGACAATAATATCATAAAATATTATATCCAACTTTTAAATATGAATTTTGGCGCGCTGGACATCTTCTTCTTCCTCCAGACCTATGAATTTTGCTACGATTTTTGTTACAAGCTTTCCTGCGAATTCTCATTTGCAGCAAAACCTACGAATCTCAATCATCAATAAAACAACAAAATTTCATCAAATTAAATTCATAAACATAATCCAGAGATCAGTTAGAGTTGATCTATGGTTTTAGAATCTATTTATATCCCCTAAATCATGAAACCCTAAAACGGCCGAAGAACCCTAGCCATGGTGATTTCTCCATCTTGCACCTAAAATCAAATTAATTTATCCAGAAAGCATCTAAACATTGTCATAAACACAAACCAACAGTTAGTTTTCATTAACAATGAGTAAATCATTCAAATCGAAAATTTTTAAAACATGAACAATGTGTATTCGGTTTTCACAATTTAGGGCGTGAATGAATGATGTTATGATCCAGAATCAATCCATGAACTTCAAGGAACAAATTGCAACCTTTGGTTTGTCTTGAAAGGGGCTCTAAGTGCCAAACCGAATTGGAGATTTTTAGTGAGATTTTGAGGCTTGAAGATGATATGAGGAGGCTGTGAATTCGTGTCCAATGATTTGTTAAGTGTTCATTATATATGAGTGAGTGAATTAGGTCAAAGACTTCACCAATTTGATGGATATTTGGATCATTTGAAGATTGAAAAAGATTAGCCTTAAAATTTGAATATTCCTTGATATGAACTTGCTATTTTAAGACAATCTAAATAATTTTTGTATCAATTAAATCCAATTAACTTTTATGACATTCTAGAAGCAAAATATTTTTAAATCTTCACCATTTTATATTTTATTTGAATTTAAAATGATTTTTAATATACAAAATCATAATAAATAAAAATAAAATTATGAAAATTATGAAAATATTAAATAAATTTCGTGCATGATGTCATGGAACACATTGGGTCACAAAAAAGTCAGCCCATTTGGAGAATTATGGTTTTAAGACCCCATTTACTTCATAAACCACTCAAAAATTTCCCAACTTTGCAAGGTCACAAATCCTTCAATTTTAATGCTATGAGGGTGTTCTTGGACATTTTGGAAATCTTAAAGAGTCCTCTAACCAACCTCTTTGGTCTCATGTCCATATCTTTTACCATTCTCAAGTTATGCTCTTTTGAAGTTGTTGACTTTTAAAAGGACCTATAATGTCTTAGCTCATACCTTCCAAATGAAGCATTTTTGGGCTTGGCTTGTGAGACACAAAGTTGTAGAGAATTCAATTTACTTAAAAATGAGCTTTGGATGGACAATTTTTGATGAAGCATGTGAAAGTTATGGCTGGTCAAAGTTCAGTTGACTTTTCCTATGAAAACCCTAATTTAGAAACTCCTGATTCTTGATGATCTGAAATCTCCTTGATGAATCATGATCAAAACTTGATCAAATGATGAATTTTAATTCATATAATTGATGTTGGCAAAAAATCATGAAGTTTGACTTTGGTTTGACCACAGTTTGACTTTTTAACTACTTTGACTGATTTTAACCTATCTGATCATCTGACTGAGCAAATCTTTTGGGAAAGTCTTGAAACTTGACATGGGGATTATTGAACACATATAAGATGTTATGAAGCTCACTTGAAGTATTGGAAGTCCACTTAGCCTGATTAAAGTCAAAACCCTAGTTTAGGATGCATTGCTTAGGAGGATGCATTGTCTGAGGGAATTGTCAAACTTTCTGACTAATTGTGAATCTTGTGAACCTTGTGAACCTCATGAGATGTCTTGTGAACCTTGTGAACCTTGTGAGCCTCTTAGTACATAATGACTTGTCTTGTGGAGGGCAAATTTTGGGGTGCAACACTTGTTATGATATTGTGTTTATCAGGACGGTAACTCAACTCGAAATCATAGACCTTCAAAAATTCAAGCCACCTCCTCTACCTCATATTCAACTCCTTTTGATCAAATAGATACTTCAAACTCTTGTGGTCTCTAAAAGATTCAAATATTGAACCATACAGGTAATGCCTCCACACTTTCAGCACAATTACCACACCCACCAACTCTAAACCATGGGTAGAATAACTCCTATCATGAATCCTCAGTTGCCTCGAAACATATGCAACAACCTGACGATTCGATATAAGCACATCACATAAGCCCATTTTATAAGCATCATAATACACAATGAAAGATTATTTCGCATCTAGTAAAATCAAAATTGGCACCATTGTCAACTGCTTCTTCAACTCTCTGAAACTTATCTCACACTAAACATCTCACACATAAGCTTGTCCCTTCCGAGTCAACTGAGTCAAAGGCAGTGCTAACTTTGAAAACCTTATATAAATCTCCTATAGTAACCAACTAAACCCAGAAAACTTCCGATCTCTGTAGCTAACTTAGGAGTCTCCCACTTCAGCATTGCGTCTACCTTGGATGGATCAATCATTATTCCACCATTGGATATTACATGATAAAGGAAACTCACTTATATCAATAAAAAATCACACTTGGACAAATTATTATACAAAATACTCACTTGCAAAGTTTGTAACATAAGTTGTAGGTGTCATTGTTGCTCCCCAAAATTTGCCCTCCACAAGACAAGTCATTGTGTACTAAGAGGCTCACAAGGTTGACAAGGTTCACAAGATATCTCATGAGGTTCACAAAGTTCACAATTGGTTGACAAATTTGACAATTCCCTCATACAATGCCTTCTCCTAAGCAATGCATCTTAAACTAGGGTTTTGACTTTCATCAGGCTAAGTGGATTTCCAAGACTTCAAGTGAGCTTCATAGCATCCTATATGTGTTCAAGAATCCCCATGTCAAGTTTCAAGACTTTTCCAAAAGATTTGCTCAGTCAGATAAACAGATAGGTTAAAATCAGTCAAAGTAATTAAAAAGTCAAACTGAGGTCAACTGTGGTCAAACCAAAGTCAAACTTCATGATTTTTTGCCAACATCAAGTATATGAAGTAAAATTCATCATTTGATCAAGGGTTGATCATGATTCATCAAGGAGATTTCAGATCATCAAGAATCAGGAGTTTCTAAATTAGGGTTTTCATAGGAAAAGTCAACTGAACTTTGACCAGCCATAACTTTCACATGCTTCATCAAAAAATTTCCATCCAAATCTCATTTTTAAGGAAATTGAATTCTCTACAACTTTGTGTCTCACAAGCCAATCCCAAAAATGCTTTATTTGGAAGGTATGAGCTAAGACATTATAGGTCCTTTTAAAAGTCAACAAAAAGTCAACAACTTCCAAAGAGCATAACTTGAGAATGGTAAAAGATATGGACATGAGACTAAATATGTTGGTTAGAGGACTCTTTAAGCTTTCCAAAATGTCCAAGAAAACCTTCATAGCATTAAAATTGAAGGATTTGTGCCCTTGCAAAGTTGGAAAATTTTTGAGAGGTTTATGAAGTAAATGGGGTCTTAAAACCATAATTCTTTAAATGGGCTGACTTTTTTGTGATCCAATTGGTTCAATGACATCATGCACGAAATTAAATTAATATTTTCATAATTTTATTCATTTTATTTTCATTTATTATGATTTTTTATATTAAAAGTCATTTTAAATTCAAATAAAATATAAAATAATGAAGATTTAAATTTATTTGGTTTCTAGAATGTCATAAAGTATATTTGGACTTGATTGATACAAGAGTTATGAAGATCATCCTAAAATAGCAAGCTTATATCAAGAATATTCAAATTTTAAAAGCTTATCTTTTTCAATCTCCCAAAGATCAAATATCCATCAAATTGTTAAAGTTTTTGACCTAATTCATTCACTCATATATATAGAACATTTAGCAACCTAGAGAGCAGAATTTGGCAGCCTCCAAAGTCGCCTTCAAACTTCACAAAATCACTTCAAAAAACTCATATTCAGATTCCAAGGTAGAGGGGGTTTCAATGAGTTTTAAGCATTGCAATGCGTTCTATGGTGTTCATATAACCTGTTTGGATCATAAAAAGCACATGAATCACTCTCATTCACATAAACCGAAACCATGTTCATTCAACATTTGAATTTTTTCGATTTTTATGATACTGACATTGTTCCTTGAATTTGATCTTATATTTGTGTTTGTGATGATGTTTGGAGACTTTCTGGATGAATCAATTTGATTTTAGGTACACGGATGCTTAGACGCCATTGTTAGGGTTTTGAGGACGAAATTAGGGTTTAATGCTTAAGTTAATATAAATGAATTTTGATAACGTAGCTTAACTGTGAATGATGTATGGATTGAATTAGTGTGTTCAATTTTGAAAGAAATTACAGGTTTCATGCCATTGAAGAATCATAGGAATTCCTGCAAAGACCAATTCGCAGGAAAACCCGTAGGAAATTTCGTAGGAAATTTCGCAGGTCAGGAGGAAGAAGAAGCTTCGAAATTCAAACTTAAACATATATTATATATTTATATTTGTATTATAATTCTTGAATGTTGCTGATGGTGTAGTGGTAAGAGGACGCGCATATGAGTCAAAAGGCCTGGGTTCGATTCCCAGGTTTCGTTTTTTTTTTACTTTGTTATATTTGCCAGGTTTTACATATAATTGTTTGTACCTATTCAATATCACAAGCGCGCAAGCAGCCCAGTGGAAGGCAGGCTGGTCTAAAGGTGTTGAGGCCTAGGGCGTGGGTTCAATCCCTACCCCAGGTAAGTTTCAGTTCTTTCTTTTTGTTTTGGTTTTATTTATTTGTTTTGTTAATCATTTTATTATAATTATGTTAATATATATGTTTTAAATAATTCTAGGAAAATAGCATGTAAATACTTTATATTTTCTAAAAAAACCTCTAAAATTATTTTATAAATTCTAGGCCTAATTTTTATTTATTTATTATATACTTAAATTAAAATATGTATATTTATTTAATAATTGAATTAATATTGTAAAATTAAGTTATAAACCCTAATTATTTATTTAAAAAACCTAATTTATTTTCTAATTACTCAAAACCCTAATTTTCTTTTAAAACTTTAATTTCTTATTTTTATTATTTTTGTTTAATTGTACTTAATAAATATTTTAATATATATAATCATTAGTCATGTTTATTTTGTAAATAAATTAGTATATAATTATTATTATTATTTTATTTTCATCTTAAAATTCTTAAAAAAATTATTTATTCAAATCTAAAATTTTAATTGATTTCTACATTGTATATTATTGTGCTAACCTCTTTTCTCTTATATTTATTTTTATTACTAATCTTTTTATTATTTATTTATAATTATTATTTAAATTATTTTATTATAATGTAACTGTACAAGCTATGTAATAGTCGTAGTATTTTTATTGTTTATTTATTTATAAATTGCTATGGTTAGTAAATTAGGGAGTGAAAACATGTTTGTATTTTAAAAATTAATTTAGATCACTAATTATAAGATAAATGTATGAATTTATACATGCACACACGTAAGTCGATCTTTGATCGCCATCTCACTTCTTAAGGATACCTCTCATGTTGCCTAAATAAAAAGGTCAAGTAAGGTGTATAAAGCAATGTCCCTTCTTCTAAAACTATCATCAAGTCCCTTTACGATTATAAGATCAAGTCCCTTCGAATGTTGCCTTCGTGAATGATCTTGTTCCTTTCGAATAAAAGATGATAAGTCCCTTCGTATTGCTAATACACCTTATAGTTGCCTAATCACAAATGACCCTTCACATGTCTTATATAACATCCAAGGTAATGACTACCTATTCCTTAATAATAGGAATAGTCTTACCATTGAAAGAATATTTAAGAACAGAAAAGATTCAAATTAGGGTAGGTTCCTCTTAAGTACTTGCTCACTCATTCAAAAACATTTCATAAACACTTCACATTTTCAAACAAATTTTCAAAACAAAGTCTTTATATATATCTGTACATGGATCATTATAAAGTACTTAAGAAAATTTTTAATCACACACTACACTTCTCAAAACAATTTAAAGTGAGCTAAGTAACTAAGAGCCCATGGATAACCATGGATGTAAAGGGTGCTAACACCTTCCCTTTACATAACCTACCCCCCGAACCCAAAAATATTTTAAGGTCTTTCCTGTTCTTTTATGCCCTTTCCTTTGGATAAAATAAAAGTCGGTGGCGACTCTTGCTATCCGCAACATTTAACTAAAGTCAGTTCTCCCACCGTGTTACAGAACTGGCGACTCTGTTGGGGATTTGATAAAAGAGGGGTACCCTTAGGAATTTAGATCACTTTAAAATTGTTTGCCTTGTTTGCTTTATACTTATCTGTTGGGTGCTTTTATGTGTGAAAGATCCTAACCCGGATCTAGTGTACCTTAGGTAAATGGCAATAGACCAAGGAAATTGTACGGCGTATACCGATATGGTTGATCTGGTGGCCATAGTTAGTGTGACTTCTTGGTTGGTGCTTATGTTCCTTAAGTCAAGTTGAGGATAATATGAGGCTGCCATATGTTGTCAATGCACTAACTAACTTTTAGAACCCTAGTTATCCCATCTTGGCCTTTAGAAATTAGTGAGATAACCGGCTTTGGTGAAGGCTGAAGTTGGTTGATACTCGATACTACGCTCATTGAGATCCTAAACTCGGAGGGTTTTGGTGGGCAAGTAAGTTGCCTACTGAACAACCACCCTTGTTAAGGATCAATGATATTGAGATCCCTTAGAACCTAGTTACTTTATAGGACAGGATAAACCAACTAAACTTCAGGGGAGGGTACTTACCTTTAAACCTCATGCAAGCCTTCAAACCTATGGCTATTGTGTGACTTGTTTGTGTGTGCCACATGTTTGTGATTGAGCATAACATCATAGCATCATCATGCATCATAAGCATAGAATTTTCACTAACCATTTCAAGGACCAAAGGATTTATGTTTGTTCTTTGTTGCAGGTCATGGCTTCTGCTCGTAGGAATACTATCCGGATCAATTTTGTAGGAATACCTCCTAAGCTTAAGGAGGTGGTCTCTCAAGTTTCTGAAAACTCCCAGTTTATCAAGAGGCATGGTCACCTACTGGATCTAGTCACTTCAGGGTTCAATGAAAACATGATGAGTGTCCTATTTCAGTTCTTTGATCCTAAACATCATTGCTTCACATTTCCCGATTATCAGCTGGTTCCTGCGATGGAAGAGTTCTCCAAACTTCTGGGTATACCTATCTTTGATCAGAAACCATTCACAGGCTTGGAAAAAGAGCCTAAACTTGAAGTCATTGTCGCAGCTCTACATCTGAAGAAGTCAGACATTGTTCTAGAAACGAGAAGTGGAGTTAAGGGTATTCTTGCTAAGGTGTTGATAGGGAAGACTCAAGTGTTCCTGAAGGCTATGAGTTATGATACGTTTGAGGAGATCTTAGCCTTGTTGATTTATGGCTTAGTATTGTTCCCCAATCCAGATCAGTTCATAGACGTTCACGCCATCAACATACTTCTGAGTCACAATCCAGTGCCTACGTTACTTGGAGACATTCTGCATTCTCTCCATATTCGTACTACGAAGGCACAAGGAACTCTGATGTGCTGCATACCTTTGCTATCTAGGTGGTTTATTTCTCACCTTCCTCGATTAGTGATGAAGAATGAACAAGGGTTCAGATGGTCCAAGAGAATCATGTCACTCTCTCATTCAGATATTCATTGGTGCTCTAGATCTATGGAGAATGTTACTATCATTGACCGTTGTGGGGAGTTCCCTAATGTGCCACTTCTAGGCATAAGAGGGGGCATTACTTACAACCCTTCCTTAGCTTTACGACAGTTTGGTTACGCTCAGAGTGATGGTCCTCATGACATGTTGATTCAGGGTATTGTGTTTGACTACGACAACGATCTGCAAGGTTACTGTCAAAGGTTCATACGAGCATGGGGTAAAGTGAACAAGGTTGACAGCAAGACTCTGGAACCCAAGTACACCACTCCTATGGAAGCTTATCTCAGATGGGTGCGATCTCGTGCTCAGACTCTTATGATGCCATATCCTGCCATCCTGCCAGTTACTATGGAGCCTGTTGCTGAAGGGGATATTTCTTATACCATCCTTCACCCAGACATGCCCACTGACATGGAAGACTTACAGAGGTCCTCGATCCAGTTGAAGGAGCAAAGGGATACTTTTGAGACTCATTACAAAGCAAGTCAAGAAAGAATCCTGGAATTAACAAAACAACTTCACGAGGAGCGGAATCTCAACTCATACCTCAACACAAAGAGGAAACGTCCATGGGAGACTTAAAACCCCATCTTTTTGTATTCATTTCATTTTTATTGTAAGCCCAAAGGGTAAACAAATTTATTACTAATAAAAGTTTACTTTTTGGTTGTTTAAACAAATTTAAATCCTGCGGTCCTTGAAAACATTGCATACGCATTTATACACCATATCATTGCATCACAGGTTTCTTATGTATATGTATCTTATCTTCTCGCTGTTTATTTCAGCAGCGATGGCTCTTGAACAAACAGTCAAAGATCTCCAAGCACAAAATGCACAATTCCAAGAGCTGATCCTGAACTTGTCCAAGGGACAGGATGAATTGAAGACACTACTGGCCAAGAAGACTAAGAAGACTAGAAGGTCAGGAGGCCTTATCAACATGGGAAGAAGGTTCAGAGGTCCTGTCAAGACCAAGGAACAGGTTGAAGATTATGAGTCTGAAGAGTCTGAGAAAGAGGGAGGCAGTCTCCATAATACAATGGGGGATTCTGATTCTGAAGCAAATTACTATCATGATCCTAATGAAGATAAGTTCAAGATGCTGGTGGATAGAATGGATGCTATGGAATTGCAAAAGTCTTCTGGGATAGATTTTGAAGACCTGAGTTTGATATCTGGAGTGGTTATACCCATTGGGTTCAAGGTCCCTGCATTTATAGTGTATGATGGTGTCTCCTGCCCCAAGCTGCATCTGAGGTCCTATGTACGGAGAATCCAACCCCATACTGCTGATAAGAAGTTGTGGATCCATTTCTTCCAAGAGAGCTTGTTTGGATCTCAATTGGAATGGTACTATCAATTGGAGAGTGTCAACATCCGTGATTGGAATGATCTTGCTGAGGCCTTCTATAGGCAATATCAATACAATGCTGATTTAGCCCTAACCCGCATGCAACTACAAAGCATGTCAATGGGTGCTAAAGAGAATTTCAAAGAGTATGCCCAGAAGTGGAGAGACTTGGCTGGTAGAGTACAACCTCCTCTAATTGACAGGGAGTTAGTGGACATGTTTATGAGCACGCTGAATGGTCCTTTTTATAGTCATCTCATTGGAAGCTCATCATCTGGCTTCACTGAGTTGATAATGACGGGAGAGCGTGTAAAAAGTGGTATAAGGAGTGGCAAGATACAAGTGGGTGCTTCTTCATCAAGTACTACAAAGAAGCCCCCTAGTGGGAAGAAATAGTCAAATGCTGTTTATGGTCAACCTGGTCGTAATAGGAGTCACCAGTCTGTGAGTGCAGTTCACATCTCCAATCCTACTCCTGCAGCACCAGAACAACCACAGAGCAATCAGCAGAGGCCTAGAAGACAGTTCACCAAGATCAACATGTCACTGGCCCAAGCCTTGAAACACTTGTTGAAGGGTGAACTCATTACTTTGAAGGACCCTCCTTAGAATCCTAATGTTACCTCTCCTAGGTATAATCCTAATGCACGGTGTGCATATCATTCTAATTGTCAGGGACATGATACCAATAATTGTTGGATATTGAAGAATAAAATTCAGGATATGATTGATGCTGGAGAGATTGAGTTTGACCCTCCGGGTACCCCAAATGTGATTACTGCTCCCATGCCAAATCATGAAAAGACTGTTAATGCCATTGATGAAGTTTCACATATTTCCTCAGTTGCAGATGTGACTACACCATTATTTGTTATTAAGAAGAAGTTGGTACAAGCTGGGTTCTTTCCAGGTTGTAATGAAGATTGTTTCTATTGTGCTTATAAACCGGATAGTTGTTGGAAGTTGAAGGATGGTATTCAACTTCTCATGGACAATTACACCATATTGTTTGAGAGGACACCTTCTGTGGAGAGTATGATTGAACATATAACTCAAGGTGCGAAGGTTGAAGAGGTGGATATGGTTGATAAAGTGCCAGTGAGGATTACTTGCAAGGGCCCTGTCAAAATCACTCATAAGGGTCCAATGAAGATTACTGCTGAAGGCCCTGTGAGGACTGTTGCTGAAGCTAGAGTGGCTCCAATGATTATTACCACTCCTGGTCCTATTCCATATACTTCTGATAAAGCGGTACCTTGGCATTATGGTTTCGATGTTTATATTCATGGTGTTAAGCAGGAACCCTTAGCTGATACACTTGTTGCTGATGAAAACCTGGATGTTGACAATATTGCTGGATCTAGTAAGATCACAAGAAGTGGAAGAATTTTCTCTCCTCCGGCTACCTCCAAGAATACAGTTACTCCAACTACTACCTCCACTGCTGATGTCCGGGGCAAAGGCCCTATTATTGAACCTATACAAACTGATGTACCAACTGCTGATGATCTTTCTAAGCAGATGGAAGAAGTACTGAAGATCATTCGCAAGAGTGATTATGATATTGTTGATCAATTGGGGCATACTCCCTCCAAGATTTCCATGTTGTCTTTATTGTTGTGTTCTGAGGCTCATGTTAAGGCCTTGATTAAGTTCTTAAAGACTGCTCATGTACCAAATGAGATTTCTGTAGATCAGTTTGAAAACTGTGTTGCACACTTGACCTATGATAATGGGTTAGGTTTCTCCGATGCTGATTTGACTCCGGCCAAGAGGGATCATATCAGGGCTTTACATATCTCTATTGAATTTAGGGGCACTACCCTGTCTCATGTGTTGATAGACAA
This sequence comes from Lathyrus aphaca, assembly GCA_963966055.1. Lineage (NCBI taxonomy): Eukaryota > Viridiplantae > Streptophyta > Magnoliopsida > Fabales > Fabaceae > Lathyrus > Lathyrus aphaca. Next base: position 44,201,106 of record OZ014525.1, on the reverse strand, counting down.
TGGTTCTTCACTGAACATACTGCCCAAAGAGGTTCTGAACAAGCTTAGTCCTGAAGATGCTGTGTTGAGACCAAGTAATATAGTGGTGAATACCTTTGATGGCTCAAGAAGAGTGGTGCACGGAGAAATAGATCTCCCAATCAAAGTAGGTTCTCAGATCTTCAACTCAACCTTCTATGTAATGGATATTCGTCCTTCGTACTCTTGTTTGCTTGGGCGCCCCTGGATCCATGGGGCAGGTGTTGTGATCTCCACTTTACATCAGAAGTTGAGATATCCAGTGAAGGGAAAGGTTGTTACTGTTTACGGAGAGGAAGGATATATGATTAGCCATGTGAATACATTTAAATATCTTGAAGTGGAAGGGGAATATATTGAGACTCCGTGCCAGACATTCGAAGTAGTTCCTTGGGTTGTTCCTAATGCTGAAGCTCCTCCTGTTGACAAAAGAGTTCCTGTGGTCACCAGAGTACCTCCTACAATGGCCTCCCTCAAAGATGCTAGAGTTGTGGTTGATGAAGGTGGTTGTACTATTTGGGGTCAGCTTCCTGACATTCCTTACAAGTCTGACAAGTTTGGGTTGGGTTTCACTGCAGAGTCTCAGAAGGTTGTTCGTCGTGCTCGTGCTGTTCGTATCACCAATCAAGGGATTATGAAAGATCAAATCAATGTTGTGGGTGGCTATGATGAAGACTACAACCTGGATACTTGGATTTTTCCTACTGTGGGTGATGGGCTCAATAATTGGAAGGCTGAAGATGTTATTCCTATCTCCTTTAGTCAGGAGTAAATACTATTACTGTGTTGTTACTTTTAAGTTTGTAATTTTTGAACAATTGAACTCTTAAGCCTTGTGCCTTACCCGGGGCACAATGTGCTTGTTTCGGGATGTCATTTCATTTGCATACTTCATTCAATAAAAATCAGTGGACGTTTCGTTTTCGTAAATATTGTGTTCCTTGTCTTTCTTTTATTTTATTTTTGTTTTATCAGCTATGTGTTCTTACACACACCCACATCACTAAAATGCAGATCCTCATCCACTCTGGATCCTGTTGATAACAGTTCTACTATTGCCAATTATAATTTCGAGAATCCGATCTATCAAGCTGAAGATGGAAAGGAGGACGATTGTGAAGTACCTATAGAGCTTGCTAGGTTATTACAACAAGGAGAGAAATCTATACAGCCACATGAAGAGCCAATCGAAGTTGTGAATTTGGGAACTGAAGAAAACAGGAAAGAGGCCAAGATAGGGGCTGAATTAGAGGATGGTGTTAAGAGCAGATTGATTCAGATGTTACATGATTATGTGGAGATCTTTGTTTGGTCCTATGAAGATATGCCAGGGTTGGACACAAACATTGTGGTTCACCGTTTACCGGTAAAAGAAGATTGTCGTCCAAAGAAGCAGAAGGTTCATCGTATGCGTCCTGAAATGTCAGAGAAGATTAAAGCAGAGGTAATGAAACAGTTTGATGCAGGGTTCTTAGCTGTGACTTCTTATCCTCAATGGGTTGCAAATGTAGTACCGGTGCCTAAGAAAGATGGTAAGGTACGTATGTGTGTAGATTACAGGGATTTGAACAAGGTCAGCCCCAAAGATGACTTTCCACTTCCTCGTATTGATGTTCTGGTAGACAACATTGCTCAGCATAAGGTATTCTCTTTTATGGATGGTTTCTCTGGTTACAATCAGATCAAGATGGCACCTGAAGATATGGAGAAGACAACATTTGTTACACAGTGGGGCACCTTTTGCTATAAAGTGATGCCATTTGGTTTGAAGAATGCTGGGGTAACATATCAGCGTGCTATAGTGGCTTTGTTTCACGATATGATTCATCATGAGATAGAGGTATATGTGGATGATATGATAGCCAGGTCCCAGAATGAAGAGCAACATCTTGATCATCTGCATAAGTTGTTTGAGAGGTTGAAGAAATACAAGTTGAGATTGAACCCAAACAAGTGTACTTTTGGAGTTAGATCTGGTAAACTCATGGGTTTCATTGTCATTGGAAAAGGTATTGAAGTAGATCCTGCAAAAGTAAAAGCTATACAAGAGATGCCAGCTCCCCGTACTGAGAAGGAAGTTAGAGGTTTCTTGGGACGATTGAATTACATTGCAAGATTTATTTCCCAATTAACTGCTACCTGTGAGCCAATTTTCAAGTTGTTGAAGAAAGATCAGGTAATGGAATGGAATGATGAGTGCCAGACAGCATTTGATGAAATCAAAAGATATCTTATAGAACCTCCCATTTTGATGCCACCAGTTGATGGAAGACCCTTGATTATGTATTTAACAGTGTTAGATAACTCAATGGGGTGTGTTTTGGGGCAACATGACGAGTCTGGTCGAAAAGAGCAGACAATATACTACCTTAGCAAAAAGTTTACCGACTGTGAAACAAGATACTCACTGCTCGAGAAAACTTGTTGCGCTTTGGCATGGGCTGCTCGCCGACTAAGACAGTATATGTTGACTCATACTACCTTATTGATTTAGAAGATGGATCCAATTAAGTACATATTCGAGAAACCTGCTCTCTCCGGATGAATAGCAAGATGGCAAATGATCTTAACAGAATATGATATACAATATACTACTCAGAAAGCCATTAAAGGAAGTGTTGTAGCTGATCATTTGGCTCATCAAGCAGTGGATGATTATCAGTCAATGAGTTTTGAGTTCCCTGATGAAGACATTATGATTATTACTAAATAACCTGGACAATATGACGGACCTGAACAAGGATCCCGATGGACTATGGTTTTTGATGGAGCTTCTAATGCACTTGGTAATGGTGTTGGTGTTGTGATCAGTTCCCCTGAAGGTTGTCATACCCCGATTACTGCAAGACTTTGTTTCTATTGTACTAATAACATGGATGAGTATGAGGCATGTATCCTGGGTATCAAAGCTGCCATCGATATGAAGATTCATTTCCTGGATGTATATGGAGATTCAGCCCTGGTAGTAAGTCAGATTAAAGGAGATTGGGATACCAAGCATGACAATCTCATTCCTTACAGAGAGCATGTGTTGTCCTTGATCCCATATTTTAAAGAGATTACCTTTGGACATATTCCACGAAGAGAAAACCAGTTGGCAGATGCATTAGCCACCATGGCATCCATGTTTGAGATTAGCTGGGATGATGAAGCTCCCAAGATTACTATTGACAGATTTGAGAAGCCTGCATACTGCAATGAGATTGACACTGAAGAAGTAGAAGAGAAGCCTTGGTTCTATGAAGTGAAAAGATATCTTGAAGATCAGGAGTTCCCTGAAGGGGCATCTGTCAAAGATAAGAAGTTTCTGAGGAGGTTTTCTGCTAAGTTCTTTTTGAGTAATGGCATTTTGTACAAGCGCAATCATGATTCAACTTTGCTTCGTTGTGTGGATAAGAAGGAAGCAACTGAGATTATGGAAGACATGCATGATGGGATCTTTGGCACTCATTCTAGTGGTCATACCATGGCGAAGAAGATATTGAGAGCAGGTTACTATTGGTCTACCATGGAAACTGACTGCTATCAACATTCCAGAACATGTCACAAGTGTCAAATCTATGCTGATAAAGTACATATACCTCCATCACCATTGAATGTGTTGACTGCTCCTTGGACTTTTGCCATGTGGGCATTGATATGATTGGTGAGATCAAGCCTACTGCTTCTAACGGGCATCGTTTCATCCTGGTTGCTATTGATTACTTTACTAAATGGGTGGAGGCAGCTTCATTTGCATCTGTTACCAAGAATGTTGTGGCTCGATTCATTAAGAATAATCTCATATGTAGGTATGGCATCCCTGAAAGAATTATTACTGACAATGACTCTAATCTAAACAACACTATGATTACTGATCTTTGCACGCAGTTCAAGATTAAGCATCACAACTCTTTTCAGTATCGTCCGAAGATGAATGTGGCAGTAGAAGCTGCTAATAAGAACATTAAGAAGATTCTACAGAAGATGACTGTTACTTACAAAGATTGGCATGAGATGTTACCATTTGCTCTTCATGGTTATCGTACTACAATACGTACTTCAACAGGGGCAACCCCATTCTCCTTAGTCTATGGTATGGAAGCAGTTCTGTCCATTGAAGTTCAGATACCCTCCTTAAGAATCATGAAGGATGCTGGCTTGGATGAAGATGAGTGGATTCAGACTCGACTTGACCAGATAAATTTGATTGATGAGAAGAGGTTAGCAGCTGTCTGTCATGGCCAGATGTACCAGAAACGGATGATCAAAGCTTTTAATAAGAAGGTTAAGCCAAAGGTATATCAGGTTGGTGACTTGGTAATCAAGCGTATCATATTACCACAGGGTGATCCTAGGGGCAAGTGGACTCATACATATGAAGGACCATTTGTAGTCAAAACAGTATTCTCAGGAGGTGCCATGATGCTTACTACTATGGATGGTGAAGACTTCCCACAACCTGTAAACGCAGACATAGTCAAAAAATACTACGCATAAAAAGAGACCCGCTAGGTTGACTGGCCTAGGCAAAAATAAGGGCATCCCGGCGAACCAAAAGGGTTCGAGAAAAAATTAGGGATATATATATATATATATATATAAATAAATGTACACCCGGCAAGTCGAAAACCTGAAAAGGCGGCTTGGGCAAAAAAGGGTATCCCGGTGGATTGAAAACCTGAAAGGGCAATCCAGGTAAAAGTTAGGGATTAAAGCGTATGACTATGTCTCGTTTGGATCACCCATGTAAACTCCAACCAGTTATGCTACTTAATGCAAGCTCGAACAGATAAAGCTCAATCCAATCGTTTCCGTCTCAACAGCAGAAGATGAGATACTTGAAGATAATGGCAATAGTAGAATTGAAACTCAATAGGATTATTTCCCACATGACTGATTTTCTTTGTTTTGTAAAAGAATTTTATGACAAATTCCTCTTACTAGATTGTCTGTCTCCTTGTACAAACTTGCCTATGTATAGGTCACTTTGTGATGTAAATAAAATTTCATCTTTGAATCCAGATTTACTTTTACCCTATTTACATAAGCGAAACGTCCATTGGTTGTGTTTGAATGTATGTATGCTTTTGAATATGATTGATGTTTACCAGAAATGTATAAATGCTTGAATATGATTGATGTTTACCAGAAATGCATGAAAATGCAGTAATAGTATTTACTAAGGACGAACGAGGGAAGGAATTCAACGAAGCTTCGCCGGTTCATCCCCACAAGACAGCTACAAATCCCCAGTAGGGCAAATCTATCATCATAGATACTTCGAGTTACATCTCCCCTTGAATTTATGTCCATCTCTTTTATCCTCAGTCGGGATACTCGAGAACTTATTCCTTTAATAGAAGTACGACGAACAAAGACGGGAGGTTATAAATACTATACTATCAAACAAGACGAGGTCTTCATATTCTTCAGTAATGAATCGAGATTTATTTTCCCTAGCCAACAATTGTTATACAAAGATATCCAGACGCTTCAGGCTGCATGATTCATACATACATCATTTACATCATATCATAACATACATATCCATAAATGCATAATACATTTACTTAGGTGCATCATACTATGCATGCATACATATTGCATAAACTAACATTTTCCTTGCAGGAAAGTTATATGCAGGTAAAACAATATCAACAATTCACAACAGGTCAGAAATGATCCATACATTACTCAAGATGTCCTCGGAGAGTAGGCAAACGGTCTGTAAAAAAGATCCATTCCCTAATCCAGGATACTTCAAGAAGATTTCATCTATCTGGTCTTGAATAGCAGGCAAACGGTCTGTACAAAGATCCATTCCCTGGTTCAAGATATTTTCAGAAGATTTAATCTATTGGCCCTTGAATAGCAGGCAAACGATCTGTACAAAGATCCATTCCCTGGTTCAAGATATTTTTCAGAAGAACTAATCCTGACGTTCTTTTGGCTCTTGAATAGCAGGCAAACGATCTGTACAAAGATCCATTCCCTGGTTCAAGATATTTTTCAGAAGAACTAATCCTGACGTTCTTTTGGCCCTTGAATAGCAGGCAAACGGTCTGTAAAAAGATCCATTCCCTGGTTCAAGATATTTTTCAGAAGAACTAATCCTGACGTTCTTTTGGCCCTTGAATAACAGGCAAATGGTATGTAAAAAGATACATTCCCTGGTTCAAGATATTTTTTCAGAAGAACAAATCCTGACGTTCTTTTGACCCTTGAATAGTAGGCAAACGATATGTACAAAGATCCATTCCCCGGTTCAAGATATTTTTCAAAAGAACTAATCCTGACGTTCTTTTGGCCCTTGAATAGCAGGCAAACGATCTGTACAAAGATTCATTCCCTGGTTCAAGATATTTTTCAGAAGAACTAATCCTGACGTTCTTTTGACCTTGGAGAGTAGGCAAACGGTCTATACGAAGATCCATTCCCTAATCCAAGATATTTCCAGAAGAGATAATCGCCACAAAGATTTATTTCTACTGGTCCATTCAACAATTCAAACTATGTTGCATAAACGATTCAGAGACGGCCTATACGAAGACCTAGTACTGATATCCAGTATCGACATAAAGACATCATCACATCTTGATACTTTAGATGGCATCTCCAAGCCCATCTCTAGATGGCATCTCTAAGCCCATCCCCTATCTTTCCAAGTGGCATCTTCAAGCCCACTCAAGCATATACAACTAATCAGCAGTGTTACTTTACGCACTGGTGAGTGCAAATTTTTGGGCTTTTGTGTTCAATCCCCTTCAACCTTCCAGGTCATGACTGGCACATATACCAATCTAACCCCTCAGGTTTCAGAAAATTGAACAGGGGCATCTGTTGCACCCCAAAATTTGCCCTCCACAAGACAAGTCATTGTGTACTAAGAGGCTCACAAGGTTCACAAGACATCTCATGAGGTTCACAAGGTTCACAAAGTTCACAATTGGTTGACAAATTTGACAATTCCCTCATACAATGTCTTCTCCTAAGCAATGCATCTTAAATTAGGGTTTTGACTTTCATCAGGCTAAGTGGATTTCCAAGACTTTAAGTGAGCTTCATAGCATCCTATATGTGTTCAAGAATCCCCATGTCAAGTTTCAAGACTTTCCCAAAAGATTTGCTCAGTCAGATAATCAGATAGGTTAAAATCAGTCAAAGTAGTTAAAAAGTCAAACTGAGGTCAACTGTGGTCAAACCAAAGTCAAACTTCATGATTTTTTGCCAACATCAAGTATATGAAGTAAAATTCATCATTTGATCAAGGGTTGATCATGATTCATCAAGGAGATTTCAGATCATCAAGAATCAGGAGTTTCTAAATTAGGGTTTTCAAAGGAAAAGTCAACTGAACTTTGACCAGCCATAACTTTCACATGCTTCATCAAAAATTTCACATCCAAAGCTAATTTTTAAGGAAATTGAATTCTCTACAACTTTGTGTCTCACAAGCCAAGCCCAAAAATGCTTCATTTGGAAGGTATGAGCTAAGACATTATAGGTCCTTTTAAAAGTCAACAAAAAGTCAACAACTTCCAAAGAGCATAACTTGAGAATGTTAAAAGATATGGACATGAGACTAAAGAGGTTGGTTAGAGGACTCTCTAAGATTTCCAAAATGTCCAAGAACACCTTCATAGCATTAAAATTGAAGGATTTGTGCCCTTGCAAAGTTGGGAAATTTTTGAGAGGTTTATGAAGTAAATGGGGTCTTAAAACCATAATTCTTCAAATGAGCTGACTTTTTTGTGATCCAATTGGTTCCATGACATCATGCACGAAATTAAATTAATATTTTTATAATTTTATTCATTTTATTTTTATTTATTATGATTTTTTATATTAAAAGTCATTTTAAATACAAATAAAATATAAAATAATGAAGATTTAAATTTATTTGGTTTCTAGAATGTCATAAAGTATATTTGGACTTGATTGATACAAGAGTTATGAAGATCATCCTAAAATAGCAAGCTTATATCGAGAATATTCAAAATTTAAAAGCTTATCTTTTTCAATCTCCCAAAGATCAAATATCCATCAAATTGTTAAAGTTTTTGACCTAATTCATTCACTCATATATATAGAACATTTAGCAACCTAGAGAGCAGAATTTGACAGCCTCCAAAGTCACCTTCAAACTTCACAAAATCACTTCAAAAAACTCATATTCGGATTCCAAGGTAGAGGGAGTTTCAATGAGTTTTAAGCATTGCAATGCGTTCTATGGTGTTCATATAACCTGTTTGGATCATAAAAAGCACATGAATCACTCTCATTCACATAAACCGAAACCATGTTCATTCAACATTTGAATTTTTTTCGATTTTTATGATACTGACATTGTTCCTTGAATTTGATCTTATATTTGTGTTTGTGATGATGTTTGGAGACTTTCTGGATGAATCAATTTGATTTTAGGTACACGGATGCTTAGACGCCATTGTTAGGGTTTTGAGGACGAAATTAGGGTTTAATGCTTAAGTTAATATAAATGAATTTTGATAACGTAGCTTAACTGTGAATGATGTATGGATTGAATTAGTGTGTTCAATTTTGAAAGAAATTACAGGTTTCATGGCCATTGAAGAATCATAGGAATTCCTGCAAAGACCAATTCGCAGGAAAACCCGTAGGAAATTTCGCAGGTCAGGAGGAAGAAGAAGCTGCGCGCGAATTCGAAATTCAAACTTAAACATATATTATATATTTATATTTGTATTATAATTCTTGAATGTTGCTGATGGTGTAGTGGTAAGAGGACGCGCATATGAGTCAAAAGGCCTGGGTTCGATTCCCAGGTTTCGTTTTTTTTTTACTTTGTTATATTTGCCAGGTTTTACATATAATTGTTTGTACCTATTCAATATCACAAGCGCGCAAGCAGCCCAGTGGAAGGCATGCTGGTCTAAAGGTGTTGAGGCCTAGGGCGTGGGTTCAATCCCTGCCCCAGGTAAGTTTCAGTTCTTTCTTTTTGTTTTGGTTTTATTTATTTGTTTTGTTAATCATTTTATTATAATTATGTTAATATATATGTTTTAAATAATTCTAGGAAAATAGCATGTAAATACTTTATATTTTCTAAAAAAACCTCTAAAATTATTTTATAAATTCTATGCCTAATTTTTATTTATTTATTATATACTTAAATCAAAATATGTATGTTTATTTAATAATTGAATTAATATTGTAAAATTAAGTTATAAACCCTAATTATTTATTTAAAAAACCTAATTTTCTTTCTAATTACTCAAAACCCTAATTTTCTTTTAAAACTTTAATTTCTTATTTTTATTATTTTTGTTTAATTGTATATAATCATTAGTCATGTTTATTTTGTAAATAAATTAGTATATAATTATTATTATTATTTTATTTTCATCTTAAAATTCTTAAAAAATTTATTTATTCAAATCTAAAATTTTAATTGATTTCTACATTGTATATTATTGTGCTAACCTCTTTTCTCTTATATTTATTTTTATTACTAATCTTTTTATTATTTATTTATAATTATTATTTAAATTATTTTATTATAATGTAACTGTACAAGCTATGTAATAGTCGTAGTATTTTTATTGTTTATTTATTTATAAATTGCTATGGTTAGTAAATTAGGGAGTGAAAACATGTTTGTATTTTAAAAATTAATTTAGATCACTAATTATAAGATAAATGTATGAATTTATACACGCACACACGTAAGTCGATCTTTGATCGCCATCTCACTTCTTAAGGATACCTCTCATGTTGCCTAAATAAAAAGGTCAAGTAAGGTGTATAAAGCAATGTCCCTTCTTCTAAAAATATCATCAAATCCCTTTACGATTATAAGATCAAGTCCCTTCGAATGTTGCCTTCGTGAATGATTTTGTCCCTTTCGAATATAAGATGATAAATCCCTTCGTATTGCTAATACACCTTACAGTTGCCTAATCACAGATGACCCTTCACATGTCTTATATAACATCCAAGGTAATGACTACCTATTCCTTAATAATAGGAATAGTCTTACCATTGAAAGAATATTTAAGAACATAAAAGATTCAAATTAGGGTAGGTTCCTCTTAAGTACTTGCTCACTCATTCAAAAACATTTCATAAACACTTCACATTTTCAAACAAATTTTCAAAACAAAGTCTTTATATATATCCGTACATGGATCATTATAAAGTACTTAAGAAAATTTTTAATCACACACTACACTTCTCAAAACAATTTAAAGTGAGCTAAGTAACTAAGAGCCCATGGATAATCATGGATGTAAAGGGTGCTAACACCTTCCCTTTACATAACCTACCCCCCAAACCCAAAAATCTTTTAAGTTCTTTTCTGTTCTTTTATGCCCTTTCCTTTGGATAAAATAAAAGTCGGTGGCGACTCTTGCTATCCGCAACATTTAACTAAAGTCAGTTCTCCCATCGTGTTACAGTCATGCATGTTTTTCATCTGATTTATAGTACACCAAAATATCATCTATGAACAACACAACAAACTAGTATAAGTAAGGATGGAAGTTCCTATTAATATACTCCATGAACACACTTAAGTAATTAAACACATCAAACAATATAATTTAGTTTTTATAGTGATCGTATTGAGTTCTAAACATAGTCTTCGGAATATCTTATGGCTTTACTCGAATCTGATGATAGCATGACCTCAAATCAGTCTTGCTAAACACACAAGTTCCAACCAATTGTTACATAAGGTTTTCCATTTTGGGAAGAGGATACTTTTTTATATTAACCTTATTCGATTATCGATAATCAACACATAATCTCATGCTACCATCCTTCTTATTAACCAACAACATTGGCGCTCCCTACGACGATAAATTAGGCATGACGAACTTCTTCTCTTGAAGATCTTCTAACTGCTTCTTCAAATGTTTTTCTCGAGTCCTTTCTATGTTAAGTTGTTGCATTTTACATATTCCATATGCAAGATATATTGCTTGAGGACAAGCAACAATTCAAGTGTGGGAGAGTTTGATAACATGTAAATTGAGCCATTTAATTAGATCGATTCACACTTGTTTTAGGACAAATTCATGCATTTTTATGGTGTTATGTCGATTTTCTTCTTGTATTTCAGGTATTTGTCACTTAGATATTTTCACCTAAAAATAGTGAGAACGGGACAAATGGAAAATTATTCTAAGTTTTCTACAATCATGACAAACACAACCCAATCATGAAGATCGTCACAGCCCCAAGTGCCTAGACCATTAGCCGGGAGTCAATAAAACAAGGAGCGCAAGTCAAAGTACTACGATTTGTGTGATATGTTGTTTGCATAACCATGATTTGTGTGAAAAATTATTCGACCATCCTAGTATGTGTTGGCTCCTTCCAGAAGAGAAGGAATGTGTTGCTGGCATGACATTAAATTTGGTTCAACCGAACAATATACTTGTAACATTGAAACGGAAATGACCTGAAAAGATATCAAACATCAAGCAAGGGTATAATATTTGGTACCTTACTAATAAGGTGCTAAGGGGAGATCGAACTGAAATGTAAAACTCGTGTAACAGTTGGATGATAATAATTACGTGTCTAGGTACCTAACGTGCGAGGATGGTGTTACTATTAGAGATATATTATGGACTCATCCTGATTCCATAAATTTGTTCAACATGTTTCCTACGGTGTTCATACTTGATTCAATCTACAAAACCAACAAGTATAAACTTCCATTATTGGAGATGATTTGTATTGTCGCAACTAAGATGACATATTTTATGGTTTTGCATTTCTTAAGTGTAAAAAAGGACAATTTTACTTGGGCCTTAGAGGTGTGTCGGACACTGTTAAAGGACCAAGGTGATACGCCTAAAGTGATTGTTACGAACCGTAATACCGTCTTGATGAATTTGGTTAGAAAGGTATTTACTTCTTCTAATGCATTACTTTGTAGGTATCACATAACAAAGAATGTGAGAAGTCGGATTAAACCCGCGGTAGGGACGAAATAGATGGAGACTGGATATGGAAAATGGTGAAGGCGGTGTGGTTATGGAAAAAATAATTGATGCATGAAATCATATGATAAATTCTCCCACAAAAGAACTATATGTCAATTATGTTATGCATTTCAGGAAAGTATGTGAAAAGTATCCAGATTTGTTGAAATATGTTGAAAGCATAATTCTTGACCATATGAAGGAGAAAATTGTTTATGCATGGACTGATAATGTTAAACACCTTGTAAATGCAACAACAAAAATAGTTGAGTATTCCCATGATACTTTGAAAATTTTGTTGGGAAATAGTAAGGTTGATTTATGTAGAGTCTAGGATTTCGTGAACCACATGATTCAAAACCAATATAATGAGATACTAACATCATTTGGTCGGATCATCACATTTTTAGAACATAGATTTAAAGACAACATTGTATATTCTCAGTATGTCAATAACATTTCTCAGACGAGTTTGAATTATATTTTTCACGGGGCTAAATGAGTTAATAATGTAGACTCCGATAGCGCAAAGTGTGAATGCATAATTGTGAAAACATACGGTCTCCCAAGTGCTTGTGTTATTGCTAAAAAGGTGAATCTTTGTGACTCGATAAGAATGGATGAGGTTTGCACTCATTGGAAGAGACTTAGATTTGATGATAGTGGTGTCATTAATGACGGTGAATTGAAATTTTGACAGAATGAGAAGTGATACAAGAGAGATTTTTGAAAGCCAATGACAATATGAAACTCCACATCAAAGAACAATTAAGGAAGATTGTCTATCTGGAAACCATTGACATGAAACTGCCCTCTCAATAAAAACAAAAGGTGCTTCAAAGAAAATGAAGTCTACACTGAATGATAATTCGACTACATGCTCTTCTTCATATTTTGAACATGTTGGAAAAAAAATTTCCAGACTCACCAACTCCAAATTCTCAAAAAAAAAAAAATCATAGGAGCTCGCTTTAGCAAACCACCTCCCACGCCGCCTCCATCAAAGATTTCATTCATCGACAAGATGCGGATTTTCATGAACAAATACATCGACCAGATCGTCAATGTTGTGGGGAAAATAATTGCGGTTATCGAGCAGTTTCAGCTTTACTCGGTAAAAGAGAAGATAATAATACATTTGTCTGCCACCAACTTATCCAAAAGTTGAAGACACATAAATAATCATATACATAGTTGTACAAAAAGAAAGAAAAACTTGATGAAATTTACGAGTCTCTCGTTCTTTTCCTTAGCAGTCCGACACCGGAGGCAAAATGGTTGTGCTTCCCTGAAATGGGTCACTTAATAACATGTGCATATGATAAAGTGTGTGTTGATCTGACACAATACAATTTTTCGAAAACCTTTTTCCCACTACGCAATGACCTACCTGAAAATACAAATGACTGCATCATGTGTATTAGATGACTTTCAAAATCAAGTCATTTTGTTCAAGCTTGCATGATAGAGTGTGTGTTGATCTGACACAATAAAATTTTTCGAAAACCTTTTTCCCACTACGCAATGACCCACCTGAAAATACAAATGATTGCATCATGTGTATTGGATGAATTTCAAAATCAAGTCATTTTGTTCAAGCTTGCTTGAAATCGGAATGCCATATACCACTTACATTACCAGAGTGGACGACTCATTCAACCACAAAAGTCGAGACTTAGCCATGTCATTTTATGGAAAGCATGCCAAAATTCGAGAAATTGAACAACATTGAAAAAGAATTAAATGCATAAAAATGCAAGTGGGTACCACCCATAGATTTAGATGGCGACAAAATGTTTCGATTCATTTTAATTTCTTATTTAACTGGAAAAATAAGTGTATGTAATTGTGTCTCAATATAAATGAAGTGTAATATATTCAACATTTATTCATATTGTGTCTTAATGCATTTTTTATCTTCCCCACAACAACATTTTTTCTTTTGAAAGAAAAAAAATGTTTTATTTTGGAACTTGTTCAGGAGAAGTTCCGGAGATGCATCTCCAAAACAAGATAATAGGATGTGGAACCAAAGATCTATATCCATAATCAGCGTGTCAGTTATCGAGTGGTTCATATTGATCAATGACTTATATAAATTAAGGTGTATTTATGTTATATTTCACACAAGTTGAAAATGTCTCAAATGTCACAAATAAATATCAACCAGTATGTCTCAAATGTCTCCTTCTACAGCTCTACATCCGGGCGAACGTTTAAGCTCACTGATTTCACCTCCCTCAAAGATATCATAGATGAAATCCACCATCTCCCACCTTACGGAGACAATTGAAGGATTGTAAAGCTCGAGTACCTTTCATCGTCGATTGACAACTGAGGGAAGATTGAGTTCATCAATTTTGAATTCAAGATGCAAGCACATTTAAGGGCAATGTGGAATACCTATTTCCGTTTCAAAACAAAAGTTCTACTTAAGTTGGAAGCAACAATTTTAAGACCGATAGAATATATTGCGAAGATGTTGAAGCGTCCACATGGATATTGAAGTAATATTGCATTTTATGTTGAAATGATATATGAAATCCTAATTTTATTTTTTGAATCTTAATTTCGTTTTGGAAAATTACATTTTTGTCTCTACAACTGATGTGTCTGTGTTATAGAAATGTAATCACATAAACATTTCGGAGATACATCTCCGAAATAAAATAAATTAAAAACTAAGATATAATTTTAAATGATCTTTATTGAATATGTGTTGAGATGCGTCTGAAAATACATCTTCAAAAATTAAAAATATTTTTGAATTTTTATGTGATTTCTAAGAAACATATACCAAACATTAAGAAATAAAAAGAAGAAAAAAAACTAGTTAAATTAAGTGAAACCGTTTGAAGATTGGGCCTCGAATGCAAATGAGGTGGATGAGTGACCTTTAAGAGGCGAAAGATTGGAAGAAGCTTGATAAATGACAAGTATATTGCAGCATTCCATATAATGCACGTGAAGGGCACCGAGTCTCTCACAAAAAACATGTGCCAATAATAATAATAATAATGACAAAATATGGAGTGGGAGCTCCTACAAAAGGAGGGACCTATAACTTTTCGAGTAAGAGAGATACCAATAATATGTGCATATATATTTAATTTTATAAAAAAAACATCTAGAAATAAAAAACAATATAAACAAACATCTTAAGGTAATGCGAGTACATTTATCCCTAATTAAAAAAATAATAATTGTTGTGGAATTTAAAAGCAATGTTTCTACTATTTTTAATATCAACATGTAAATTCTATAAAATATTCTTGACGACTAAAACAAAACAAAAAATGAAATCTGTAACAGTCAAACAAAAATAAAATTATCTATTTCGAGGAAGTTTACTCTTTTATGGTTGAATTGAAATAAGTGGTTCAAGTGTACAACTCCAATACTTATTTGTTTATGAAGAAGATGAAATGGAGTATAATAAATAAATATTTTTTATAAAATATTAGTATAATAACTGAACGAATCCCTGTGTTTTGTTGCGTCTGGCGGTACGAGAAAGCCAAATGTGCAAGAAGGTAAGTGATGACGAACACGTAATGATAAAAACCAGTAAACTGTTCTGTTAGGGTTGCTTAGTTGGCTCAACTACCGTTCTCTTCATTAACAAGTCAATGCTAATTATATCATCTACTAGTTAATGCATTAACTAATCTTGGCCAATTCAAACTTTTTAATTCCGTAAACGTTTTTTCTTTCCATTTTTGGTAACTGATATTTTAAAAACCACAATAAACCTATTTGATCAATTCGAACTGTTAATTACTAGTTTCAACAACAGATATAAATCAAATTAAATTGAATAATTTGATAAATTAATTTTTATAACAAAATTATATAGTTATTAAATCGATTAAATCAAATCACTTGATCTTATAAATTTTAAAATATTATAATTTTATAAATTTATTATTTAAATTTAAATTTTAAACATAGTCATCACTAGGTGTGAAAATAGATCGAGTAGAGTTAGGTTTTGACAAACCTTACATTTGCTAAAATAATAAAAATTAAGTCTGACTTATGACCTATTAAAGATGTTTGTTTTTCCTTAACCTAACATTTTCGAATGTCTTATTAGTCTGTTAGTTTCTTAAAAAATTATATTATTTGAACATATATAAATAAGTCATTCAACTAATGTTTAAATATACTAGAGAATTAAAAGTATAATGAGACTAAATGTTTATTTACATATACTTATTTGAGTTCTGTGAGATTATTTGTTTAACAAAACTTATGAAAACAACTTATGACATTACTCATAAAGTATTTTCAATTTATTTTCACAAATTCTTCAAAATAACTAAATTTTACTTTTGTATTTTAATATAAAATATATAAAATAATATATTTGCAGTCTAATAGATTAAAAAACCTTTTTATGGCATCGACTATTTAACTAAATAGGCTCAAAAGTCGTAAGCCACTGTTAGTTGACTTGGCCAATTCTCATCCATAGTCATCATATATGGCAATGATGATTGTGTTTTTTTATACGTGACAATACTCATTGTGCATTATTTTTTATAAATTTATTTATACACGTGGCATTTTTATTTATTATATTGTTTCATTTTTAATAATATTATTAAGGAAAGATTTAACTAAATTTTTTGTTGCAGTCAGGTATTGAACTTGGTACCTCATAGTTGTTGAACTCAATCTTGCCTTCGTTGTTAATTGATGGTGAACAATACTCAAGCTTCACAATTTTTAGATTATCTTCGTAAGGTAGGAGATTTTGCACTTCGCATTGCAAATTTGCAAAAAGGTTGTACTCATTAATCTTAAATTCTCTCTTTTGTGTCGCACTGGAAATGAGACATTTGCGACATATTAGATGATTTTCATTGTGACATTTTTTGTTTGTATGAGATATGATACAAGAGCCAAAATTTATAGTAGTTCTAGAGAAAAATGGAACAAAAAAATTCTATCTTATATCAGTGGAGGTTTTAGAGATGCATCTCTGATACCACCCTATTCTCTTATTACGGAGATGCATCTCCAAAACCTCTCTCTATTTAGACAGAAAACATAACATACGTGTTCTATTTGATAAATGGACAATTTTTTTTTGGGAAACATCAAAATATATTTAAAATTTTGAAATTGTATATATTACACTTAATTAATACTAATACACAATTACATACAATTATTTGATGACGAAAAACTAAAACAAATTGAAAGATTTGTCCTCGGCTAAATCCATAAGTATGAGTGGTTCCCTCTTTGACTTTTGTGCATTTGATTCTCTTTCAATGTCGCTCAATTTGGTGAATTTTTGCATCCTTTTCCACAAATCGGTCTAGCCAAGTCTTGGTTTTTGTTGTTGAATGAGCCGTCCACTCCAATGATGTAAGTGATATAGGGCATCCCGGTTTCAAATAAACTTGAACAAATTATCGTGAATTTGAAAGTCAACCAATACACATAATACAATCATTTGGATTTTGAGGTGGGGCAGTGTTCAATAGGAATTTTTTTCCCGATAAAATATATATTGTAATATCAATACACACTCTATCATACACACTTGTTATGAGATGACCCATTTTACGGAAGCACGTCCATTTTTCCTCCAGTGTCGGTCCACTAATGCAAGGAACAAGATACTTATAAATTGCATAAGAAATTTCTTTCTTTCCGTAAATTCATGCGTATAATTCTTTATGGGTCCCCGACTCATTGATATGTTGATGACGAAAAAGTGTGTGATCATCTTCTCCTTACCGAGCAAAGCCGAAATAGCTTAAAAATTGTAATTACCGTCACCCTCAACATTGACGATCTCTTCGATGTATTTTTGCATAAAAACCGCCATCTCATTAATGAATGGAATTTTTTGTGGTGGAAGTGAAAGAGGTGGTTTACTAATGCGAGCTTTTTTAAAACACTTTTTATAGATTTTGGAGTTGGAGAGTTCGAAAAAAGTTTGTCAACATGTTCAAAATATGAATGACCACACCATTTAATTGTCACTCGGTGTAATCTTGATCTTCTTCGAAGAGACTTTTGTTTTTATCGATTGAGAGAGTGGTTTCAAGTCAGTGGTTTCTGGATAAGCAATCTTCCTCGATTGTTCTTTGGAGTGGAGTTTCATACAGTCATCGAATTTCAAAAATCTCTCTTGTATCATTTCCCATTCGGTTAAGATAGAGATATTTGATTTACCTTCTTTCATGATACCATCATCATTAAAACTAAGCCTTTTCAAGTGATTGCAAACTTCATACATTCTTAACAGACTACCAAGTTTCACATTCTTTTCTATAAGACAAGCACATTGGAGACCATAGGTTTTTACAATTGTGCAACCATACTTTGCACTATCGGAGCCTACATTATCAACTTGCTTTGCTTCATGAAAAATATAAATAAAACCTTCTCGAGATATGTTTCCAACCAACTGAGAATAAATAATGTTGTCTTTAAATTTGTGTTCCAAAATTGTGATGCTCCGATCAAATGATGTTTGTATCTCATTATGCTGGTTATGGATCATTTGATTCACATAGTCTCAATCTCTACACAAATCACCCTTATTATTTCCCAACCAATTCTTCAATGCAACATGGGAAAACTTAAATAGTTTTGTTGTTGTATCTCAATGTGTCTAACATGATCGGTCCATGCACAAACAATTTTCTCCTTCGCCTGGTCTAAATTTGTGCTTTCAACATATTTCAACAAATATGGATATTTCTTGCACACCTCCCTGAAATGTATAACGCAATCGATATATAACTCTTTAATAGAAGAATTTACAATAATATTCCATGCATCCATTATTTTTGGCATCATCATACCTCCTTAACCATTTTCCATCTTCTGTCATTATCTATTTTGTCCCTATCCCGGGTTTAACCCGACTTCTCACATTCTCTGTTATGTGATACCTACAAAGTAATGCATAAGAAGTAGGAAATACCTTTGCAACTGAATTCATCAAAGCGGTATCACGGTCAATAACAATTACTTTTGACATCTCTTCTTGGTCCTTTAACATTTCCCGACACACCTCTAAAGTCCTAATAACATTCTCCTCTTTTTTCGCTCTCTAGAAATGCAAACCCAATAAAATATGTCTTCTCAATAGAGATATCACCGACCATCTCCAATAGTGGAAGTATGTACTTGTCGGTCTTATACATTGAGTCAATGATGAGCACAATAGGAAACATATTGAGCAACTTCATGGAGTGAGGATGAGTCCAAAATATATCTCTAACAGTTACTTCATCCTCGCACGTTTGGTACCTAGAAACATAATTGTTATCATCCAAAAGTTTCGGTAGTAATTGCATTTCACTTATATCCCCCTTAGCGCCTCATTATGCTGGTTTTGAATCTTTTACATTTCAAAGTTGCAAGTATGTTTGTCGGTTGAACCAGATTCAATGTTATGTCTGAAACGCATTCCTTCTCTTCCGGCATGAGGCGAAACGCAGTTGGATGACCAACTAACTTTTCACCCAAGTCACGGTTATGTAAACCACATATGACATTAAATCTCCATTTCTTATTTCTCAACATATAACCACGCAGCTTAAAGGGACACTCACATTTTCTTGGACCAGTGTCATCTCGTTTAAAATTCCAGAGAGGATGTCTATATTTCCGATTTCTTTCGCACGTGAAATGCACATATTCTATCTAAACCATTATCAGACCTTCCAATTACCAACCAAATCCTAATTTGGATACCTCCGTACGAATCCATTGAAGCATGTGATCACAAAATTCAAACTCTTGCTCATTTTTAAATTGGTTGCCAACAACTATCTCCTTCACAATAACACATTTGGCATCTAGAGACACAACATGTTTGGGCAAAATATCGGGGTGCACCATATATCTAATGAAAACAATTACAATAAAAAACTCAAAACTTGCTAAAATTGTAAACATAGTAGGAAAAATGAGAACATACAGGCTACAAAGATGCATCTTCGTATGAATTCATATAAAATCCAGAGATGCATCTTCATATTCAACACACGTTTTTTCAGACAAAACCCAAACTAAATGTGATCAATGAGGTTTGAAATAAATTATATTTACTTGGAATTTTAACTTCTTTTTCTCCTTTTGATGTAATAAAACTCAAGAATTAATATTTGGAATGAAACTTTTGATTGAAAATGGAAGAGTTTCTAGAAAGGTTTTGGAGTGAAAAAAAGTATGGCTCTGTGATCATGTAGGTGACTATTTTATCAAAATCATGTTTCTTTATTTTAGAGACGCATCTCTGTAAATACCTGACATGCAAATGTGATAGATATTTCAAAATCCCGTCTTAAACCTATAAAAATGCATCTCCACAATATCCACTGGGCTGCTCAAATATCAATATATTTGTTGAAAATACCCGGAGATGCATCTCAAAATAAAATTTTATTTTACACTAGGGTGACACTCATTTAGTGTGTCTAGAGATGAATCTCTGAGATCCGAGGGGCATTTTGGGTTTCCATGGGTTGTCTTTCCACCATATAGAGTGGGATACGAAATTCCCTATTTATAGGATTTTTTGTATACATGTTTTAAAAAGTCCACTACCCATTATGGCTAACTTGTATGGGTCATGGGTAGCTCGCTAAATTCGTATACCATAATTTTTTTTTTAAATTATATTAATATTTATAGTGTCTCACTCCAAAACAACGTATTGATTTTTCTCACCTCACTAAATTTTATTTCTACTTTATTCAATCTTTCTCTTTTAAATATTATACATTAATATAATCAAATTAATATTTAATTAATTTGTATTTGACTTCCTAATTTTCTTATATTATATTGGTTTATTTTATGTTAAATATAAATATCATATTATATAATTTGTATTTGTATTTAAAAATATGTTATAGTATTTATAAAAAATTATATAGTATTTAAAATTATATCATATAAAATAATATAACTTTTTATTGTAATATATATATATATATATATATATATATATATATATATATATATATATATATATATATATATATATATATATATATATATATATATATATATATATATATAATTTTTAAAATCAGCTCGGTCGAACTGGAAACCGTTCAGGTTCAAATGTTGGATTGTCTATGTTATTGAACCGGTATAAACCAGAAAAATTAGAAAAATAGACGATTTTCATAAATTGATGGTTTAATTGTATTTTTTTAAAATATTTTTATTATATTATTTTAATTAAAAAATAAAAATAAAAAATGGAATAAATGAAATAAAATGAAAATAAAATATAAAATATAAAATGAAATAAAATTAAAAAAAAATAAAAATAAAATAAAGTAATGATATCATTGATGAGAAAACTGTTGCGGATGCGGTTTATTTCACTGCAAATTATTTTAATATTAAAGAAGGAGATCCCAACATTGAAACAATTTTTCCTCCTATGAACTAAATTTGATACACATTGCAATTATTTTGTTATAAACTATTTAATTGAATTATGTTGCAATAAGACTTTGTAATTTTATACTATTTTGTTATACCTTTGTTTAAAATTTGAATTTAGATTATGAACTTGTGAATTTATGATACAATATTTTAAAAAAATAATTAAGTGTTAGTTATATTTTGTATAGACTGGATTATCCAGTTCGACCAGTTATATACCTATATAATTTTGTTATAAAGACCAATATATTCAACCGAGTTATTCGGTTTAATCCGGTTTGGTCATGCGGTTCGACTAGTGACTCAGTGGTTCGACCAATAAACCAGTGACCCAGTATCCTCATCGGTTTGATGCCCGATCCGGTTTTTAAAAAACTGATATATATATAATATATATATATATATATATATATATATATATATATATATATATATATATATATATATATATATGTAATGGAGATTTTTTTATATAAAAAATAATTAAAAAATAGCATGTTTAGGAAAATGTGTGGGTGGGACGAACATAGTTGAGGGACAGGCCTAAAACCTTACCCCGTCCCGCAAAAAGTGAGTGCAGTGCGGGGCGGATCCGCATGTATTACACTTTTTAAGCCTAAAAAAACAAAAAATTATGTTAATGTCCACATCCGCAAAATCTCGTATAAAAAACGGGGCGGGACAAACACATTAAAGGGAACAGGCATAAACCGTTAGGCCACCCCCACACTAAAGTGCGGACAAAACGGGCATGCCCAATGTGTCGAACCCATTTTTCCACCCGTATTCACAATGAACGACAAAACTTTCTTTCAAAATAATTTAATATTGTTATGTGTCCAATAACTAGTTAAATACTCGTGCGTCCGCACTGGTTAAAATTATTTTGTATGACACAACTGTACCCAAATGTACATTAAAAATAGGCATAATTAGTTCCAGAGTCCCATAACTTAATTATTGGTTTCGCTTTAGTCCCGTAACAAAAAATCGTTTCAAAATAGTCCCATAATATTTGTTCCGTCAACACAATAAATCCTTTCTGTTAGTTTCAGGCTACATCCGTTAGTTTTAGCCACGTCTGATTGCCAGTAAAGTGCCATGTCATAAAATAAGGTAACGTAGGTGTTTATAAGGTGTGTTGTGTGCCTCCCTTCATGGCTTGTTATCCATTGTTAGGGTTTCACTAAAGCTTGCATTTTCTTCAAGACAACTTCCTAAATCTTCAACCTTCTTCTTTTGTTTTCCTTTTTCTTTCGTTTTCCTTCGTGTTTGCCATGTCTAAATTTTCAAGCTCTGATTCAGTCGAAACATCTGGCTCGGTAATTCGCAGAAACAAGTGCAAGGTATGCTTTTGTCAAGATAATTGTGTTTTGCGTACTGTAGGTGACATGAATAGTGTGAATTTTGGAAAAAAGTTCTGGGGATGCAGAAATTTCATAAATAATGTGAACAAATGATGCAATTTCTTCAAGTGGTTCGACGATGACATTATCGATGAAAGAGATTTGAAGATCCAGAGGCAAAAGAAGAAGATATACAAGTTGAAGGTGGAGATAATGAACATTAAGGGATGGTTTAAATTGTGTGTAATTTTTGGGATATTTAGTCTATTGTGTAATGTCATCTTTGTAACAATTTTGTTTTAGGTTGGTTAGGTTTGAACTAGTTGAAATGTATCAGTTTTGTACAAGTTTGATTATCAATGAAGTTTATCAGTTTTTGGCATTAGTTGAATTGTTTATATTTGATGGGTGCTGCATAATATTTGATGGGTGTTGCATAATGTTTAGTCTAATAGTTGAATTGTATTAGTTGAATTGTGTAAATTTTTCATATTAGTTTGATTTACAAGTTTGATTATCAATGAAACCAAAGTAACAGAAAAAGTAGCAGCAAAATTAATTGAATTATGCATATTACAGAAAAAGTAGTCTAATATGCATATTAGTTCAATTATGCATATTACAAGTTTGATGGGTACTGCATTAGTGTTACAGAAAAAGTAGCAGCAAAATTAGTTGAATTATGCATATTACAGAAAAAGTAGTCTAATATGCATATTAGTTGAATTATGCATATTACAAGTTTGATGGGTACTGCATTAGTGTTACAGAAATAGTAGCAGCAAAATTATTTGTAACCAAAGTAGAAAAGCAACAACAAAAGAGGCTTTATAACCAAAGAGGCTTTTTGTAACCAAAGTAGCAGCAAGTACAATTACATGCCCAAGTACAAGTAGAATTAGCAGATATAGCAGCAAGTACAATTACATAACCAAAAGTGGCATTATATGCCCAAGTACAATCACATAACCAAAAGTGGCATTATATGCCCAAGTACAATTACTCCAGTAGATATATTACACTAAATTAAACATAAAATCTAGGGTTGGCTAGAAGTAGGCTTGAGTCCCCTTTGAAGTCTTTTCCTCTTTTTGGATCCATGTGGTGTTGGTTGTGTAGAGGCAGTTGGAGTAGGATCCATATGTGGTGATAGTGCAGCAGCTAGTGTATGATCAATAGGTTGTGTTGGTGCAATAGTTGGTGTAGGATCAATAGTTGGTGTATTAGCAGTAGTTGGAATATCCTCTGCATTTGTTGTAGCATTTGTTGTTGGAAGCTTGCAGGTTGCTTTGTTATGACCTTCCTTATGGCACCTGCTGCACTTAATACCAAACTTTGCCCTTTTAAGTTGAGTAGCATTCCTTACTTGTTCACCAGTCTCTTTGTTTCTTTTCTTCTTTGGCCTACCAGGCTGCCTTTTGATAGGGGGTGGCTGGAGGTCAACAACATTTGTCTTGGTCCAAAGTGATTGTCCATTGACTGGATAAATCACTGGTGCATAACAAGCCTCATAACACTCATTTTTGTAGTAATCAGGCACAAATTCATCTACTTCCAACCTTTGATCCTTCATACATGATATGGCATGACAACAGGGTAATCCAGTCAACATCCATCTTCTACATGAGCACTCCTTCTTTGATAGATGAACAAAATACTTTTCTTCAATAACATATGTATGCCTTACCTCATATTCTACTTCTCCTGCACGCCTAATACCAATACAGACAGGTTAACACAATGTATACCTAACAATCTACTTATCATAATGTATACCTATCAATCTACTTAAAAGAATGTATACCTGACTAGCCAATTGTTGGTTCTTTGTGATTCATTTCCAAATTCCTTTTTATATTGGGCAGGATGGTGTCTTCATATTTACTAATTTTATGTTTGTTAGATTCCCACCTTTGCATCAGGTAGACTCTAATCTCTTCCAGCATGGTTACAATGGGCTTGGCCCTAGCAGCTACAAACACTGAATTAAAAGCTTCTGACATATTGTTGACCAAAGTGTCACACCTAGGACCAGTTGTGAACCTTGATTTGCTCCAGAATCTTGGTGGGATCTTCCATAGATGCTTGAATGCTTCCTCATTAACCTCCTTCATCTCTCGCATTAACTTTTCCCATGCATTCAGATAAGTTGCATTAGCAACCTTCCACATAAGTTCCTTTAGCTTTTGACCAGGAAATCTCTTTCTAAAGTTACTATATAAGTGTCTGCAAAAGATAGACAAACTCAGGAAATACTACCAGATATATTACCTAATATACTACCAGTCATACTACCTAATATATTACCTAACACAAAACCTCTGGTCAACCTGTGGCAATAACTCTTCAAGTGCAGGAAGTAACCTCTGTACAAAGTTATACAACAAGATCAGTGGTCATACAAAGTAATATAGTACAACAAGATCAGTGGTCATACAGTATTAGTACTACATGATCAGTGGTGATACAAAGTATTAATACAACAAGATAAATTGTCAAACAGTATTAGTACTACAAGATCAGTGGTGATACAAAGTTAAAGTGATACAGAATTAGTACAAAATTATGATACAAAATTAAAGTGATACAAAATTAAATTAAAGTGATGCAAAGTCATACAAGTATTATTAATAGTCATACAGAATTATGATACAAAGTGCTGCAAAGTCATACAAAGTGCATGAAATTAGTACATACCTTTTGTTGATCACTTATAAAAGTATAAGTTTTGCACAGTCTGACACCTCCCAAATCAGTGGTCAAAAGTTCCAAAAACCAACTTCAAGACTCTTTGGTTTCACCTTCAACTATAACATAAGCTATTGGGAGCATTTGGTCATTAGGATCCCTCCCAACGGCGGCAAGAATCTGTCCCCCATAATATCCTTTTAAGAAGCACCCATCCAAGTCTATTATCGTCCTATGTCTCATCTAAAGTGTCATTTACTTCATCAGTGGGACCTACTTGGTGTTCAATTGGTAGTATTTCCTCTTCCCCACACACTGGATGCAGTACATATAGATGCACACTCCCATTGATTAAAGCAATAGTTCTCATCCTATTCGTCCCTTCATCATATTCTAACAACATTAACTCGTTATCAGCCAATGCATCATAATACCACATACTACTAACTTTAGGATACCCTAAGTCTTTTAACCCACCCAATACCTCAAAATAACTCCAAAAGTCAGGGTCAACATCCCATACCTCATCCAAACCCTTGTACTCGTGTCTGTTAAACTCCATAAACATACCCCCATGGTGAATAACACACTCAAACCTATCATTCATTGCCTAAGAACAACATAACGAAAATAATGAAAGAATGAGATACTACCAGTAGAAGAGAGTGAAAATATATAGCTCATGCGTGCGATTTAAAGTCATACGAAAGAATGAGGTACTTACAGTGAAATGGTGGATTCTTCTTCAGCTTACACTATCGTCTTCTTCGTCTATAGCAATTGTCTTCAACCTCCGTCTATGGTGGATTCTTCTTCAGCTTACACTATCGCATTTGCTAGGTTAGGGTTTTTCAAAAGTTCACAATCTGGGTTCTGAAATGTGTATGGAATGGAATACTAAGCGTGATTCTTCTCACTTTCTAAAATAAAAATGTCAAATTGCCAAATCATCACATAACAATGCCACATCATCAAACAAATATGCCACATGTGTACTACCTAACGGTGATACACTTAAAATTAACAGAATAAATTTAATTGGCTAACGAAGTATGGTTAAAGGACTAGATTGTTACGATTTAGATTTGTGGGACCAAATAGAAACTCTAAAATAAGTTACAGAACTAAAAGAATAATTAAGCCTTAAAAATAATATTTATGCATGTTTACCTGAATTTAATTGATCAAGTTTCGTACCACATTAGTCGTGTCTCATGCCACTTTAGTGATATGCAACACCTATCAAATAACAAAAAAATATCTCCATATTGAGAATAATCAATTCATCAATCATACAAGAATAATAAAACCGTGAAAAGATTGGAATAAATAATAATCAATATTTGAAATCTTTCATCATTAAAAGCAATATTTATGAATGTTTTCTTGATTAAATCTAACTCGTTGTATCTCGTCATTTCATGAATATTCCAATCACATTTTCATCATTAAAGACAGAAATTACGAGTTATTCTTTTTATATTAAAAACATTAAAATTACTGGATTTGGAGTTGCTATTATTTCCACTGGCTAATTTCATGAACAAATCTACGTGTGATAGATTGTTGAATTATAACTTGTCCTTATTTGTTTGAGATAATGATTCTATAAATTGATGCTAATTGATAGATGTAAAAGAATAGTTGACAAAAAGAAATAATTAATGTTTATAAGGTATGTAAACTTAATTAAATAGTGAAGAGGATATTATTTGAAATGTTACATGATATCAATCCTAAATCTTTGATTAGGACATATATGAGTTGCTACATGTCATTCATCGAGTTTCAAAATATCAATGTGTTACAATTTAATAAAGTATATCATGAACATTTAAAGTTGAAGCCATATTTTTCATCACAAAATATCAAAGTAGTTTATTCCATAAGATAAATGGAAATATAATAATTGATAAGACATAATGGTGTTGAACTGCAATGAGCAACACAACAAATGCAAGGATGATGAAATGGGACTCAGGCTGCAAAACACCACTTTGTGATATAACTTCTAGTTTGATATCAATGTTGTTAGAATTCTATTGACATGGTCACAAGTGGTCGCTAGTTCGTGGAAATTCTCCATAAAATGTGATGCTTAAACTAAAACCACAATACTTGTCTTCACGTAATCACACATATGCCACTATAATGGGAAAGATTATAGATAAAGATACTCAGAATATAAAGTCAATCTACATTTGTCCAAGAAATATTGAACGACCTCATAGCTAGTCCACACTTGTAGAATAGTAAACTCGCTAAAGCACATAAATAACACAATTAGAGGAAAAATTATGATTAAAAAAAACTTTAATTTTCACATTACAATGCATACTAAAAGATATTGTTATCTGATATCACACTTGTAGCTCAAAACAACAAAAAGAGAATGAAAAAATGATCACCAGAAGTTATATGAGTTTAGTAATTAGCAGAAGAAATATGGACATACCACATGCAGATCCACAATGAAGTAAAGAGTGCCATACACATCCTACAACAAATTGAAAATAATGTTATTTCTTAAAATTATACAGTTTTAAGCCGTGTAAACTAATCAATGTTCACTACAAGAAAATTGGCAGATTGCGACGGTTATTTTGGAAGGTTACGACGGTTAAAACCTCTGTAATTTGCAAGTCACGACGATTGCGTCACTGTCGCAGAAGCAGGCGTCGCGAGACCGTATCGAGTCGGCTGTCAAAACCGTCACACCAACCGTCGTTATCTCTCACGACGGTAGGGAACTGACGTAATCTGCATATTGCGACGGTTCCAACAATCGTAACTTACCATTTGATTTTTGTTTTTTTTTCTATTCTTATATAAAGAGGATATCTCTTTTTGGTATGACCTATTTTTATGACTAATTTACTCTTCAACTTCCTCTTTTATTTTAGAGGTTTATTATAAAAAACAAAATTCTAATTTCAATCCAATAACTACCCATTAACATTTCACTTTGCACTCAATTGTGTTTATTTAATGGAGAAAGTTTTTTTCAATTAAGATGAATTAGTAGATGCAAACAATTTATGATTTCATAATCTCAACTGCTCTTCATCTTTCTCAATCCCTCAAAATCAAAATCACTTTCAACAATTTCATCACAAAATTAGATTCAATTTTTCATTATTTAGACTTCCTTTCAATTGTTTGATAGCATAAAAATCTAAGAAAATTGTAAGAATTTAAAGTCATGTAGTTTATTCTCTTCATATAAATATGATTTTTTTTCTTTTAACCATTGATTCCACATACAAAATAAGTTTAGTCACATAGAAAATTTTTCTTCTCTTAATTTCTTCTTTATGTGTATGGTTCCTTTCATATTTCATTTTTTATGTGTATGAATGTATAAATTGCAGGAACATGTATAACATAGTAGGTACTCCAATATGATTTGTTTATTTCTTTTTTATTTGAAGATTGTTAACAAATTCTACTTTTTTTTTAAGGAATAATCATAAATATGTTGTTGTGAAAAAGAGTCAGAGTTCAACTGAGGGAGAGAGACTGAGAGTAAAAACTAGAGAATAAGATAATGTATAGATGACAGAGGCTTCGACTTCCAAGAAAAAGAAGAAAATTTTCTTTTTATGACAGTGACAAAGCATGAGACAAGTGATACATGAATAAAAGATTGGTCGGGGCCTTTATTCTCTCTTTCACTTATTTTTCAATTTGTTCAATTTTAATTTTAGAGGATGTTTGTTTAAACTTATTCAAGTATTGCTATATTTCATTTGGATTTATTTCTCAAAATATAAATATAAGTTGGTTTCGGTTTGGTAAATTGTAAAGAGAAAGACACTCATTTAACATGTTGTTTTGTAATTGTTTTATTTCTTTTTCTTAGTCACAATTTTTTCTTATTTTTTCTTTATATTTTTTTCCTGTTCATTAAAGAATATTACTTCTATCCATTTCAGTTAACTTATGTCATTTAAAACATATACTCCATCGTCACTTCCATAAGAAAAATGGAAGGGGCAAACATCATATTCTATTCCTTCTCTATTTTCATCTCTTTCTCACAAATCTTAATTTCTATTTCTATTGATATAATTATGTCATATACTTTTTATTCAATTCAATTTTGATTTTCATTACTGTTATATTGTTATTGTTAATTTTTTATTCTCATTTTTTATTAATGATATTTAATTATAAGTGAATTGATTGGACTAATTTACATTTATATAGATTGTTGTTGGTTTTTCACAGGGTTACTTCAGTGTTGAATTGAAAGAGTCAACAATATAAAAAAGTTAAAAATAGATTCATGTAAAATAACAATTAAAAATAAAAAATCATATGGAGAAGAAAGGTCAAGAAGACAAACAAGATATGATGGTAACCTTTAATCAAGAGAAGTAGAGAGATTTGTTTTATTGTTATAGATAATTTGTTCAGATATTATTGATTTTATTTTATGTTTTTCTCTTTATTTCATAAATTCTTTTTAAAACAAATTCTAAAATTTCATTACACAAAAATTAAAATAAATGATTATATATATATATATATATATATATATATATATATATATATATATATATATATTATAAAAAGTTTATTTAAAAATTTAACTTAATTTTAATAAAATATTATTTTAAAATATTGTAAACTAATTTTGCCCTAGACCTCAAAATGTGTTAGGTTCGTTCAGAGAGGGAGATATTAGTATAGTGAAGTATATTGAAAATTTATTTTTATCAATTTAATTTTAATTTTAATAATTTGTCTAAATAATATTATGTTTTATGTGACATACACAAAAAAAAAACTCAAAAAATTTACACGCGTTAGCGCAGTAGAAAAAACGGACAAACAGGCAAGAGAGTGCCCGTTTGAACGCTAGTTGGTTCCAACTGTCGCAATTTTCTGTTCCACGGGTACATCTATAGGTAAATCCGTAGGAACTTTCCTTTCCACAAGTAAATACGCAGATAATTTATTTTTAAATTTTTAAAAAAATAAACAGATTGGGGGCAGAGAATCACATATATCCTTCATTCAACTAAACATATATATCATATTACATTTATACAAGCTCCATGTCACTTTATATATTAGAAGTTTATCATATCACAATATTAAGAAAAACATGATGACCAACATAAGAAAATAATCACTCAAAGTCAATAGGAAATGGCTAAAATGCAATATTAAGTAGAATTATAAAGTGGAACTTAAGGGAGAACATGAATATGAAGTATATGAAACCACATAAATTCAAACAATCATGAATACATAAATTAAAACCAACTAGAGAGATGGAATCAAAATACAGAAACTTATATTTTGGACCCTTTTTCCTTAATATTCTTGGTAGTCACACTGAAAGGTTAAGACGACAAACCCCAAAATATGGTCGAGCTGCCAACAGAGTGGGCAGTCGAACGAAGAACTTGGTCGATCTGAACGGAGAAATCAATAGTCGAACAATAGAAGGAATTGTTTGTGATTTTAGGTTCTGATTTTAGGGGGAATTTTTCACTAATTTCTAAATTTGTGAGTTGCGTGACACTACTAGAAAATTCGCTTTTAGTGACTGAAAATTTTTGGTCACTATAGCCACCGAATTAGCCACTGAAATTTGATATCCATTAGCAAACTTTTATTTGTCACTAAATAAATATTAGTCACCGATATAGCGACCAAAACTTTGTGACCACCAATTCGGTCACAAAAAATGTTTTTATACAATAATTAATTATATAAAAAATCAGAGACCGAAATTTCGGTTACTGATATTTTTGTAGTTTTTTTCTTTATTTTTTAATCCTCTTTATTATGTTACTATTTCTCTCTCAATTTGTTTAAAATTTTAATTTTTTAATTTTAATTTTTTTTATAAAAAAATCATTTTTTTTAATTTTAACAAATAAAACATATAATTATATAAACAATTACGCTATTTTATTTTTATATATGCATAAAAATGAATTTTATTTTCATTATGCAATTTTTATATATACATAATAAAATTTCATTTAATAAAATAAAATTTTATTTTAATTAGATCCAATTAAATAAGTAATAATTAGTAATTTTCTAAATATTATAAAGATATTCTAAATATATATTTAAATATTAAGAACATAACAACTTATATCAAGTGGTCTAGTGGTAAGGCTTAACAGAAATTGAAGTTGCAGGAGGTAACGAGTTCAATTCCCAACTCTAGCACCTTTTAATTTTATAAAAAGAATACTAAAATCGGTCACTAAATTCAGTCTCTAAATTCGGTCACTAAATTTGTCGTAAAAGCTTAGCGACTAGCACTTTTACAACCGAATAATGATGGTCTCCAAATTGATCGCAAAACGTTATAGTGACCGGTTTTTAAGCTTTTTCGGTCACTAAAAGCGATTTTTTTAGTAGTGTGAGAAACAGTCTCCAACAAAACATCTTAACATTTGAGGGGACACTAGTATTCCACAATAGTTTTCAGACCTGTTTCAAAGTCACATTTTCCTGGGTCCTTATTAATTATTGGTTCAGTTTCTCATAACAGGGACTAACAGAGAAGGAAAGACCAGTATTATACGGCCAAATTAACTAATTCTTTACAAATCTCTATGATTTAAATCTGTTAATATTAATATCAGTTCATCAATGTCAGTTGTTGTCTAATTCAACTTCCAATGCCAAGAATTTTGTTGCCACTCTCCTATCTCCCCAACACTAACATCTTTTTGCTCACTCAGTTAGAACAAGATATGATACATATAAGTCAATGTGTTTTGGCCTTCCCATTTACTTGACTAGAAATGAGTATTCTCACCATTACCTAGTTTATTAACTATATATATATATATATATATATATATATATATATATATATATATATATATATATATATATATTATTCCTTTTATTTATTCTTTGCCACTTGCCTTCAATAAATCCTTCCACCATAATGATTTTGTAGCCCTTTTGTTCTGCCCTTCTCCAGACCAAGAAATTATCCTAGGTGTGCCATACCTATACTCAATGATTCCCCTCCAAATAACCTCACCTTCTTGTAATAATTTCCATAACCACTTGCTCAATAAACCTTTGTTGAAAAGAGTCACATCTTTTATGCCCATGCCAACTTCTTTAGGCTTGCATACTTTTTGCCAACTTACCCAAAATATACCTTTTCTAGCTACATAATCATGTCATAAAAACTTTCTCTGGATGCTAATGATTTCTTGAACTACCTTAATTGTGGCTTTGTATAAGGACAAATGGTAGATTGGTAAATTTGATAAGACTGAGATAAGAAGAGTGACTCTGTCTCCAATGGACAAGAGGCTTCTTTTCCAGATTGATAACTTTATCCTAAGAGAAGATGATAAAATATTACATGATTCAATCCTCCTAAGGTCAATCCCTACAACTATTCCCAAGAATTTGAAGGGTATACTATCACTTTTACAAGTGAGAAAATGTTCAATTGCTTGTAGAAATCGTTGCCTTACCCTTATACCATACATTTTGCTTTTAAATAAATTGACCCTTAATCCTGAAATCATTTTAAATTCTCTCAATATTCACTACTACAAAACCTGCAAACAACAACATCATGCTAACAACGCATCCATTTACAATGTTGTAATAGGTTAAAAAAATTACGCCTAGTCAATATATGGATGTATAAATAGTCATTTAATGACGGTTGAATTAAACCACCGTAGTAATAAATGAAATATAGCAAGCTTTGATTCCCTGCATCAACATTTTTTCCATATTATAGAGTACACTTAGCATGTATCATTTAAGTTCATTATTTAAAAAATAAATTGTAAATGATTTTACGACGGTTATGTTAATCAACAGTTGTTAGGGATTAAAATTCCACAAAAGTTTGTTTCGCCAACCGAGGTTAAAAGTTTTAATGATAAATTAAAACAAAACATATTATGTATTTCTTTCATAAGACACCCTAATCGAATAAGCGATCCATAGACGACAACGGTGGCATAATCTTTACTCTCTTCGTATCCATTCATTTGGAGCTCAAATATTCACCATTTTTGTTCATTTGATTCTTCAGCTTCGAAGTAAGGTACTCTTCAACATCTTCATTCAATATCTTCATTTCTTACATTCATTTGATTACAGCTTCGAAGTACGGTAATCTTCAATATCTTCATTCATTTTTTCCTTTTTCATGCTGTATATGCTCAAGTCAGTATGAAAGTATGTGTTTCATATGCTTTAGGTTTAGTATGGGAGTGCATCTTCATTCTTTTTTTCTTTGTTCATATTCTATATGCATATGATTAAGTTTTTGGATTATCTTTTGGTGTTTTATTCATATTATTATACATGTATAAATTTCAGAAGTTGTAATGGATCATAGTTGGATGACAGCCAATAGATTAGGTCCAATTTATGAGAGCGAATTTCGTGAATTGCTTGAATACGATGATAAATATCTTCCCGGAAATAATGGGTATCTTTTATTTTCCTTGTGTTGTTTGCGTGAATATCAAAAAGGTTTCAAAGAAAGAAATATACCATCACCTTTGTTGTGATGGTATATGTCAAAATTATATAATATGTGCGTGGCATGGTGAGGTAGATAAAGAGGAAAGTCGGGCGTCACATAGTCAAAGAATGGATGAAGATGAATGTATGGAAGAACAACTAGAGGATATGTTCTGTGATATTGGGGATTCTTCTTTTAAGAATGCTCATATTTATGATACTTTATGTAGTGATAAAGACGCCCCTTTATATAAGAGATGCACAAATTTTACAAAATTGTCGACGATGTTAAAGTTGTTTAATATGAAGGCAAAAAATGGATGGTCGGATAAAAGTTTCACGGTTACTTGAATTGCTACAACAAATGTTACTAGAAGATAACAAATTACATGATCATTGCTATGAGGCCAATAAGATATTGTGTCCAATGAGTCTAGAGTATATCAAAATACATGCTTTCCCTAATGATTGTATATTATACCAAAAAGAGTATGAAGACTTGTATCAATGTCTGAAATGTGGTATGTCGCGTTACAAGCAAAAGGCCAACAATGGTGATGACAATGACTATGACAATGTTGGTAGGAAACATCCTCCTGCTAAAGTGTTATGATACTTTCCAATAGTTTGACGATTAAAGATACTTTTTACTAATTCGAATGACGCAAATAATCTTAGATGGCATGCAAATGAAATGACTCATGATGGAAACATTCGCCACGTAGCTGATTCGTTGCAATGGAAGAAAATTGATTCGTTGTTTCCGGATTTTGGAGTCGAGCCAAGAAAACTTAGGCTTGGGCTTGCCACTGATGGAATGAACCCCCTTTGGTAATCTGAGAATTAATCATACTTTATGGCATGTTCTTCTCACTATTTACTATGTATCTCCTTGGTTGTGCATGCAATGCAAGTATACACTGTTAAGTATGATGATTTCTGGACCACGAAAACCTGGTAACGACATATATGTTTATCTAAGTCCATTAATTGATGGTTTATGACTCTTGTGGGATGGAGGTGTTAAGGTTAATGATGCATATTCTGGGGTAAAGTTTAATATGTGTGGAATGTTGTTTTAAACAATCAACGACTTTTCAGCTTACGGTAACTTGGCTAGATACAGTGTCAAAAGACATAGAGCGTGTCCTATATGTGAAGATGATACTTGTTATCACCAACTTGAGTTTAGAAGAAATACTGTTTACCTTGGGCATCGAAAATTTCAAAAATTGGGCCATCCTTATCGTAGATTGCAAAAGGCTTTTAATGGAGAGCAAGAGTTTAAGGATGCTCTTGAACCTTTAACTGGGGAAGAAGTTTATCAACGACAAGAACACATTAATTTTTTCTTTGGGAAGAGAGAAACAGAAAAAGGGACAGTTGCGCAAAATATATGGAAAAAAAGGTTCATCTTCTTTGATATTTCATATTGGTTAAGTCTTGGTGTTAGACATTGTCTTGATGTGATGCACGTGGAGAAAAATGTGTGTGATAGTTTGATTGACACACTTCTAAACATTCCATGAAATACTAAAGATAGTAAGGCTTCCCATCTTGATATGGAGAATATGGGTATATGAAAACAGTTGGCTCCAATAGAGAAAGGAAAGAGAATTTATCTGCCTCCAACATGTCACACTCTATCTAAAAAGGAAAAGAAAATGTTTTGTGAGTGTTTACAAGGTATTAAAGTTCTGCAAGGTTACTTATCAAACATCAAGAAACTTGTAGCAATGAAAGATCTCAAGTTAATTGGTTTAAAATCTCATGATTGTCATGTATTGATCCAATAACTTCTGCCAGTGGCTATCTGTTGGATCCTTCCAAAAAATGTGAGAGTAACTATAACGATATTGTGTTTATTCTTCAATGTCATATGTGATAAAGTTCTTGATTTCAAAAAATTAGATGAATTATAAGATGATGTTGCCATAATTTTGTGTCAATTGGAGATGTATTTTCCTCCATCATTTTTTGACATTATGGTTCACTTACTTGTTCATCTAGCCAGAGAAATTAGAATTTGTGGTCCAGTTTATTTAAGGTGGATGTATTCAATAGAGAGATATATGAATATCTTTAAAGGATATACAAATAATCATCATCGACCAGAAGCTTTGATTGTTGAAAGGTATATCACATAAGATGCTGTTGAGTTTTGTACAAACTATTTGTCAGATGCAGATTCTATAGGAATTCCAAAGTCTCGTCATGCTGACACAGACGAAATAAGTATTCAGGGCCTAAATGTTAAGTCAATGGCTCGGGATGTAGTTATTTAAGCACATTTCTATATATTGAATAATATAGATGATGTTCAACCTTTCATAGATACTCACAAAAGACTTTTGAAGAAAAAATATCGCAGAATGAGTCACAAGTTATTGTTGATAGAGCATAATAATAAATTCATATATTGGTTTAATAAAAGTGTATCTAATGATAGTAGTGCATTTGAGATACTTAAATGGTTATAGTACGAGTCAAAATTTTGTGTCAATACTTGGAGTGCATACAGTATTAGTCATTATACCTTTTATACAAAATCAAAAGATGATCGTAATACAATGCAAAATAACGGGGTTATGGTTGAAGCTGAATCAATGTATTTCTCAAGTTCAAAAGATAAGAATCCATTATTGGCAACTACTGCGTTTTATGGTGTCATTGATGAGATTTGGGAGATTGATTATGTTATTTTCAAAGTGACTTTATTTAAATGCAGGTGGATTCCCAATAATAGTAATGGTGTACAAATTAATGACTTAGGATTCACCCGGGTCGACCTTATCAAGGCATCTTTTATGACTGAACCATTCATCATGACTTCTCAAGCAAAACAAGTTTTCTATGTTATCGATCCAATGAACATATCGGGGAAATGGTCAATCGTTCTCCAAGGAAAATAAATTCCTCATAGTGATGAAAGTCTTGATATTCCGTCCACACCTTCTTATACAACACAAATTCCTACCTCATATGATGAAGTTGATGGAGATGTCATGCATGATATACGACTCGATCATGAAGAAGGCATATGGGAAAATTAACAAGTACATAATTTATTATTTATTCATAATATATTAATTGTATGTTATAGTTTATATGTATTTTTACTAACAAGTATACTTATTTGAAATCATAGGTATTTAGAGTCAAGACACCAAGAGAACAAACAACAAGAAGCAAGAAACCAATACACCAAGTTACAATTATGTGAAGTTATATGTAATGCGTGTAAACTGTGGGTTGTTTGTTCTGATAAATTGTAAGATGTTTGTTTTGATGTAATTTAATATGATACAATTATGTGATATTATGAATATGATACAATTAATATTATTATGAAAACTTTATCACAAATGTGACTTGTATTTTCTGCTGTGAAAAGGAGAACAATATACATGTTAAAAAATGAGATTAATTACAAAAGTAGGTTTATATTTATTAATTTTACAGACAATTAACAACTGTTATATTTCATAGCCGTTATTGTAGCTAGCGCGCTATCTAGTAAAAAATAAATATCAAAACAACGAGCAAGGAATCGAACCGAGGACAATTATTTTTATCACAATGGTGTTCTTGAATAACCGTTGTGATAGGTATCACGTTTTCCAGTTTATTACAACGACTATTGGGTCGTGATTATAAGTACCGCATATACAATAATGCTCTAAATAACAACTCTCTCGCCCACGTCATGAAATGTCTATCCCAACCGTTGTTAGATGGGGTTTTCGTAGTAGTGATTACTTTAATGGCCCATAAAATTTCCCAAGAACCCCTTACAAGTATGATGTCATCTGCAAATTGGAGTAGATTGTATGACACATCTTCATTCCCTTGAAATCCCTTGAAGATCTCGGTTTGGACTATCTACTTCATTATTCCTGCTAGCCCTTCAGCCACTATTGCAAACAAGTATAGAGATAGTGGGCCCCCTATCTCAAACCTTTCTCTACAAAAAAAAAACTCCTATGTTGAACTTCCATTAATTAATACATACATAATACTACTGAAAACCCCATCCTCCATCCACTTTAACCATTTTGACCCAAAACCAAAATTTCTAAGCATAAACCTTAAGTAATCCCAATTTACGCAATCACAAGTCAACATAAGGATGTCAATTTGCGTTTGTTAATAAAGATTCCCGCGGGGATTGTCCCGATTGGGGGTCCAAAGATGGGGAATTTCTCTCCGCAGGGGCGGGGACGGGGAGAAAAATTCTTCCGAGAGCACTTCGGGGACGGCGACGGGGATTACACGCCCTGCCCCGTGGGGTTCTAACCCCTCCTATTTATTTTAATATTTTACAATTATATCTCGTGAGTTTATACTTAAGTATATACTTTCAAGTATACTTATTATGAAGTATTTTTTAGTTTTTCAAGCATACTCATGATACCGAATTTTATAATTATCCTTTGTTAGTTTTGATGAAGTATTGTTTTTAAATATATATATATATATATATATATATATATATATATATATATATATATATATATATATATATATATATATATATATATATAATGTTGAATTTTGTAGTTGTTTAGGCATAATGTTACCTAAAAAAAATAGGGTGAAATATATATTTGGTCCATGTAAATATCTCACCTTTCATTTTTAGCCCTTATTAAAAAAAGATATTTTTTGGTCCCTAAATTTTTTTTATGCATGCAGTTTCAGTTCTTCCTATTTTTTAAGGTCTTAAAAACTATTTAATTATCCCTAAACTTTTAAATATTTGTAGGGACCAAAACATGATTTTTTTTATAAGGACTAAAACAAAATTTGGTAATTTTATTGGGACCAAAAACATATTTAACCAAAAAAAAGTATTATAATTTATGTTGTTGAATTCTATAGCATTTTATAGAATTTTATAAAAAAGTATTATTAATTTGTGTGTGATTAATATTTTTAATAAAAAATAATAAATATGAAATATTAGTATTTTTTTAATAACAAAATAAATATGTCTAATACTTGTGCTTTTTATTTTTATGAATAATATATTTTAAAAAATAAAATATTAATGGATAAATGAATGATTCGCAGGGATCCGCAGAGAACGAGGATGGAGATAAAAACTCCTTTTGACAAGAAATGAAAATTAAATTTGATAGCATAAACAAAGATAAGAAAGTGTTCCCCACCCCACTCTATTGACATCCCTAAGTCAACCTTTAGCAAGAAGCAATTTATTTTCTCTCTTTGCAAAGTCTATGGACTCAATAAATAATAATAAATCGTAACATAAGTTATATTTCTCAACAACTCACCTGATCCAATTAATCAAATACATAAACCACATTAATTATTCAATTGTTTTAAACATTAATGCCAAATTTGTAATAAAAAGAGACCAATCAAAGATAAGAAAACATTACCATGATTTAATTCATTAAACACTTACATAATCCACACAAAATTACCAAAATAGACTCGGTGATTGACACTGATAATGGAGACTATAATTCGATCTCCACAACTACGATCGAAATCGAAATGGAGATTAAAATCACTTGATATCAAAATTCATTTTTAAACCGAATTAATCGATTTAGTATACCAAATATAGACAGCGGACAAAAATAGAAATAGGAGCATAATTCAATAAACACACAAGTGACAAATGTATATATAATCTATACAAAATTACCAAAATAGTCTTTCATCGGTGCGTGCATTAACTTCCAAACGGTGAATCCATGAACAAAAAGAATATATAACCCCAAACCCCAAACAAGCAAGAGTAGCGTCTAAGATTCAAGAAAAACAAAGCGTACGTGGCAAGAAATTCAATCCAATCCCGCGTAACCTTTCTCTTTCCTTTCAATTTCAATCTAAGAAAAAGTAAACCAATTTTTCTTTATATATATAATACAAGTTAGTTATTTTTGTGATCTAACTTATCATCTTCTTTCATCTCTTCCAGAGAATTATTAAACCCTTTTTTCCAAATCAAAACCTTCAAAGACTAATTTGAACTTGTCAATTTTCCTTATCAGTAGACAGACAAAGCGGTTCGAGTTTTTTACTCTGTCAAACAACAGGTAAATGCTGAATAAATTATGTTTCATGTTTTCTTGTTTCAGAATTTTGATGAATTCTTGTTGTTGTTGTTGCTTTACCAGGGATTCGAAATGTTAGGGGATTTCATTACTCGATGTCTTATGTAAGTGTAATGTATTTACTTTTTTTTATTCTTCTTTTAGTTCAATAGATTAGTTGTTATGTTTATGTTTATATGATTTTGATTTTGATTATGAATTTTCAGATTGCTTCTTGGATATGCATATCCAGGATTCGAATGCTATAAAACAGTAGAGAGAAACACTGTCGAAATGGATGAACTTCGATTCTGGTGTCAATACTGGTATATAGATTATAAATTATACTAATTCACTTTTTTTTTCTATTTTCTATGATTAGTGTTTCTGAAATTTGCACTTAAATTATGGATCATGGAATGATGAGAAGGATTGTTTAAAGCACTTTACTAATGATTAAGAATCTATAAAAAAAAACTAGTTGTTGAGTTTGTGCCAAGAAACGGATCTGCTTTTTATAATGGATAAATAGAGGTCAATAGCTTAAAAAGTGGTTCAAACATTGAACCTAATCATGTGCTCACACCTTTATTTATCATCAGCATGTTTTGTTGTATTCATTTTGAGTACTTTAATTTCATATATACATAATTATATTGTATGATAATGGTGTCTGGTGTGTTCAATTCTTAATTTGCAGGATCATTGTGGCTTTTTTCACAGTGCTGGAAAAGTTTGCTGATGTGGTTATTGGATGGTGAGTGATTGAATTTTTAGTCATTTCGTTTGTGTTATTGATGAAATTTGTGCAAGAAATTGATACCTAATGTTTATGAAGGTTGCCTTTGTATGGAGAATTGAAGCTTGCACTTTTTATATACATGTGGTATCCCAAAACTAAGGTAAGCACATAACATGTTTGAGAGAATGTCTATATGACAACTTTAACATATACTAGTAGTACTTTTTTTCTCTCAACACTTTATTCTGTTGTTTCATTTTTGTTCATTTACCAATGAAAGTGAAAGTCATGTTTAATCTTTAGTTAAATGACATGAGTGTTGCTTGATGCAGGGGACAGGATATGTTTATAATAAAGTGTTGAGACCATATGTATCTAAGAATGAAATTGATTTTGACAAGTTGTTTCAAGAATGGAGAGTTAGGGCATGGGATTTGGCAATTTTTTACTGGCAAAATTGCACTGAGTTGGGGCAGACTGCATTTTTTCAAGTTTTTGATCACTTGGCTGCTCAGTCCAAGAAACTTTCAAGCAAAACCTCCAAGAAGGTGAGTGTGTTATCCTTAGTAATAGTTCTAGTGCAACTTCTGGATCATAAAGTTACATGTCTTAAAAAATGTGTCACTTGCAGTGTCAGAAACCGGAAACCGACATTTATGATTACGTCTAATTTATTTATTTTTTCAAATTATCATCTGTGTCGACGTAGTAGTATCGGATATTCGGTTATGTGCTTCGAAGGTGATGGATGCCAAACATAATCTATTGATTGAGTCGTAATCACAAGCATAGAATAGTATTTACATTACATTTGACCATAAATTTTAAAACATTGCTTGCTATTTTTTATGTTTAAATCCTTGTTACTAGAACTATTACTAAGGATAACATTATTTTTGCAGAAAAAAGATGGACAGAGTCCTATTCCTAGTGCCCCACCATTGCCGGAAATAAGATCAGCTTTGTTTGAATTCCAACAAAATGATTTCTTTGGCCGCAAGAACAAGTAAGAATCTCCAAAGTCCAAACTAACCCCAATCAATACAATGATCAAGCCCAATTATGAAGCCCATTTCATGTTGAAATTTAACATTTTTGTACATATACTCACATTAAGCCCAACAAAAAACACACCATTGTTGACTATTTTATCATTGTTGATGCGTTCTACATGTAAATAAATTGTAACATAAAATAACGTTGTGCTACTGAAGACTGTCTTGTCTTTTGTGATCAAATCAGTGTTCTTTTATTCATTTTCAACTTTATTTTGATGCCATAATAACAATTGAAATAGTACATATGAAAAAAAAAAAAAAAACTAAAACTATATTTACAAATGGGAAAATGATATGAAAATTAAAATAAAAATAAAAATAAGAAAAATAAGGGTCCATCATGCTCTTACTTGGCCACTGAAACCATGGAATATTTGACGAAAAATTCGGGTAAAACCCGAAACCATTGAACTGAAACAAGAGATTATTGAATTGGAGGAGAGACGGTGGCAAAGGCGGCTGAGGAAACTAGGAGGAGAGGAATTTGCTGGAAAAGATGACATGGGCTGAAGGTAAGCCCAGGCAGCTTGCTTGACGAGACGATTACGGATGGAGATCTCGCAACCGGAGTTGATGGCGGCGGATGACCCGGTGGGAGAATTAACGGCGGCGTGAGGAGAAGGAAGCATGTCTCTGAGTGATGTGTATGAAGTGTAAGGAGATTTGAGTAACAGAAGCTCCAAATCTAAGCTTGTTGTACGCAGTGGTGGCTTGTTTGCTGAACGGTGAAGTTTGTTAGGTGTTACCGCCGTTATTGAGTTATGCCGGCGAAGAGTTGGTGACGACGGAGTGACGGCGGTGGTTTTAGAATCAGACATGGTTGGGTCGTCGGCGGCGGAACGTGAAACACGCGATTCGGAAGAGATGAGATAAATAAAAATGTGGAAAATAAGACGCTCTCATAAATACTGAAATATCAAAATAATTGAATAATTATGATACCTATCTCTATCATTCTTTTGAATTTCTTCAATTTTATAGCAATCTATTTCAAAATAATTGATGTAATAGGATTTTATAATCCACCGAAATGAGAAACTAAATCAATTATTTTAATAAAGTCATGATAACATTTGTTAAAAATAG
This sequence comes from Lathyrus aphaca, assembly GCA_963966055.1. Classification (NCBI taxonomy): domain Eukaryota; kingdom Viridiplantae; phylum Streptophyta; class Magnoliopsida; order Fabales; family Fabaceae; genus Lathyrus; species Lathyrus aphaca. The sequence continues at coordinate 44,158,218 of OZ014525.1, read as the reverse complement.
TATATTTTAAAAATTGTCATACTTGTTTTAAATTATAAGTTACTTTATAACCTAATAAATTATTCTTTTTATATTTTGTTATTTACTATTTATTGTTTTTCATTTTTTTATTATATTAATTTACCTTTTCAAAACATTGGATAAATACTCATTTTTTTTGTAAAATTTAATTACAATGATAATATAATAATAATTAATAAATAATAATTAATTAAATTATAATTCATTTTTTGTATTTTCATTTTTTTAACCTATATTAAATGGTCAAATACAAAAATTATTATGAAATTAGTATTGTTTATGTTCATGTTATTTACTTGTCAAAAAAAAGTTTTATGCAGATTTTTGTCTTTCTTTCCATAATAATTGAGATTCTTCTTTCTGCTTCAACTACCAATCTTAAATGTTGTATTGATTAAATTGAGATTCTCAATCACGTGTTACCAAATTGGGTTGTATTTTATTCATTTCCGTTTTTTCCCCATTAAAGCTTTTTGTAATGTACTTCATTCATCTCACTATAAAAGATTTTACCAAAAAGAAAAAAGAAAAATCTCATGGAAGTGATATTAAATTATGGCATTAATATTTGGTATGAACATCTTAACACTTCCAACCTCTCTTTTTTCCTTTTTAGACAGAGATGTTGATTGGTATTTTCTTTGTTTTTGTATTGGGTTGAATATCCCTTATTATATAAACTTGTACCATTGTACATGGTAGTTAAGCTTCTAACTATCTAACAAATTGTAATTTATTTACCAAATTATTAATATTAGTTAAAACTAATATATAAGTAATGAAGTTAACAGCTCCCCTAAAGCTGAATGATGTTACATAAGCACAAGTTAGAAATCATAGAAGAAAAAGAGGGAGAATGAATATGTGGTAAAATAAAGTCGATTAAGACTTGAAAGAAATAGAAAGCAAATTGATCAGCTTGGACTGGACTGCAATTTTTTTCTAAACGTGACAATCCAACTCAACGTGTATGATACGTTCATGGAATGTTGGATTATAGGTAAGAGAGATTGTAGATTTAATATCACAGTAAATTGAAGGTGGTTGAAATAAAAGATGTGAAGATTTTGGAACAAATATGACAATCATTGTAACTCATGTTAATTAAGGTAAAACATGATACACAACCTCATTAGAAGAATGGAAAACTATATTTTGTTTATTAGATTTCCAAAAAATAAGAGAAGTATCTAATAACACATAATAACTACGAATTGATCAATAAGGTCAATTAGAGTTCTAAAATTGAAAATTTCAGTCACACCAAGAAATTTGATTTATACGAACTTTGAACAATGACAATCAAAATAAATGACTTTCTGGAAAAAAAATCTATATGCAATAAAACATCATTTTAACTTGGCTGAAGAAGATAAAATCACAGGAGAGAGAGAGAGAGAGAGAGAGAGAGAGAGAGAGAGAGAGAGAGAGAGAGAGAGAGAGAGAGAGAGAGAGAGAGAGAGAGAGAGAGAGAGAGAGAGAGAGAGAGAGAGAGAGAGAGAGAGAGAGAGAGAGAGAGAGAGAGAGAGAGCATCTTTCTGAAGGTGGGGAAAATACACAAGAAAGAGAGGGTTGAATTGTGTTCGTCAAAAACATTCCTGCTTCTAACCAGAATTCAAATTCTAAACATTAGTTCATAACCTAATCATAAGTGCAGCTAAACAATATATTAGAAATAAAATAAACAGAATAATTAACACAATAGATTTATCATGCTTCCTCTCCTAACTGAGAGTACTTCAGTCCCCTTGCCTCACAAAAGATTTTCCACTATAATCAACTCATGATTATAACGACTTATGCACTTAAGCATACGACTTTCACTACTCAGACCTACAGTCTAAGACTCCTTTGCTCAATCAACACCTGATCAAGACTTCACTGCTTAGATCCTCAGATCCTAAGACTTTTATTGCTTAAATTTATCTGATTCAAGAATCTCCTACTTAGACACTCTGACTAAGACTTCCATTGCTCGGATCCATAATTCAAAACTTTCTTGCTCCACTATCTAATACTTCTTTGCTCAAACCTTTCGTCTAAGACTTCATTGCTCAGATTCACAATCCAAGACTTTACTTCTTAGTTAAAATAAATCAAGACTTTCAATTCTAAAGCAGGTAGAAAGTGACTTACTTAACCCAAGCTTTTTCAACTAGAGACTTTGATGCTCAAGCACATAGCAAGAGACTTTAATCTAAACTAATGAACAACATGTTCAGCAGAAAAAAGAACAAGGTGTACTTGATTCTGAAATCAGAGGTACAAGGTAATAACCTTAACAAAGACCTTAAGCACTTAAGATTTCCAGAATATTCAATGTTTAGGAAACCTTAAGGCTATTTACAATTTACAACAAATAACAGAAGGTTCTGAATATTCAGTAGTGTTGCTCATTGTTGATCTTGTTATTTCTTCATTCTGATAGAGGCGTTAAACATATATATCCTTTTTGGCATTCCTTCTCCTTCTTATTCCTTGTTAAAGATTCAAGTAGAACCTTAGGTTACTTATATAACAGATTTCAAAAGACTAGCCATTAGAAGAGAAAACTTAATAAAAGAGTATTTGTTCTCTCCATAGTACAAGAGAAATTGAAGAAAGATACAAAAAATACTTTGATCCATTGTGTAACAAGTTTAAGCATCGTGTCTTCAATGATACCATGTACTATAGAGTTTTTGAGAGTGGTTATCCATAAAGCATGTCAACTTTTCTTGAGCCTTGTGAACATATACTCTAGCTGACAGACTGATTTGACATTACAACTTGCTTTCTCCAGTACATATAGCTTTAGCTTCGCTACAACTTCTAAATGATCACCAGAAGCCAATACAATGACCAAGTGTAGAAACAATGTGTTTCTTCTTCTAATGTTGAAGCCTTCAACATCAGAGTCTACGTCAGACATCACTCAACAAATGTTCTTCAGATTTTGTATCATCATAAGCATGTAGCTCAACTTCACTCAAGTGTGCCTTCATATCAGATTCTGAATAAATCTTTAAGTATAAGAACCCGCATACTTGAGCACACATTAAATAATACCATTGATATTTTAATACTTTTGTTATCATCAAAACTAAGGATTTACGTTACGAAAAAAAATCTTGTTCTAACAATCTCCCCCTTTTTATGATGACAAACATAAGTATTTGAAAGACAGTGTTTGAGTTATTTTAATTTTTCTTAGACAACATCAGAATATAAGGTTTTGTAAGCTCTATTTGAGCCTGCTATATCAAAGGTTGAGTTTGTAAGCTCCCTCTAAGTTCTACTTCTAAGAAATATTAAAATATATTTAGTTTTCTCATCAACATCAGGGTACAAGGTTTGTAAGCTCCCCCTGAGTCTAATAGTTCAAAGTTGAGTTCTGAGAACCACCCTAAGTACCATTTTCAATAAAAATATAATTTTAACTTTCTTAACAACATCATAATATGAGGTTTGTAAGCTCCTTCTGTGTGTAATAGGCTATGGTTGAGGTTTGTAAGCTCCTCATTAGTTATATATATAATAAGAGTTAAAATTATTTACCCGGGAAAGATAACCATAATAAAAAAATTAATAATAATGTAAACATTGACAATATTGAATCTGAAGGGGTATAAAATCATTTTTAAATACTTCTATATTTCTACCCCTTTTGTCATATAAAAAGGTTTAAACACAAAAGAAAGGATAATTAAAGCAAACAAAATTCATAAGTGCATAGTCCCGAGATGGTCAAGGATACTTTATAGGTTTTATAACAGTCAGAATCAAATAAATGTAGTGTCCCAAGATGGTCAAAGATTTGTTGATTGATGGTTCACAGATGTACTTCAATGAATACTTAAAACACTATAAAAGCATATCAACAAGGCATTTTCAAAATCGCATCTAGTTCATCAAAAATTATTCAAGTAACAAATAGATATAAAGAGAAAGTCTCACAATTGCATGTTTCACAAGAGTGAGAAACACAGTATTACAAAAGAATTTGACTTGCTGAAGAAGGATGAAGAAACAAAAGAAAGATGTTTGGCAAACAAGGAACGTTCAACATAGCTTCTTGCAAATGCATTAAATGAGAGTCAGAAACTGAAGGAAGATAAGGGAATTCAAACCAGATTGGCTACCTACCGAGCTCAGACTTCAGGATCCAAAGAGCATATAAGTGCTTTTGAAGATCCTTCAGCTGAAGATGAGGAAGCAAAGCAATACTTTAGGGAGTATACAAGTAACACAGGAAAGATGGTTGAAGTAATAAAGAAGACTAGGAATAAACTAATTTATTGTACTGTTAAATCTTTATTTAGTTTACAATCATTTTAGCCAACAAAACTAATTTAATGTAACATTTAAATTCCATTGAAGTTTCCTTTGATTTAGTTTACAATCATTTTAGCCAACAAAAGCAAGTCTCATTTTACTTTAAAATGTCAGAAATAAGGCACAACAAGTATGAATCATGATCATTTAACACAAAAGCATGATAAGTTCATAAGCACATAATCATGTAGATTCATAACTATAATAAGATCCATAAAACATTATAAAGATTCATAGACATGATAAATACATATGATAACGTTTCACAACAAAATATCACACAAACATATTCTACTTCCTAGATCTTAGGTTTCTTCAACAATTCCATGATCACCTTAAGGTCAATACCAATCTCTTATTTCCTTTCAACCACACACTTGAGTTTATCATCCACTCAGAGTTGGTTGCTGACCATCTGAATTTTCATAACCTCTTGATATTCAACAACTACAATTACTTTGGTTTCAAGATTGAGAAATTGCTTATGGGTAGTTGAAACAACTTACTTTGATTAGGTATTCTTCGGATCTTCAATAACTGAGTTGACATATCTTCATAAGCTTTCCCATTTTGCATTATAAACCACAAAATCAGTTGATATGAATCCTTCTTCCACAAGTGTTTTTGCCTCATTAAATAATCAAGTCCTAAAGACTTATAATTGAGAAAACATATGATTGGGTAAAGGCTAGTGGTCAGTCATGTGTTGATATAGGTTGGATGTGTTTGTTTCATTTTTCTGGGTTTCATGGACAAATTTAGCTGAAACTTCCTTTTCTAGGGCATGATTTGATGGAGTTTTCTGTTGGGTAGATTCTTGATGGATTGATGGTAGAGGTTGATTTTGGTCATTGTTTTCATATTGTTGTTCAGACTCATCATACTTAGGTCCATCATTGAGATAGTCCTGAACAAGTTGATCTGAAACGGTTCTAGTGAAGTTGTTTAAGGGTGAGGAGGGATTAATAGGCTTGGCATCCAAACCACTTTCAATTTCACCAGGAATTAGTGAAGTTAAATCAATTTGGATGTATGCATCATTGTCTTGAATGTTTTGCTCAAAAGAGGGAACAACATTGCCAGGTCCTATGAGTGGTGAGGTTCTTAGTAAGGAAAAATCAGTGTTCAGAGGAATGATAGATAAAACAAAGGTTTGTTTGGATTTTACATGTGATGGTGTGGGAGACTTTCTCAGTGAAGTATTCAAATTAAAGTCATGAATGGGTTCAGTCTCAGTACTTGATCCTATAACTAATGAAACAAGCTCTTATGCAACTTCTACTTCCACTATTACAAAACGCATAAACAACAATGTCATGGTCACCACGGTTCTTCCTTACACTGTGGTGACATCTCTAAACTAATGCGTTATCATATATTTTTTACTTCTGTTGTATATTACAACGGTTAAGATGCCAATCGTGGTGATACCATCATGCTTTCCTGAGTTTGAACTGTTAGACGATAGCGCGGATCTAGAAGGGGGGTTGAATAGATCCCTTTTTAAAATTTATCTTTTCAAAATTAAGTTGAAAGAAAATAGTGTAAGTTTTCTAGAAAATCGTCTAGTTCAAATTTGAAGTCACCGGAGATCGGATATGCGTAAAACCCAATTAGAATGAAATGATGACTAGATGAATTAATGATTTACAAATGATACACTTGAATATTCAGCACTTGATAAAACTATTCTTAATGATGATTAGATAAGAAAACAAATACAAAGATAGTGATCTTGTGTGATTGAGCTTTTTATCAAACACTTAGAGTGCACACTCCAAGGGCAATTTTGTTGTGTCAAATAGTGCAGAATTTTACTCACTCCAATCAACACTTTTAAGTGAAGCAATTTATCAAACACCTTATTTGCACTAATTTGATACACCAGAATTTTCAAGCACACAATATCAATATGAACAAAAGTAGAATGCGAGAAATAATAAGAACACAAGGAATTTGTTGAGGCAGTTCCTTCGTCGTCCTCGCTCGAAGTACTCTGTCCCCAATTCGAAATTGAATTGGGCAATTTTATTAAATCGCAATTGTTTTACAAGAATAGAAATGAATTAACCAACAAACCAAACCAAGTTGAAAGTGCTGTCAATTCTTCTTCTTGTCCCTTGATCCAAAGTAGAATCAAGTCTTCCACGCGTGTCGAGAAAGCCTCCGATTAATTTGCTCCCTTATTGCAAGAATACACGATTCTTCAAACTTTGAGCACAACTGAGTTTCTCCCACACTTGTGAACCCACAAAGACCTTCGCAATCCTCCGTCTACCGTGATATGAGAGAACGATCCACTTGATCTTCAATCTACCTCACTCGGCTGAATCTACGACCGATCAATGTGTGCAAAACCCCCAAATATTCAATGATCTTGGAGGATAAAACCCTATGGATTTTTCCAAGGAAAACCCACACACTCTAAACCCAATCTGAAATTCTGATTCACGATTGAACGTTATATTCAAAACGTACACCAAGATCGAACATAGATTGTTATGTTTAATTGTTTGATTGATGCAAGAATGAAGAAGATGAAGAGAGCTATGTGTATATCTTTCACTTTCCTTGTTCCCTTTCTCAAAAGAAATTCAGCAGCTATTTATATTGGTTAGAGGAAATGAATCATAAGAGAGAGAAAAATAAATGAAAAAATGAGTCAGCACAATAATGAGCCGACTCAAACCTTTAAATGAGCCGGCTCAAACTTACATATGAGTCGACCAAAATTAACAGAGAGGCAGCCTGTTGAGACCCGTGAAAAATGAGAAGAAAACATTTCTTGATGTGTAGACTCATGAGGGATTATGAGTCGGCTCATCCACTCTCATGAGTCGACCAAAATCATGTTCCAGGCAACCTGTTTGGACCTGTGCATTTACCACCATTTTACACTTGAAAGTCGGCTCATAAAGAGTTGTGAGTCGACTCATCCACACTTGTGAGTCAACCAAAATGATGTATCAGGCAGCCTGTTTGGACCCGTGCATTTATCATTAATTTAACACTGAATGAGTCGGCTCATTGATGAATTTGAGTCGGCTCATTCAGTATATTTTTCCAAAATTGCCAATCCTTCCTTTTTCATTTTGAACCTGTCAAGCTTTCGAAACATGCCAAGTTTTTGACACATTAAAACCATGCTATGTCACACAAACTCCCCCTTTTGATGATGGCAAAAACTTGATGAATTAATCGCCAAACTCCCCCTGATTATGTGACCCGATCTCATATACATCGATCTCAATATCATCTCCCCCTTTGACAACATCAAAAAGAAGAGAAACCACATATGTGAATTGAAGCAATAAAAATAGCAAGCCGAATGAAATGTCAATTTGAGAAGCCAATTGCGATAGAAACCCGCATTCATAAACACACAATTTTGAAAGACGGGTAAAAATAATAATAAACAAAGATAATGGAATTAACGCGAAATAAAAGTTCATTCAAACAAATAAAGCAAACATTACATAAACCAAAATAATATCCATGACAAGTACATATGATGCAACTATTCTCTCAAGGATGTGGATAACGATCTCTAGTGGAAGGATAGCAGCGATGATAGGTGATGGGATGCGAATCATCCATGTCATTTTCCGTGAATTGAAGAAAGCTACTGTTCAGGGAGTTAAAGGCTGTGTCCTGAGCAACCAAGTGATCCTGCAATGCAGTATACCTAGTGTCTTGAACAGACACATACTCAGCAAAGGCGATGTCTTGCTCAGTTAAGCGCCTTTCTAACTCAGTGTATCGCTCAGCCTGAGTGGTATAGTAAGCCTTCTGTTAGATTTGCATATTTTGAAGCATCACCATTATTCTTGATGAATCATCTTGTTGCGGTTGAGATGGAGGAGGAGAGGGAGGAGCAAACCGAGTAGTGGTGTTGGCCACCAGGTGTGTTGCCATTCACCCCAACCTTGATTTTCATAGGAGTCATTTGAGTGTATGCCATACCACTCTTCATTGTCAGCAGGCACGTCTTCATTCAAAATCTCATTTTGTTCAGGTTGATCTTCAGGATCATCTCCATCAGAATTATCTTCAAGCGTTTGATTTTGATCACCTCTTCCCACATAACGATACCGGCGTTCTTGAGAATCCCATATGTGACCCATGAGGCTTAGGGTTTTCTGCTGAAACCAATTTGTATCCGGAACAGATATCAAAGTAACATCAAAACCAACAACCTCAGCTTTGTCAATAATCTTCTGAATAATGGAAGGATAAGCAAGAGCAACGCCTTTCTTTTCCTTCAAGGCAAAAATACGACTCACAAAGTAGTGAGGCCAGTTGACTTTGACCTTGTTTCGAAGGATATAAACCAAATGCACTTCACTCATATCAATACGAGAGAAGCCGCCTTTCTTGGGCCGTAAATTGTGGGCAACAATCCAGTGCAGAATACGATCAACTGGCTTAACTTTTCCAGTAGTAATGTTATTCGGAAACAATTCAGAATTAACAACAAAATCGACAAAAGGGTCTTTAAGCATACCATTGTGTTCATTACGGAAGATGCAGTTGTCAACTTGAGACGTATTTGTCATCAAAATGCTCGCTTCTTCAGGATCAATGTGAAAGAGGTCTTTCCACACTTGAGCATTGACGACAAACATTCAAGAGCCCATACGGAAATTGAACTCAAAACCCTTAAAAGTACCAACCAAGCCAGCATAGAACATCTTAACCAAATCTTCATTGTAGTCATCATGACAAGATAGAAAAGGATTGATACCTTGGAAGTCCATAAGTTCAATAATGTGGGGAATGTGCATTTGAGTGGCAGTTGTCCTTGAGTAAACATATTGAGGAATTACCTTTCTGTTCTTGAATTTCTTGTTGTAGACTTCCCCCAGATCAGAAGGAAGAAGAGACAGAGCACTAACCGGAAGAGATGATTGAGAAGAGGAGCCACAGGACCTTTTCCCTGTAGTCTTTGATGCCATTTTTGCAGGAAAATGAAGCTTTGAGAGAGATTTGAATGTTGGAGGAAGATGATGAAACTTGAGAGAATATGAGAGTTTTATGTATTGGTAATGATAATATGAAATGATAATGAGTTTTTAATGAAAAATAATTAAGGAAATAATAAATCGAAAGGTAAAAGTGGATGGATGCATTGATGTGCCGACCTAGGGAGGCGAACTGGCAGGCGGCACGTCTTTTCAAGACAGCCACACGTCAGTCGAGGCGTCAATGAGCCGACTCAAATTCATCCATGAGTCGACTCAATTTGAATTTGAAATGAGTCGGCTCAAAGGAGCATATAGGCCGACTCATAAGAGTCCATGAGCCGACTCATGAGTCGGCCTGTTGGGACCCGACAATTTTCAACATCACATGTCACCAAAAACTACTTAAAATATCTCAAAATATAAAAACATCATCATGTATGCAAATTATTTGTCACGCAATCACTCATAATCCACTTAGAAAAGAAGAAATAGATTAATTTACAAACACAATTCATGCACCACATTCTTACTAAATACATACATCAAGAATGAATTAAGATAAGTGAGTAAAGAGTGATATTACCTCGAGTATATGAGAGATGGATGAAAGATAATACCTCATAATAGGATGTGAGATACAAGTGAAGTTAACTCAAGGAATAATATATAATCAAAACAATGATTACTAATATCTATCAGATATATCAAGAACACCAAGTTCTCTACGGATAAAGAAGAAAGGATCGGTAGCGAGTGGTTTTGTAAAAATATCGGCTAGTTGATTTACACTATCAACATGCTCAAACACCACATCACATTTCTCTACATGATCCCTAAGAAAATGATGCCTGATTTAAATATGTTTAGTGCGTGAATGAAGAATAGGATTCTTGGTAAGATTAATTGCACTAGTATTGTCACACAATATTGGAATTTGCTTGAGAGAGATATTGAAGTCGAGCAATTGTTATTTTAGCCATAGAATTTGGGCACAACAATTTTCGGCTGCAATATACTCCGCCTTTGCAGTTGATAAGGCAACAAAGACTTGCTTTTTGCTATGCCAACTGACAAGAGAGTTTGAAAAGAAATGACAAGTTCCACTAGTGCTTTTCCTGTCCACTTTGCAACCGGAGAAATCGGAAAAACCTACCAAGGAACAATCACTACCCTTAGGATACCATAAACCAAACTTAGAAGTACCACAAAGATACCTAAGTATGCGTTTAACTGATTTTAAATGTGATTCCTTAGGGCAAGATTGAAACCTAGCACACATACATACATTGAACATAATATCGGGACGCGATGCAGTGAGATAAAGAAGAGAACCAATCATACCTCGATACCTTTTTATATCAACATCCTTACCTTTTTCATCACGATCAAGACTTGCCGCCGTAGGCATTGGTGTATCAATAGGCTTGGAGTTTGTCATATCAAACCTCTTGAGCAACTCATTGTAATATTTAGTTTGACTTATGAAGGTTCCATCTTCAAGTTGTCTAATTTGAAGTCCGAGGAATAAATTTAGCTCCCCCATTATACTCATTTCAAACTCACCTTGCATAGAACTTGAAAATTCCTTTGAGATATCTCCAATGATGTTATCGATAGGATGATCTTTTGATGTCTTCCATTCCAATGGTAGATCATTTTGAAGGGATGCTTGACCTTCATCTTTGAGACTAGACACATCAACCGGCTCCTTATTCACAACATCCGGCAAGGGTTCAACACGAGAAACATCAATGTCTTTAACAATCTCACTAGAGGAGGCACCTGCACCAATAAATCCACTACCGTTTTCGACAACATTTGGATAAGCTTCATCAAAAGATACATGTACAGATTCTTCGACTAAAAGCAACCTTTTATTAAATATTCTATATGCTTTGCTTGAATTAGAGTATCCAAGGAAGATGCCTTCATCCGCCTTTGAATCAAATTTGCCAAGATTTTCTTTTCCATTATTAAGCACAAAGCATTTGCAACCAAAAACATGAAGATGTGAAACATTAGGCTTTCTTCCTTTTAATAGTTCATAGGGCGTTTTGTTTAGAATAGGTCGAATAGTGATCCTATTTAAAACATAGCAAGCGGTGCTAATAGCATCGGCCCAAAAATATTTAGGAAGACCGCTATCATTAATCATAGTTCTTCCCAATTCCTCCAACACACGATTTTTACGTTCCACAACACCATTTTGTTGTGGTGTTCTAGGAGCGGAGAAATTATGATCAATGCCATGATTTTCACAAAAATTTTCAAAGAGATGATTTTCAAACTCACCTCCATGGTCACTTCTAATAGTTACAATGTTTGTGCCAAGTTTGTTTTGAGATAATTTGGCAAAAGTTTCAAAGGCCGAAAAGGTATCACTTTTACTAGCTAAAAAGATTGTCCAACAAAATCGAGAGTAGTCGTCAACAATAACAAAACCATAATAGTTCCCTCCTATACTTTTGATTCTAGAAGGACCAAAAAGATCCATGTGTAGAAGTTCAAGAGGTCTAGAAGTAGAGACTAGATTTTTTGATTTAAAAGATATCTTAGTTTGCTTACCCATTTGGCACGCATCACAAAGATGATCTCTAGTGAACTTTATGTTAGGCAAACCGACTACTAAGTTTTTGGACACAATCTTATTTAGAAAGTCAAAGTTGATATGAGCTAAACGTCTATGCCAAAGCCAAGATTCCTCACTTTTGGAGATAAGACATTTAGGATTACTCATGGTCATCGAATTCAAATCAAGCATATAAACATTATTAACCCTCAGGCCTTTAAACACATCCTCTTTGTTGTTATTGTGTTCAATTATGCATCCTTCTTTAGAGAAAGAGACATTATATCCCTTATCACATAATTGACTAATGCTAACAAGGTTATGTTTAAGACCCTCAACTAAAAGGACATTAGAGATAGATGTAGAAGAGGGATTACCTACACTACCTTTACCGAGTATAGCTCCCTTGTTGTTATCACCATAGGTAACAAAGCCCTTCTTCTTAGCCACAAAGTCATAGAATAGGGAAATATCACCTGTCATATATCTTGAGCATCCACTATCAAGAAACCACCGTTTCTCCATAGTCTCAAGACACTCCACCTGTATGATTAGACAAGAGAGAAAGGTACCCAATTTTCATTGGGTCCTAGAGTGTGAGTGAAAATTTTGTTGCTTTTAGGCAACCATTGACAAATGCCTTTTGGGACCAAGTATTTCCTAAAACTACATTTGGAAATTATATGACCTTCCTTGCAACAATAGTGACATTTCAAGAATGGTTTTGGTTTGCATTGACTATTTTGATCCTTCACAACATAGGTGTTTTTTTGAAATGGATTATTCATTGATTCCCTAAAGTTTGAATGATCAACAGTAAATGTCATTTTTGGTTGTGATAACTTGTTTAGTTTGGCTTGAAGAGTTTTGACTTCCTTTTTCCAAATCCAACATGTTTCACAACCATGAAAGTTGTGCCATTCTCGTTTGTCTTCTACTATAGATTCTACCATTGATGCCTTAAGAGCTTTCATAGCATTTTCACTGTCCGAAACCTTGCCTTCTAAATAAACAAAAATTCTTTTATCGGATGCAATACGCTTGAAGGCTTCTTTAGCTTCTTGATGGAGAATATTAAACTTACTAAGCAAATCATTATAAGAGAATTTTTCAGCATATTCATATTTCGCATGTTTTACCTCTTTCTTGCCTTTCTTATGAGCCATGAGGCAAAGATTTACTCTCTCTTCCTCATCACTTGAGGTATCTTTGCTAGACGACTCACTATCGCTTTCCCAAGCTATATATGCTCTTCTAGCCTTGTTGCCTTTTCTTTGATATTTATCTTTTTCCTTGTTTTTCTTTAACATAGGGCAATCCGGTTTGTAATGTCCCGGTTTTCCGCAGTTGTAACAAGATCCTTTGCCTTTAGTACTTTTAACATACTCTTGCTTGGAAGGATTAGATTTTCTTTGATAGTTGATGAGACGCTTGTCCGAATGAGAAATATCATTCTTTTTGAGATACTGATTGTATCTTTTTACGAATAAGCCCATATCTTCATTTGATTCGTCATCATCATCACTCGTATCACTCCCACTATCTTTATTTGTGGAGGATTTTGATGAAGAAGCTTTTAATGCAATATACTTCTTCTTCTTCTCATGATCTTTATTTTTCTCGATCTTTTCTTTATTTTCTTTGTCTTCATGCTCATTTAAGTTTAAGAGCTCTTGTTCGTGCTCTTGTAGTTTTCCAATGAGAGTCGTTAGATCCAACGTTCTTACGTCATTGGCTTCTTTAATTGCCGTAACTTTTGGCAACCATTCCCTAGTAAGACATCTCAAAATCTTGTCAGTTGCAACATCATTAGGAGTAGTTTTACCAAGAGCATTTAATCTATTTGTCAAATGAGAAAATATTTTTCCCATTTCACCAACGGTTTCCCCTTGGCTCATGTGAAAACGATCAAACTCTTGTTGTAGAGTATTAATTCTAGCAAGCTTAACATCATCGGTTCCTTCATGGGCAACTTGTAAGGCTTCCCATATAGCTTTAGCCGATGTGTGATGAGAAACTCGAAAATATTCATCAGCTCCCAAGAAGCTATAAGTATGTTTCGAGCTTTCCAATCGTAGCTATATTTCTTTTCATCATTATCATCCCATTGTGCTTCCGGTTTCTCAATTTGGACATTATCCGGTCCGGCCATGGTTATTTGAAAAGGGCCTTCTTGGATAACTTTCCAAATTTTTCTATCAACAGAGTTGATATGGATACGTATACAATCTTTCCAGTGACTATAGTTTTCTCCGGTAAAAACTGGAGCTCTATTGTACGCCCCCGTTGGATCGTTGTCCATTTTCCAATAAGTTGTATGTGAAGCACTAGATAAACCGGTGCTCTTGATACCACTTGTTAGAAGATAGCGCGGATCTAGAAGGGGGTTGAATAAATCCCTTTTTAAAATTTATCTTTTCAAAATTAAGTTGAAAGAGAATAGCGGAAGTTTCCCGGAAAATCGTCTAGTTCAAATTTGAAGTCACCGGAGATCGGATATGCGTAAAACCCAATTAGAATGAAATGATGACTAGATGAATTAATGATTTACAAATGATACACTTGAATATTCATCACTTGATAAAACTAGTCTTAATGATGATTAGAGAAGAAAACAAATACAAAGATAGTGATCTTGTGTGATTGAGCTTTTTATCAAACACTTAGAATGCACACTCCAAGGGCAATTTTGTTGTGTCAAATAGTGCAAAATTTTACTCACTCCAATCAACACTTTTGAGTGAAGCAATTTATCAAACACCTTGTTTGCACTAATTTGATACACCAAAATTTTCAAGCACACAATATCAATATGAACAAAAGTAGAATGCGAGAAATAATAAGAACACAAGGAATTTGTTGAGGCAGTTCCTTCTACATCCTCGCTCGAAGTACTCTGCCCCCAATTCGAAATTGAATTGGGCAATTTTATTAAATCGCAATTGTTTTACAAGAATAGAAATGAATTAACCAACAAACCAAACCAAGTTGAAAGTGCTGTCAATTCTTCTTCTTGTCCCTTGATCCAAAGTAGAATCAAGTCTTCCACGCGTGTCGAGAAAGCCTCCGATTAATTTGCTCCCTTATTGCAAGAATACACGATTCTTCAAACTTTGAGCACGACTGAGTTTCTCCCACACTTGTGAACCCACAAAGACCTTCGCAATCCTCCGTCTACCGTGATATGAGAGAACGATCCACTTGATCTTCAATCTACCTCACTCGGATGAATCTACGACCGATCGATGTGTGAAAAACCCCCAAATCTTCAATGATCTTGGAGGATAAAACCCTATGGATTTTTCTAAGGAAAACCCACACACTCTAAACCCAATCTGAAATTCTGATTCACAATTGAACGTTATCTTCAAAACGTACACCAAGATCGAACAAAGATTGTTGTGTGTAATTGTTTGATTGATGCAAGAATGAAGAAGATGATGAGAGCTATGTGTATATCTTTCACTTTCCTTGTTCCCTTTCTCAAAAGAAATTCAGCAGCTATTTATATTGGTTAGAGGAAATGAATCATAAGAGAGAGAAAAATAAATGAAAAAATGAGTCAGCACAGTAATGAGCCGACTCAAACCTTTAAATTAGCCGGCTCAAACTTACATATGAGTCGACCAAAATTAACAGAGAGGCAGCCTGTTGAGACCCGTGAAAAATGAGAAGAAAACATTTCTTGATGAGTCGACTCATGAGGGATTATGAGTCGGCTCATCCACTCTCATGAGTCGACCAAAATCATGTTCCAGGCAGCCTGTTTGGACCGGTGCATTTACCACCATTTTACACTTGAATGAGTCGGCTCATAAAGAGTTGTGAGTCGACTCATCCACACTTATGAGTCGACCAAAATGATGTATCAGACAACCTGTTTGGACCCGTGCATTTATCATCAATTTAACACTGAATGAGTCAGCTCATTGATGAATTTGAGTCGGCTCATTCAGTATATTTTTCCAAAATTGCCAATCCTTCCTTTTTCATTTTGAACCTGTCAAGCTTTCGAAACATGCCAAGTTTTTGACACATTAAAACCATGCTATGTAACACACGAACCTCAGTGCCAAAAAATATTTTATTCCTTTAACGTTAAGGCATGCCTCTTCTTTTTTATTTATTTTAAAATTCACAAATAAAGGGACATCGCTATGGTGTTTCGTTTTAACCGTTGTGATATATTTTTAATAAATAAATACCTATCAATACGATTGAAACGTATAACTGTTGTGAAATAGCTTACTCGTATATAAGTGAATTAACTCTCACTTATTATAAGTAGTGTCGTTTCCTGCACAACGGAACCCTAGTACCTATTATTTCTCTTCTTCTTTGCCATTACCTGTGAATCTTGTGCTTCATACATTAATATATTATTCTTCTTCCATCTTCTTGTTAGATACTTCTGTACAGAAATAATCCGGACAGGTCTTTGTGGCCTTCAATTGGGATTGTGATGGTGTTTATAGGAGAAGGGGTGATGTACTTGCAAGGTACTCCGACGCTCAAATAAGTTTCAGTGTAAGACAAACTAAAGCTTAAGAAATTGGGTGATTATAATTGAATACATGGCCCTCCAATGGTGGAGGGTATTTATAAGGGCACATGCCTGTAGATTGTGGGAACGTAGTCTTTGACTGAGCATAACTGCCTCCTATAAATCTGGAGGACAGTTGGCCGCGTAAAAGGCGTTATAGCGCGTGAGGGGAGGTCCCCAACGACAATATGCTAATGGCTCTTTATTACAATGGTCATATATTTGTTAATCTCTTATTGGGCTTATGCACAGACGAATACTAGATTGGGCCTAAATTTGGCGTAGGGCACTTGCAGGCCAGTCCAGAACAAGAGCCCCCAAGTCGCTGTGCTCGAGCAAGAATGACGACTTAAGGTGTTAAGGATCTTGTTCGACGTAACTTTATTGTAGATGTTACGAGCATATATTTCCTCTGGTTTTGGTTTTCATGTTGGGCAACTCTCCGTAGGAGGAAGACATAGACATTGCAAAAAGATTATCTTTTTTTAAAAGATAAAACGTCTGGAGCTTTAGTGACACATGTTGAAAAGCGTTGTAATTCATTTATGACAAATGGGGGCTAGCCCTAGGTAATAATCACTTGCCTTTTGTGATTCCCCGTGCGAGCTTAAGGCATTATAAAAAGGGGGATAAGGGATTCATTTGTTCATTCCACACGAACTCTTCCTCTCACCGTAAAACTTTTTCTCTGTAACCCCTCACCAAAAATTCATCGTCGCCACCGTTAACCTCTCATAAATCTACCATAGACCAAGGTAATCTTCATCCCCTTCCTTCTTTTATGCAGTTTTAAATGATGAACATTCTTCAATCTCTCAAGAAGTTCATAGGATCTTTAACATTTATGGGGATTCCTATGAATTTCTGGAAATTTTGATGAATGTTCTTCAAATGCGTATGAATCTCATGAAGAACTAGGGTTAGCTTCAGGATATAAAGAAATTAATGTTAAATCCATGCTAGATTCTGGTTAGGATAACTTAGTGTTAATTGATTGGGAAATGGGTTGTTGTAGTTGGTGGTTAGTGTAGGGACTTATCCCCGACGCACTTTAGTTTGAAAGTCATGAGGCTGAGCTCAATATGCCGACTTCGTCCTCATAGTGTTTTCCTTGGTTAAGGGGATAACCTGGGGCACGTCCCTCATCCTTATCAAAGCCCTTTTACTTGATTTGCAGTGGAAGGGTGGATTTGAGATCGTCAAATTCATTATGTTTCCTTTGCTTTTCAGGTGAAAGAAGTCAGAAAACTGCCCATGAAGTCGAGGAGAACCCTACTGCTGAAGTCGCAGACGTCCCTGTTACTGACCGACTGTGTATTATGGACGAGCTACTCAAGACAGCGTCTTCGTTTGATGTAAATGCCTCTGACGCATGGGTTAAAATTGAGAAGAGAAAGAAAGGGGGACCTGTAAATTGACGGGCGTTACCTTTGAAGCCCGATCAGAGGATTTGTTCGCGTTATCCTGCCTTTCGCTTCCCGATGTATGAGTTTGCATTTTGCGAGGCTGGATATCGCTTTCCCTTCACATGTTTTCAGGAGGAGGTTTTCACCCATCTCGAGCTCGCGCCCTCCTAATTGCACCCAAATGCCCTGGACTTCATAAGGGCCTTCAAGCTGGTGTGTCATTACTTGGAGATAAGAGCAACTGTTAAGTTATTTTTTGATGCATGCGATTTAGTCAAGAGTATGGATCCTAGCTTTGAGTATACTAGGGTTAGAATGTGGTGGAAACATGCTGAAGGAACCATGGAGAAGGATCTAAAACCTTTTAGGGATGATAGCGATGCTTTTGAGATGATGCCCTTTATGAATGATTCCAAGGATGATGTTGAAATCTACATTGAAGACAAACCAAGTGAGGATGCTGAAAGATTTATGGAGACTGCTAAAAGGAGGGAAAAATATCAAATACTTGAACCTGAGGTTGATTCTTGTAATGAAGATGATTGTTCTAGTGATGAGTGTCATACCCAAATTTTGACCTAACATTTTTTAATTTTTATCCATCTGACTGTATTTTCACTTTGCATCGTCTGTATAGCATATTATGCGTTTCATCATGGATAATGTTCGAATTATCAGCCAATAAATTTATTGGATTTACAGTCGATTCGGTCAAACTAAAAGTCAACTGGGCGTAAAATCAATCGACGAGAAGTGTTAAAATCTAGTTTGCAGACATCAATTACATTAATCTGCATTTCGCATAGTTTAATATGGTGTGCCCGTTTTAATTTTTGACAACTTTTTCAGTCACATTTCAATTTGTGAGTCGTCTTAACCAGTCTATTTATTTCAAAATTTGACAGTACGATGTACTTTTCTAATACGTTTATTTTGCGCTGATTATTATGACACGTTCATTTCCATTTTTCGAGCATTTTAATACCCAACTTGTTTAGATCATGTTATTTTTTTTCTTTCATTTTTTTTTATTTTTGATAAAATAATGTTTTAGTTTATTTAAAAATAATTAGATAATTTTACTTGGTTTTATTTTCATCGTTACATTTCTTTTAAGAAAAAAATTAATTAACAAAATACATAGTTTTCATTTCATTTTTGGTAAGTCCTGTTCACTAAGTTTTGAGAGAGGGTAGTTTTGGAATACCATTCACGGAAACCCTATTATTTCCATTATATATATATATATATATATATATATATATATATATATATATATATATATATATATTCACTTGGCATTGTTTCATAGAAGGGACTGGCAGCCGTCCCCATTTGAATCTCACCCTCCGATACATTTTTCCGCCAATGACCTTGAAAGCTCTCAATCACCACCTTCTGTAAACACTGATGAAACCTCAACACTCAATCCTTCCTCTTCTTCACAACTTAACTAATTTTCACCATAAAAAAAAAACATTCACCTCCATGATCTAACTGTGGCTACCACATCCACAACAACGAGCCATAAATGTTTCGAAACACTGAGAAAGGAGGATGTGAGATACGCGAGAATAAGAACAACACGCACCTACTTCTTGTCGTCGGCGACAAAGTCTTTCTCTCTAACACAGTCTCCACTTCACCATTCCGCCATCGCATCAACCAAACAAAATCCAACGGCGTATCAGTCACTGCCAACCATTAAAGCAACAACTCACAACAAATCAATTTCGACCTCCCTCTCCAAATTCATAAACCACTCCGGCCATCAACAACGACAACGTCCAACGCAACTACCATAGGGAGTCGGTTGGTTTTCATTAATCTATTTGCTTACTTAGGTTGTTGTGCTTACACTTAGTTGCAGTCGATTCATATTGTGTGGAGCTCTTGTATTATTTACATATTTTTGTTTGAGTTGATATGGTAGACTTTTTTCTTCTTCTATTCTTTTAGTTTAATAACTCTTAAAGGCTTTTCTCTTGTTAGTTTCTTAATATTAAATGGTGTGTTGATTTTTGTTTTCTGGTATTTGGTTATCAACTTTTGTTTTGTTAAGTTTGTTAATAAGTTGACAGTGTTAAAATTAGTGTGCATGTTGCGTGTATTGTGTTCATGGCGCGGTGTAGTTCTAATCGTGTTGCTGCTGCACTCATGTTGTGAATATTTTCAAAAAAATTGTTAGTTAGTGTTGGTTTAGAATATTGTTAATGAGAGTTTTGAAAAAAGAAAACATATATATTTTGGTGTAGTTTATGTATATACTGATTTTTTCTGAAACATACAACTTCATTTACTTCCTTGTTTTAACGTCACTTTTTATTTACAAATGTGAGTGTGGACTTCATCATTTTATTACTTTATTAGTGTTGGTCCAATTTCCTATCACTTAATATAAATTTGTTTTTGTAGATACATGTGGTTTAATCAAAGTTGTTAGTGAATATTATTTTTATATATATTTCTATTTATTAATTGAAACTTATTGTTTCTCTTTTTATAATACTGATACTATTAATTGTATATGATTATTTTACTTACTTTTTAATAATTTTATTGAGTAAAGTTTTACTTTAACATTTTTTTATTGCAATTGATAGATAGTATTTGTCTGTGATAATGGAAATGTCATAATATGTACATGATATAGTACTACGTTGTTACTACTATTTGTTTATTCCATCATTTGGTTCACTTTTTTTAATTTATCCTTTTAGATTTAATTATTTAATTTAGATTTTAATTGACTTTTCTTGTTAAATATTTGATTATTTTTTTATGATTAATGCTTAATGATAATAATGAATTGATTCTTGATGCATATCTTGATTAGTCCTTGAGTTTGTGATTAGTTCTCGATGCCTTTACTTTGGTTGATTACGTGAGACTTGATACTTTGACATGCTTTGAGTTTCTGATGTCTTTCTTGATTTCTTTTGCGCGTATTAAAGAGGCAACAGACCTTCTCCGTTAGGTACCACTAAAAAAACTTGATTTTATCTCTTTTGCACCTCATCATAATCTTGATGCCATGTTTGTGTTTGGTTGTTCACTCGTACCTCACCACCGATTCTAAGTCTTAAATCTCTTAGAACACATACGATTTTTATCAAACTTTCAAACTAATTAATTGGCGAAAGAACTGAACTCCGGAGTCTAGCACTCCGCACGTTCTTGAGTGAATCACTCATGGGCTAGCCCCACGCAACGTGGTTCATTCGCCCTTTCGTAAGCAAAACACTCGATTCACAAAATCAATTAAGCAAAACATTCTCGTCTATATTTTGCACACACGTAAGTCGGTCATTTGTGATCGCCGTCTGCACGACTTATTGCGCGTCTTATTTAATTTAACAAAGAATAGAGCTCCGGAGTCTAGCACTCCGCACGTTCTAGAACGAATCACACCTGGGCTAGCCCCACGCGTAGCGTTTCGTTCATTCCTTCATTGTTAAAATACGTTAATTCTAAAACGTCAAAAAAATATATCCAACTTATTTTATAAATTTAAATACGAAAACAGAGCTCTGGAGTCTAGCACTCCGCACGTTCTGGAATGGATCGCTCCTGGGCTAGCCCCATGCGACGTGGTCCATTCGCCTTACGTATTTCGAAATATCTAATCGCACAAATTAACATACGGAAACAGAGCTCTGGAGTCTAGCACTCCGCACGTTCTGGATTGGATCATTCCTGGGCTAGCCCCACGCGACGTGGTTCAATCACCGTTCGTATATCAAAATATCCCAATCATTTTATAAATTCAAATACGAAAGAATAGAGCTCCGGAGTCTAGCATTCCGCACGTTCAAGAATGAATCGTTCCTAGGATAGCCCCACGCGACGCGCTTCATTCGCTCTTTCATATCTTAAAAATAACTTAAAACTTACCAACCAATTTAAATTATTTTCGTAATTAATCAGCGAAAGACAAAACTCCGGAGTCTAGCACTCCGCACGTTTTGGAATGCAATCGCTCCTGGGCTAGCCCCACATGATGTGGTTCATTCGCCCTTTCGTTTTAAAAACACCTTAACAAAACTCAAATACTTTTCTCTAGAACGAACATTGTTTAAATCATTTTATCTCGCAAACAAGCTAGCGCTTCAGCCTCCACCGCGAGTATAAGCCAACGCTTAGCAGTAAAATGCGTTTTAAACAACTGTTTAATAAAAATCACAAATCGTAGTTGCACGAACTACGAAGCTCTGACTTTCCCATTGCACAAGGGAATACGTAGGCACAGGGATTTTAATCCTTCGCGAGCACAATAATAAAAAACTCATTTATTTCTCCGTCATAAACCCACAATAATAAAAAAACTCATTTATTTCTCCGTCATAAACCCACAATAATAAAAAATTAACTATTTCCCGTCACAATAATAAAAAACTTAACCTTTCTCCATAATAAATAATAACTTTCTTTTCCCTTTTAATAAACAATCTTAGTAACTTTAATCATTAAAAGAAGACAATAATACAAGTTAACATTTTAAGAGCAAACTAGACTAAGAGGTTCCCGTTGAGTACAACGGACGTGAGGGGTGCTTAATACCTTCCCTTTGCGTAACTGACTCCCGAACTTAGATTAGTGGTTTCGTTGACCATTTCTTATCCGATTTAGGTTGTGTCTATATCTCCCTTTTCTTTAGTTAGAATAAATAGAATTAGGTGGCGACTCTGTTGTTTGTTTTAGGATCGTATTTTTCGAGGTACGACAATGAGTCATTGGAAGATATTAAGTTTGAAGATAATGAAGAGGAAAATATGAATCCTATTGATGATGGGTTTGATGATGGTATTAATGAGAAATTTGATACTCATCCATCAGTGGTGAATGCTGATCATGCAGGGGATGGGTCTAGTAATGTTGTTAAAGAAGGACTGATTACTTCAGAGATGGGTAAAGAACATATTATTGAAGATGATTATTTAACAGATGAGCTAGATAGTAGAGCTGAAGATGGTAGTGATGATGATAGACCAAGAGCTGTGAGGTATAATCTTGCAGATGGATTATCTAAAGAGTATAAGTTCAGGTTGGGCATGGAATTCTCATCACTAAAACAGTTCAAAGAAACTATATTGGAGAATAATATTTTGAATGGGAGGGATGTTAGGTTCATGAAGAATGATGTTGTGAGATGTAGGGTTGTTTGCAAAGACAAAGACCGATGTGATTATATTGTCCTTTGTAGCAAGGTGCTTTCATCTACTACTTTAAGAATTAAGACATTATATGATAAGCATAAATGTGGTAGACAATTTTTTAACAAGAGTGCAAACGCATATTGGGTTGCGAAAGTGATAGTAGATAGGATGAAGAACAACAACAAAATGAAGTTGAAAGATGTGATTGTTGATGTTGGGGTAAGGTACTCTACTGAAATTCCTGGATGTAGGGCTTTTAAGGCAAGGCAAATAACTAAGAGGATTGTGGAGGGAGATTCTAGCAAATAATACAGTTTGTTATGGTCATATGGGGCTAAATTGATGGGAGCTTCTAAGGGGAATACTTTTAAGATGAACATTCAAACACCTGGTCCAGGTTTACAACCAAGATTTGAAAGATGTTATATGTGCTTTGATGGAACAAAACAAGATTTGAAGAAAGCTTGTAGGCCTTTCATAGGACTTGATGGTTGTCATCTAAAGCACAAGTATGGTGGCATATTATTGATAACAGTGGGAAGAGATCCCAATGACCAATACCTACCTCTTGCATTTGGAATTGCTGAAATCGAGTCAAGGGATACATGGAGTTGGTTTATGCAGTTACTCATTAAAGATATTGGTGACCATATGATGTGTTTCATATCTGACCAACAAAAGATATTGTCCAGCTTTGTGTATATTAGTTACATGTTAGTCCATTTATGTTTATAGTGTTTATTTTTTGTTTTCAGGGGCTGGTACAAGTATTCAAGGAGGAATATCCAGCATTTGAGCACAAATTCTGTTTGAGGCATCTCTATGCTAACTTTAAGAAAAGGTTTGGTGGTGGTACCCTATTTAGGGACCTCATGATGGATGCAGCAAAGGCTGCCTATTTGGAATCTCATGTGAAATTCATGCAAAAGATCAAAGAAGTCAGCATTGATGCATTTGATTGGTTGGAGGCCATCCCAAAACCAAAATGGTGTAAGCATGCCTTTCCTTTGTTTTCCAAGTGTGATGTGCTCATGAATAATCTTAGTGAGTCATTTAATGCCACAATTCTTCTTCAAAGAGACAAACCTATAATTACTATGTTTGAATGGATTAGGTCATATCTAATGGGTAGATTTGCAACATTAAGGGAAAAGGTTAGTGGCTACAAAAGTAGGATTATGTCTAAACCACTTAGGAGGTTAGATAGAGAAATAGAAAAGAGTGCTAGTTGGACAACAACTTATGCTGGACAACTAACATTCCAGGTCACTCATGTGTATGTTCACTGATAGTTTTGTAGTGGATTTGAATAAGTGGATATGTTCATGTAATTTTTGGGACCTCATAGGAATTCCATGTAGGCATGCAGTTTCTGCTATACATAGGAAATATGATGATCCCATAAATTATGTAGATAAATGTTACCACAGGGAAACATATGTTAGATGTTATTCAAAATGTATTACTCCTTTGAATGACCAAAATAAGTGGCCTAAAACAGATGACCTAGTGATATATGCTCCAATGTTCAAAGGAGGCCCTGGTAGGCCAAAGAAACTTAGGAGGAGAGAACCCGATGAGGGGAGCCAAGCAAAATGGAGAAGGACTAATACAAACCATATGTGTAAAGTGTGTTTTGAACTTGGTCATAACAAAAGAACACGCAAAAAAACAAACAGCTTGTGCCTGTTCCAACAAGTCAGGAAATGCCTACTCAATCCAGTCAAGGAAATCCTACTCAATCAAATGAAGCAATTCCTACTCAAGCTAGTCAAACAACTACTGTCAATTTGACACAAAAAAAAGGGTAAGGCCTAACTCTCCTGTTATGTTTGTTTATTTTGTGACTAAATTGTAAATATTACCTTTTTTTTTGTTTCTGACAGGGGAGGCCCAAAGGACTAAGGGAGGCAAATACAACAAATGCACCAAAGGTACCAAAGGCTCCAAAGGGACCAAAGGAAGCAAAGTCAACAAAAAGTAAAAAGAATGTTGTGTCTGAAACTGTGACTGAGAATGTGCCTGCACCAATGAATCAGCCTGCACTAATGTATCAGCCTGCACCTGATAATGAGATTGTACCTGAGAATGATCCTGAACCTAAGAATGCAATGCCTGAGAATGCACTTATGAATGAGCCCGAAGCTGAGAATAATCCTCAAACTGTGAAGAATCCAATGAATGAACCAGAGCCAGTTCCTGAACCTGAACTTGTACCTAATCCTACTAACTTGGATGATACTATGGCATCTTTGTTGGGGCCTGATGATGTACTGAACATTCAACCTTTGAGGGTTGATAAATCACCCATCAAGGAAACTAAACCTAACCCTGGCCCCACAGGTCCCAAATTTTTCTATGGTAAAGTTCCCAAGTCTAAGAAAATGCCACCATTCAAGCCACCTAGTATACTAACTGTCCTCTTAAGACCAACCAGCAGTGAGCCTATGAAGTTTAAAACTCAGAGCAGGTACAAGATTACATCACAGGGTTCTGTTGAGAAAAGGCAGTCAGACAGACTTAGGAGTTTGAAGACCAATAATATTGCTGGCCCCGGAAGGAAGGCTGATGATCCAGTTATCATACAAGAAGAACTTTGAAGACCATGATTGTTGTTTTGATTTATGTAATGCTGTTTTGTAATGACTTTTGTAGTGTTGTAATGTTGTTTCAAACTGGTTATTTTGTTATGTATGTACTACAATTTGGTGTGCACTTTGCAGCCAATGACTAATGCTAGATTATGTCTTATGTGGCATACTGACTTTTATTATCAGAATATTTTGTTATCTTCTACTATGACTGATATCCATTTCAATGAAATCTATTTTGGTTCAACAATATTTTTTTATCAACATATCAACAAATACAATTTGCTACAATCTCATTTGTTATTGGTTCATCAATATTTTGTTATCAACATATCAACATTATACTTCTTACTGGTTCTATAACAATCAATATATCAACAAATACAATTTGGAACAATCTCATTTCATTAAAACTCACTAAATTAAGTGCATTACACAACAAACACATTAGGTATATTAAACTAAAACATGATCGGTACATTCCGCATTCATATTTCATTAACATGAATAAATTAATCATCATTGACACAACAAGAAATATGAACTTTAATTTCCCAACCTAAGCCTCTGATCTCAACTTAGTTTGCAACTTCAAATTTTTCTTCTTCGTGCCGTCATACAACTCCCTAAGCAACTCATTTGTCTCTAATTCCTTCAAGCTATTCTTTTCATGTCCTTCAACAACAACAACATCCAGCTCGACAAGATCGTCATCCTAAACAAAAAGATTGCAAGTTTCTTCTAGCTGTCAATAAGGGCATCTCCAGAAAAGCCTACCTTTGTTGCACTCATTTTTACAGACATAAGATACCATTCGAGCATCACAAGCACAATTTCTTCCCCGTCGGGTTCGCACAGAGCAGCTTGACATGTTATGTTGTTTTGAATCACTTGTTCTTGAACAAGTCATGGACGAATTAGAACCAGAATGAGAAAAGGAGATGAAACACGAGAAAGTACACAAACAGATGAAACACGAGAAAAAGACAGATTCAACAAAATGAAGACAAGAATAATGAAACTCATGTCAATTAGGTTAAAATTGAAAGAGGGACAATGCATAAATGGTTGAAGACAATCATCCGTATCTCATATTCCACGTGTGTAATACAATAAAATGCCTAAAATATTAATGAATTGTCAAATCACTTGCCATGTCAGCGTATGTTAACTAAAATAGACGACAATGACTAATTTTGGGGACGAAAAACTTTAGGGGATGAATCTTTGAACAAAAATTTTGGAGGACCAAAAGCAAAATTCGGTATATTTAGAGGGACGATAAATATATTTAACCCTTTAATTTATTACTACTAGTTAGATATATATAAATTTTTTCTCAGTATATAAATTTTTTCTATGGAAGATACACAATTTTTTAAATTAATATAAAGATTTCTTTTTTATTTATAATAGTACATCTCATATTTGAGGTGAAGTATACTATACATATAGGACACTTTATTGCTATCTCCCTATCTCTCTATCTTCCATTTTCTTCCACCTCACACTCCGCCTCTCATTCATGGCTTGCTCAGCTCCATCTGCTTCTCTCTTATCTCCAAACCCTAACACACTCTTCTCCGCCAAATTCTCTTCTCCACGTATCTCCTCTCTCTCAATCCCCAATGCCTCCAATTCTCTCCCCAAACTACGCACTTCCCTCCCTCTTTCCCTCAACCGCTCCTCTTCCTCTCGCCGCAGTTTCGTTGTTAGGGCTTCTGTAAGTTCTTCAACAACCTCTCTTTACTTCAATTTTCACAATTACTAGTTTTCTTCTTTAACTCCATTTTTGCTCATTTTATCTCCTTTTTCTACCGGTACAATTCGCTATAAAAATCAAATAATTTTTAGTTGTGGAATGTTCTTATGTGAAGTTTTCTGTTGAAGTTGTTTATTTGTTGTTTTATTTTTATTATTGTTTGTCTGATGTTTTGAATCTTTGGTTAATATGATTTATGGTTTCAGATTCATGTGTGTGGTTATGGTTGAATTTCTGTTTGCAGCATTGTTGAGCTTATTAGTTGATAATAGTTACTGTTGCAGTGAAATGCAATTTTTTTGTTGCCATTATAGTGTAGTGTATGTTTGATTTAGCTTTTGGAAATCTAAAAGCATATCTAGAGATGTAGAATTGATTTTGGAATGATTCTACTTTAGAATTAATTCTGCCTCAAAAATTGATTGACTTGAAGCTAGAACTTGTAGCTTTTGAGTTTAAACGTGATTTTTACATTGAAATTTACTGGTAAACTCATTTTTGCAGAAAGTTATCCAAACATAAAATACTTTACATTTAACTCACTTTAATCCAGATTCAATTTTACGGAATCAATTCACTCACTAGGAATGTTTTAAAACCAGGTGCTCTATTAGGCATTCGTGACTCTTACATCTTGAAGCTTATGAGCATGAAATTGAAATGCAATTTCTTGATTATCCCATTTGCTTGTGTGTTGGTCTTAATTAATTTCCAGTTATTGACTTTTGTGGCATCATTAATGAAGTTGAGAAACAAGCCTTAGATTATAGTTTTTCTCTTGCTTAATCTTTGAATTAGTTAATTAATAAATTTTTGTTTCTGTTTAAAGGGTGAATTACCATTAGTTGGGAACTCAGCGCCGGATTTTGAAGCTGAAGCTGTTTTTGATCAGGAGTTTATCAAGGTAGACAGACTGCTGCTTCTAAAGGGTTTTCATTCGTAATTTATATATCTTTGACTAAAGCAATATCTTTTCAGGTCAAACTATCTGAATATATTGGGAAGAAATATGTTATCCTCTTTTTCTACCCATTGGATTTCACATTTGTTTGTCCCACTGGTTAGTTGATTCTATAGTAAACAATATATTAGATGCCAAATCTTCTCTTTTTTCATTCTAACATCTGTTACTTCTTTACAGAAATCACTGCTTTCAGTGACCGCCATGCAGAATTTGCAGAACTTAATACAGAGATATTGGGGGTTTCAGTTGACAGTGTGGTTAGTTTTGACTTTATTTGTAATAGTTATTTCTGCTGCTGTTAACTCTTATATATATTTTTCTCCATACATTTCTTCATATGGAATTGTTTGATTCATGTTGCCCACTCTATCTAGTGGATAAAAGGCCTTGTCTGTTGTAATTTTTTTCCTTGATATGAATTACTTCTGTTGCCTATTTTGCTACCAAAGATAATGAAGGGTGTTCGATGACTTGGCCCATGTACAGTGTCACATATTATCCGCCTGTGCATAGTTTATGATTTGTATTTCTTTGTATAATAGTTGGATAACCTGCGCTGACTCCTTCATCTTCATTTTCCTCTGCTACTAGCTACATGTATGTAAGTCTAGGATTAAAATCAAAATATCAGTTGTAAAATTTATTCAAACACTGGTAATTGCAAATGTGTTTTCCTTGATTTTCTGACTACAGATGTAATGTAGTGTGATTCATAAGATTCAGAGACTGCCTTGGTAGACTATGGCACAATTTTCCCACTAGCACATGCATGCATTATGTTATGATATACTATAACTGTATGTTCACGATTGTCATTTTATGTCCAATCCAAAGGCACTTCAAAAGTCTGCTTCTTGATTAGTGGCACTATTGTTTTTATTGCAGTTCTCGCATCTTGCATGGGTTCAAACAGATAGAAAGTCTGGTGGTCTTGGTGACTTGAACTATCCTTTGGTTTCTGATGTCACCAAATCCATATCAAAATCTTATGGTGTTCTCATTCCTGATCAGGTAAGTTTTGTCACTTTGACCTAAACTGTAGCTATTCATTTTCTTCCTATCAAATTCAACGTCTTTTGTGCTTTAGTTTATATTTCTCTGGAATGAAATATAGGAATTTGTTGGTGTCTAGGTAATAGCTTCAGTGTGTGAAACTCTGAGTTGTTGCCTTTTATTCCACTATTTTTGGATCTGTTGCAGTGATTGAATTTTTTCCCAATGATTTAGGGGATAGCATTGAGAGGATTGTTCATTATTGACAAGGAAGGGGTTATCCAACATTCTACCATCAACAACCTCGGAATAGGTAGAAGTGTTGACGAGACAAAGAGAACACTCCAGGTAAAATTGCATATCCAATCTGCACCACATCAGGACTGACCATATTTTAGTTTATTTGGTTCTTTCTCTCTCCGTTTTACTTGAAAAATATGTTTGACACCGTTTATTCAATGGTCTGGCAGGCTTTGCAGTATGTGCAGGAGAACCCAGATGAAGTTTGCCCTGCTGGGTGGAAGCCTGGTGAGAAGTCCATGAAACCAGACCCCAAGGGTAGCAAAGAGTACTTTGCTGCTGTGTAGAATGGCTTATAGTAAATTGCTATGAGTATCAACTACTCATCTGTATCATTTGGGATGTAAAAGGATTTTGTTTCATGTAATTCTAGCCATTTTAAATTATGAGGCCTTTGGGCTTAAGACTCGTGTGATTACACGATAAAATTAAAAACTATGAGGTCCAAAAGTGTGTGGTTACAGAAGCATGCTTGCGTACCTTGATTTTGGAGTGAATTATGAATTGAAGTATTATCCGTATATCATGTATGTGTGTATGAATAAATACTTTCATTTATAATGAACTTTAAGCTGTTGCTGCTCTGTGATATAATTAAGCAATGACCTATTTTACCTAAAGCAATACTAAACTTATTTTAGGTGTTAGAATGCTGCTACTGCTTTAAGTTATGATGTAAGTAGGGGTGAGAATAGGCTGGGCCGAGCTAGACTTTGTCAAGCCTAAGCCTAATCTGTTAAAAAAATTGAAACCTAAGTTTGTAGCCTGTCATAAATTTATTTTTGTGTCTGAGTCTGGGTTTTTCTGAAGTCTGGTTAGTCTCTTAGATTACATAAAAGTCTATTATTTTAAACATATTTAAATAAACAATTAAAATAATGTTTAAATAAATTAACAAACTAAAAATTTGTTTGTATTGATTTATTCTAACTTATTTATCATCATAAGTTTTGTAAAACTATTTATTTAAGATAACTTATGAAAATAACTTATAATATTTTTTATAACGTATTTTCATCTTATTTTTATAAGTTTTTCAAGATAATTAATTTTATTTATTTATTTTAGTTCAACGTATAAAATATATAATAATAATGATAAAAAAATATCATATTTATTTGCATCATATAAGTACGAGTAATGTGATTAGGTTAGGTCAGCTACTTACTCACCTTATCTAATTGTATTTATTTCAAATCTACCGTTGAAAATAAAATATCATATGCTCTGACAAACATGATACATGTCACTGGACTAATATTCCAAGACCACGAGTGAAAACTCATTTATATATGAATAATCTTTCTCTTATAAATTTAAAATTTCAATCATTCATATATTATCTTAGACGTGAGAATTCATACCTACATCTAATGCAAACTTGACAATTCATACTTGCATCCAACACAAATGCGAATGCAACTATGATTGATAAGTTTCACATTGGCTATAGTTTTTGGTGAAGATGTGTAACTCATGTGATCAATGAAACAAGTTTTTGCTGGTTGGAATCCATTGAAATTAGGCTCCTTGATTTTCTAATGATCCCGAGAAACATCCTATTAATAATAAATTATTTGAATTTGAGATTAATTTTAATCACTCTTAAAATATAGTTGAGTGTGTAAAAAAATAAGCGAACCCATTTGTTATAGTTTTTGAGAAAAACTAAATTAATTTTAGTGAATTTATTTATAAGCTGAGTCAGACAGACATTTGTACTTTTGTTTAAGGGAGTGCTTGAGGGTGTTCATTATCCATATCCGATACTCAACACCCACTCTTTGCCTGTGTTGCATCCCCTTCTTTCTTTAGAAAGGGAAAATTAGGCTCAAAGTAGTGCAAATTGAAGGAGTATGTCCCTTTCCCAGAAGGCCCTGTCACTGTGTTGTATCTTTCACAGTTCACCGAAACTATCCTCAGCCACTCCATGCTACACCACCAGTTACCCTACGCAAAAGGGATCATTAAGAACAACTCAAACCCGAAGACTCAACCCTCCATTTCCCATAAGTGATAAACAGCGATGGAAGGTGAAGCCTTTATCAGCATCTCTTTCGTCTCCACAGCCACTTGACCTCACAGAAGACAACGTGATACAGGCTTTGGTCGATGCTCGAGCTGAACTGGGTCAACTCTTTGACACTTCTGTTGGCATGACAGGTATGTTGATGAATAACCGAATTTTCGTTCTTACCATTCGAGTCCAAGTGCCGGTTATGTTGATGAATAATTTGATTGTGTGATAATAATAAGAATTATTAATATTCTGTTACATTACTACATACATATCTTGAACTTATGTTTCAGGTGTAATTGAATTTGTCGAGTTGGATGGACCTTACGTGACTATTAGCCTCAAGGGTAGGTTTTGGCACAAACGTTCAACTGTTCTTGCCAGAGTCGCCAATTATCTCAAACAGAGGATTCCTGTAAGTCTCTTTGTTCTTCTTTCTCACTCTTGTGTTCAATTGCTTTTGAAACTTTTGGTTTTCTAGCACCAGCGGACAATGAATCTCTCACACAAAGTTCAAAGATTCATGTATAATAATGTTGTATCTCTTACAAGTAGTGGCGCAGCTTGTTGTCTGATTGCTTTTTATTTATGCATAGTCTTTATTATATGCTACTAAATGATATTATATTTATATCCGATTTTTCAACCATTACAAAACTTGTTCCCCTTTTATGTGTTGGTTTCAGGAGATTTTAGAGGTTGAAATAGAAAATGAGAAACAATTGGATGATAGTCCTGCAAATTTCTAAGGTAACTAGTCCTTGAGGATGCTCACTATTTTGCATTCTTATGTTGTTTTCCACTGATTCTTTGAGCTTCTTAGTACTATAAATGGTAGAGAATGTTCTGAATCTGTATTATTTTTCTCCATTTCAAGCACACATGTTGATATGTAAATGTGTCAGAATATTTAAGATCTTCATAGTGTTTATTATCATTGAAATATCACTTGAGGGCTTTCTTGTAGCAACTTTAATATGATATTTCCTGATATTACAAGCACATATTGTGTACATTTGAGTTGTCAGTTTGATCAAGTTTCTGGATAAAAGCATAATGTTAGAGTTATACTACTATCTGCTCTCACAATCAACTTGATTCATGCGGGTTCATTTTAGTCTCATGTTACATGATACTGATTGATGCATTGGCAGTTTCCACTTCTATCATTTGTTAAATTTTTTCTGCCTTAATAGCCTCTTGGGAAATAACCTCCATAATTTTCCTCCTCTGTGAACTCAAAAATATGCATTTGCGAAAACGTGAAAAATAAGTAAAAAATGACACAAAAGAATTTTAGCATAAAAAACCTTCTCAGTGTGAGAAAAGGGAAAAACCACGGGACTCTTAGGCCTCTTAAACTTCCACTATAACGATAATGGGAATACAACAACTTCACCCTTAGGTGGAACTCTCTAAAATATCTCTCAATTTGTAAGAAACACTATAACAAATTGACTCACTATTTCTCTCATAAGAAAACTCTCTAAGAAACAATTTCTCTCTTGAGCAAAACTCTATTTCTCTTGCTTCTTGTTTCTCTTGTGGTTGTGTGTTTTGAATGCTTGCTCTTAAACCTATTTATAGGAGAAGCAAGCCAAAATGGTCTTACATGCACAAAGACACTTGTTCTTGTGTCTTTCATGCAAAACACCAAGTGTCCTTTGCACCATACAACTCTTCATCATAACCAACCTCCAATTTTGCCAAATGAATGCTGGCTATGTGAAATGGCTGGACCCCACATTTCTCCCTCCAGCCATAGAGGAATGATCTTGATTAGTTTGGAGTTGTTGTTAATCCAACAACTTGTTTGCATAACTCTATCTCCTCTTTTGGATGAGATTTTGTCATTATGTCTGTCCCATTCTCATTGGTGTGAACTTTCTCTACTTTCAACAATTTACTCTTTAACACATCACGAATCCAGTGATACTTTACGTCAATGTGTTTTGACCTTGAATGGTATGTCGAGTTCTTGTTGAGATGGATTGCGCTCTGATTGTCACAAAAGAGAACATAACTTTCTTGATTCTGACCTAACTTTTACATGAACTTCTTCATCCACATGATCTCCTTACAACCTTCAGCGATTGCGATGTATTCAACTTCTGTGGTACTCAAAGCAATGCACTTTTGTAATCGTGATTGCCATGAGACAACTACCCATGCAATAGTAATCAAATATCCAGAAATAGATTTTCTTGAATCTAAATCTCGTGCCATATTTGTATCTTCATACTCAATGAGTAATTGCTTTTCATTGCCAAAGCACAAACACTGTTTGACAGTTCCTCTTACATACCTCAGTATCCATTTCACAACATTCCAATGCTCCTTTCCTGGATTCGACATGAATCTACTCACCACTCCTACATCATAAGCAATGTCAGGTCTTGTGCAAACCATTGCGTACATAAGGGTACCCACAACTAAAGAATAAGGTACTTTGCTCATTTCTTCTTTTTCTTCTTCATTGCTTGACATTGTGTCTTACTGAGTTTTAGGTGACCAGGTAGTGGGTGTAACACGGTGAGAGAACTGACTTGGGTGTTTTTGTTTGACCCTTTATATCCATGGTTATCCATGGGCTCTTAGTTACTTAACTCACTTGTTTGTTTGAAAGAAATGTGAAGTGTGTATTTAGAAATTTTCATAAGTCTTTGTAATGATCCTCATATGGATGTATACAAAGCTTTGAGTTTGAAAATGTTTGAAAGTGAGGTTTGAAAAAGAGTTTTTGAAAGATATGAACAAGTAATTAAGTGCTACCTACCCTAGACTTGTCTTTCATGTTTCGTTATGTTCTTTCAAGGGTAAGACTGTCCTTACTATTAAGGAGTAAGTAGTCATTTACCTTGGATTAATTAAGGGACGGGCGTAGGGTCATCGTATGGTCAATGAAGACAACTTGTAGGGGTGTCTTTAGCAATTCATAAGGACTATCATCATTCATTCCGTAGGATCATCGTGAGACAAGATCATTTATTCCGTAGGCAACCTCGAAGGGACTATGATCTTTTTGAATTTGAAGGGACTTGATGATTTTTCTGTTAAAGGGACTTTGCTTAAGACACCCCCACGTTCGAGGGACTTGACCATTTATTGAGGCAACCAAGAGGGGTAATCCTAAAAAGTGCAGATGGCGATCGTAGAACGATCGACTTACGTGTGTGAGTGTTGTTTTCATATATTTATCTTGAATATTAATTTTCTAAGTCCAATTTAATTCAGTTATGTCTTGCCACGCCCTAAGTTACTAACCACACAATTATTATAAAATAAATGGCAAAAATTTAAAAGGCAGAAGATAAATGTCTTACGCTATTACAAAGCTTTGGGACAATTACATAATAGTAATGACGAAAAAATAAAAATCTAAAATATTACAAATATGAAACGGTTACATAATTATATAAGCAGTAAATGAATACAATAAAATTGAATTATAAATTAGGATTAGGGTTTAAAAATTATAAGTTTAAGAAAAACCTTTAGGGTTCAGGGTTTGAAAAATATTTTTAGGTTTAGAAAGTGTTTTTAGGATTTAGTGAAAGAAAATAAGGTTTTATATAAAAAATAGGTTTAGATTTATAAACGAAAAAAGTTTTTAAAAAAATTAGGTTTAAGGTTTATAAAAAATTAGGTTTCAAATTAATTTAAAAAAATATTAAGGTTTTAATTTAAAAGAAAATATATAATCAGTTTTTAATAATTAAAGAAAAGGGAAAGAAATAACCAATTTGGTAAAAAATGCGCGCATGCTTCTATAAGTAAAAAATGTCCCAACGACAAACGCGCATTTGTGATTGAAACTGGAAACAAACAATAATATGGTTTCGAACCCACGCCCTATGACTTTCATAAAGACCTTCTCACCATTGAGACAAACGCGCACTTGTGATAAGTAACCAACAAATAAACAAAAAATATTAAGTTTAAATTTGAATTTCAGACTAGCGCCAATGACTTCATCTTCTTCCTCGTGACCTGCAAGTTTTCCTGCGAATTTGCTTTTGACAGGAATTTGCGTGTCATTTATGAAACTGAAGATCATCCCACTCAACCATGTACCCTCACTCCTATAGCTAAAGATTGATACAAAATAATGGTAACCAATTTAAGGCCAAGAGAAAGAGGAGCAGGATGGTATTCCAACAAAGATAGGCTATTTATCTTTTACTTAGTGTCTAGGATCAAAATAAATTTTCCTCAATCCATGTATATCATCTGAGGGAAGAAATCATTCATTCCAGGGAAGACACAGTCTATCGGATTCCCTACTGTATAATTATTTCTCACATCCTTGACGTTCAAGAAGTAGTTGCTCACTGCAGAAGAATTGGAATGACTGAGAAAAGTTTCCCTGAATTCTATCAACCTATGACCTTCTTTGTCTAAGATATGAAGTTAGAATTCTTAAATCTTGCGTTTTCAATGTCTTGGTTTTTCATTGTCCTTTTAATTATGTCTTGTAATCTTTCTATCCCTTAATGGAATATTTCTGGTTGTTCCTGAATTAATTATCCTTAAGAATGCTTAAATCTAACGACCATCTTATCATTATGTATTGCTTAAATTTGGTATTATAAATTCTTTGTAAGCTAGAGTAAATATCTGCGCATACACGTCTATAGTAAAGAATATGAAAAGGTTTCTCTAGAAACAAGGCATCACTTCTTAGACACTTAATGAGTGTTAATTACTCTCTAACTATTCACAATCAATTGATATTTCCTCATAAAAGAGATTAATTGGGCTTTTCTCGGCTACATATGTCTCCTAATCCACACTAGGCAATCATAATTCACATAGGAAATATCAATCGTCACTCATATCTGTCTAGTGAATCGTTCTAGCATTTATTTCCTTACATCCTTATCCATCTATAAATAAACTCAAATATCCATCCACATTTTCACGCACTCCACATTCTCTTATCTTCGAACACCAAGCCATATCAGTTAGTAAAATCCATTTCTCTATAATCAACAATGGATGCAATTTGACTCATTCCATAGAAGTTCAAGGATGGGGGAATTACTTTAAAAGGTTGGATGGACCAACCTATCCTTGTATATTCAAAGATTTATGGATTCATGCTACAACCGGCACAACTGTTATTGTAACACCCCAATTCTACCCGACTTTATAATTAAATCAGAGTTATAAAAATTCTCCAAAAACATGGGATGTTATATTTTTCAACTTTAAAATTCCAACAACATAAACTTCATTAGTATAAATGCTTTTAAAACTACGCAGTGAATTCATCAAATTTCAACTTTAAAACAACATCATTTGTTTTCAACATCAAGCGACTTCAACATGGTTTTCAAAATAAACAATTCCAAACAGAATCTTCAAAATGAACAACTTAAAAATTCATCGACTAAAATATAATTCAACATAAAAGATAAGACATGCGTTCACCCCCCGAAGTGATTCGTATCAGAGCGACAAACACCAACTCGAAGCTACTAAGTACTCGACTCTGGATAACCTGCACGTTACCAATATAAGGGCAAAATTCAAACATAAGGGGTGATATATCGAACAATATAAGCAAGAGTATGATAATCAATACGTAAACGAGAAATCATACGATCACACCACTTCACACGACAAGCACCATCAACATACAACTACATACAACAACGATTAACAACACATATATAATGCGTCTCAAATGCGACTCAACTAATGTATATGCATGTGGTACCATTTGGAGTAAAACTCTCAACTTGAAATCTTGCCAGTTTATCTAGGCTACAACAACATATTTGCCAATCCAGGCCAACTTGATTTGAGCATTTGCTCCCACTTGAAAGTATGCAAATGTATGCAACTTATGAATGACATACAACAACAACATAAACAACAACTTAACAATGCAACAACATATATCAACATTGGTCAATCGACCTGCAACTTAATATTTCCCAAGATCTGGACAACACAACTTATATCGACTTCATACGACTACAACACGTAAAACCAACTAATTACGACTTAATTAATTAAATTTATAAATTTATTATTTTAGTCCTCAACTCTACTAAAATCAACTTATTTTATCTCTAATTAATTCCTAGAATCAACTCAGTTGGACTCGGATGCGAAAACAGGACGAATCGCCAAAATTTGCATTTTCTGCACACAACTCTGCTCATATGTGTATAGACTTGTTGTTACGCGTAACACTCTTCTTCCTACGCCCCTATTACGCGTAACTACGTTCATTACGCGTAATGCCTACACTCTTTACGCGTGGCTTACGTAAATGGCCAGAGGGTCGTGCCACAACCCTTTCCTTACGCGTAATGCCCAGCGTGACAATCATGTGTTATGCGTAAGGCCTCCCCTGTTACGCATAATACCGAATCTACTACGTGATTCCCAGTTCTCCACACCGGTCACACTTCTGCTACAAAAATCACCAATTCAGCAGTCAATTCAAGCCTAATTGGGTTTCTACATTGTTTTTAGACTTATAATCTTTTGTATATACATTATCTAGTAATACTACATTCGATTACGAGTCCTAATTCTCATATATACACAAATTTTCTTCAAAAAAACCAGTCCAACAACAACAACAATTACAACAACATAACATATCACAACATATTCTTCATGACAGATCCATACGAAATCAACAACAACATATCATACAAGATCACAACAACAATCATGTGAAAATACCCAGCCTACATATGAATTATCCTAATCCCGATTATAGAATTCGAACCCCACACTTACCTTAGATTGAAGGCAACTCGAATTCACAGCAAAAATTCTCTACGAAAGTCCAATCCTAGTCTCCTTGTTTTTCTTCAAGACTTGTCCTTTCACCAAATTCTGATTAATCCTTCTAATCAGGTTATCAACTTAATAATACTATAATTTCACTAATTAACCAATTTACTAATTGGCCTAAAATAGCACCCCCGCCTTTACTAATCTCATACCACAACCAAGCCCACTTACTATTATTGTTTCATTAATAGTTCTATTATTACTTTGACTTAATTAACTTGACCAACCCAAACACGACTTAACCATCAATTTAATACCAACTTAAACAACTTAACGACATACTTGAATAAATAAAACATAACAACAATTAATCGGGAAAAATACGCTGTAACACCCTAATTTTTGCCCTAAGACTGTTTCGCATATCATCTGCATGTTGCATACAAACAAGATCGCACAGGTTTCGAGTTTCTTCTCAGATCTCGGGTCTATGCTTCGCAGGGGATCACCATTATTTTTACTGCTTTATATTTGTTTATATTTACTGATTACTAACCAAAATACCAAAAAAATATGTTGCAGTGTTCTTCTTCTTCTCTGTGTTGCAGGTTTTAAAAGGCAGGGTTGTGATTTCAATTCAGATGCGTTCGTTCAGTCACAATTCGATTCAGATGGACGTTTGACCTAATTTTGGTCGAACTATCAAAAGATTGTTTCGACTGCAAGTTGTGTGTGCTAGTGGTCTGTTTCTCAGACTGTGTGCATTCAAAAGTTCAAGATTGTGTGCTGGAAATCGTCAGTTTATCAGACAGTGTTTTGTGTGAAATTTGGTTAGAATATTCAATGTTCATCAGTTCATCAGTGATTCGTTTGTGGATTTATTTTCCACAGCATGGTTTCAAATAATCGAGGCATATTTCAGATGATGGTTGTGGTATTTGAGTTGTGGATTGTTCAGTGGTTCCGTGATGGATGTGTTCATTGTGCAAGAAATAATCAAGATTTGGTTGCGGGCTAAAAAATCATCACTTCATTCATTATCCATTTCCAACTAGACCTTTATTTTCTTATAACCATTATTTCTATTTTTTTTTGTTCATTTTTTCTAATCACTTTCATATCCATCGTCCATTTTTCGATTAAATTTGTCATCCATTGTATTCAATAACCATTTTTCTTCTTCTTTTTTTGTATTATCCGATTCTTTTTAGTTCAATCATCCAAGTTATCATTTTAACGAATTATCCATTCAAATTTCGACTTTCTAAACCATCCATTTTTTTCATTATACCCATTATGTCCAGATAATTCTCGATTATCCACCCATTTTCATAATCAATATTTCTTTTGTCCATCACAAAAATTTATCTAGTACATATTCACCATTTTTCTTTTATTAATCCATTTCAAAAGATTGTTATCCTTAAGCCCATTTTTTTAACAAAAACAATTTGACATAAAAAAATATACAGCTTAGGCCCATTGACCCATTTCAGTTTCTAAAAGAAATTGATTAAAAAATTACAAAAGAATATCCCAGCCACAAATGCAGCCTTTTCCTGCCGCACACAAACCCAAGCCAAGTACACTTTTCCCAGCTACGCCCAGCTGCAACAAAAATAGCCGCAGGCCTCACATGCCTCACGCCTCATAAGTCTTGCCCAAGCTGGCTCACAATGAACTTCTTCCAAGCACTTTTCACAGCCCCACGCGCATCACAAGCAAGAAAAACAAAAGCAACCTTCCCAACTTGCCAAGCCTGAGCCGCATCACCTCACATGTAAGCTGGCCCGCCAAGCCTAATTTTTCCCAGCACTTGCAAAAAACCGTACGCCCAGTTACAAGCCTCGTGCCGTACATGAAAATATCAAAACAAGCTTTTCCTCACATCATCTCCTGGCCCACACCAATAGCAAGACTTGCCCAAAACACCTGCGCAAGCCAAACGCCGAAGCCGCAGCATCACGAACAAACAACAGCAGCTTCATCAACTTCAACTTGCAAGCCCAGCAGCACAACAACAAATTCAAGCAAGCCGAACACAGACAACTTGCAAGCCAAAAACAAGCTTCGAAAACAACAGCACGCATCTCGCACATGCCGTCACGGACTTCACACCTGTTTCAAATAAAAGTTCACAAAATCAAACGCATTTTACACCTGAAAGCAACAAGTCAAAACGCAAGCAAAGCCTAAGCAAAACGCAGAAAACAAAAAGGAATTAACATGCCCTCTTCGTGACTTTCCCAAACGGATACCGTAATAAATCAAAACGCAGAGTTGAAATGAAAATGAAAACAAGTTTCGTGACCATTCCGAAAACGCATCTATAATCATCAAAACGGCAATCCAATTCAAAGCTCACCCTCTATAAATTAAACACTTCCTTCTCTTAATCCTCCAAGCTTCAATAGCACCTTGAATTTCTGCCAAATTGAAAACCCCTCTTCCCAATTCCGAAATCCCCAAATCCCTAATTCCCAAATCACCAAACCGAATTGAGAGAGAAGCCAAGAAGAAAACAAGCTCGCGGTGAGAAAGGAAGAAGGAGAGAAGATTTCGAGATTGAGAGAAGAGAGGGAGCATTTCGTTTTCTTGATTGCGTGAAATTCCATTGAAGGTGAGGGAGTATGCCCTGTTTCGGTCGAAGAAGAAGAAGATTCATTGTGCTTCCTTTTGCTGTTTTCCTTTTTCTTTTTTTTTTTTATTTTTGATTTTATTTGATGTTAATAAAAACAAATATACTGGTTTGGGCTTGGATTCAAGTAGATTGTTGTTATCCGCCACCCACCCATGGATTATCCATATTGGATCCATTTCTTTATTTCACTTTTTATATTTTATTTTAGTTGATTTAGGTTTTTTTGAATTGTTATGGGATTTAGCTTTTTATTTATTTATTATAATAGAGGTTTTGTTTAGAAAATATACTTTGGAAAATGTTTTTAGGAAAAGATTTTAAGAAAATGTTTAGAAATAAATTTAGAAAAGAAGTTTTTAGAAAATGATTAAAAAAATGTTTCTATTTCTTTTTTTAATGGATTTATTCTTTTAGATTCATTTTTTCTTCATCTTTCTTTTATTTTTGGTCGATGACAATCTTCCGATTCGGGATTGTTGATTTCCGATTAAGTTTAATCTTCATTATTTCAAATCTATGGATGAATGATCATTTGGATCATTCTCCATACTTTGAGATCGTGATAGGTTGCTTTTCGAGAAAACTCAACGATAATCTCGATTAAGATTAGACCTTCCTTTTTCTTTTAGTGTGGCATGTTTTCGGAGAACGATCCATTATATCGTTTCTCTAACATGTATTAACACAAATAGTTTCCACTTTAATTAGTGGTGGCCGGCCTCATTTGTAGGGTAATTACTTCGTAAATTACTCGGCGATTGCTTAACATAGACCTAAAGTTGTCCCGATTCGAATTAAGATCCACTTGGATCCGGTTGCCTCGGTTTTATTTTCATTGTTGTGGTTGTGCTTGATTAAGTTCATCATACCACCTTATATTGTATATAATATAATAATGTGAATATAATTGTTTAAATTTAATCTCTTGCACCTTATCCTTTTATTTTAAATCTCTTGCTCCCTTATCTCCTTATTATATTTTGCCATATTATATCATATATCATTGTTTATATTCATATTGTGCTTGTTAATATTCATATTGTGCTTGTTTTTATTTTGTCCATTTGGACATTAAAATACTTAATAAAGGATTAAACTCTTAAAAAACTTGTGACTTCTAACTTTGGACTTATGGTTACTATCCCGAACTTTTGGAGATTGGACTTAGACCTTCTAGGATTCCCTTTGCTCAAGTTGGAGTGGTTAAAAACCTTGGCCTCAAATGATGTCATTAACTTTTGAAGATGGAAGTCCGAACTTTGAAGATTTGTACATATTGGTTTGGTAACTTCTTTCTTTATCTTTTAATTCAAGCATTAGGACTAGTCTCTTCATCTCCTCCCCATTCTTTAATTTTCAAAACTTCTTCCTATTTCAAAACCTTCTTGTTTTCTAAACTTCAAACATTTTCATAAACAAACCTTGATTTCGGTCAAGCGATTTTTTAACCTTTTCCTTTTATTTTCTTAACCAAATATTAATTCATGTAAATATATTAAAACCATTTTTGTACATACTTTAAAAAAATACAAATCCATTCAATTGATTTTGTGCCTTGTGCACCTTTCTTCTTTTCCACATGTTTAGATATGATTCATCCCTTTTAGCGGAATTATTCGCTAAGGGATGACGACTTATCTTTACATCTTAAAATTAATTCAACCCACTTATTCTTTTCAAACTTTGTACCACGAACTACGAGGTTTTGATCTCGCATTGCACTTTGTGGGTACGTAGGCATAAGGCTTTAAAACCTTATCAAACACAAAATTATTAAAAAATATTCTTCTTCTCATCTCTTCCATCATTTTAAACAAACCAATTTCAGACCAAAAAAGCAATAAGTATTTCAAAGGGCTCCCGTGGAGTACCACGGATGAGTCGGGTGCCTAAAACCTTCCCGGTTCATAACCAATCCCCTTACCCAATCTCTGTTTATTTCTTTTAGCCTTTGCTTTTAGAATCCTAGGTTTTTATTCGTTCTTTTACCTTTTTCCATTCGGAAATAAAGAAAAGCGCGGTGGTGACTCTGTGTTAATCGAGTTAAGTTAATCAATAGCTTACACTCACGATTTTACCGCTACAGAAAAGTGGCGACTCTGTTGGGGAGTAATCTCTAAGCGGATTTAGCCTACTTTGATTTATTTATCGCTTTGGTTTGAATTGTTTGTTATTTGTTTGTTCCGTTTTGGTTTGGTGATCCTCTGTGTGAGATAGATTCTAACCCGGATCTGAGTGACACTTATGATAGGACGACGATATTCGAAGCGATATGTGATGGAGTAGTCCAAAGCAATATCAATTTGATAATCTCCACTCGGTTAGGCTCTCTTGGACTATCAATGTCATGACGAGTAATCGTACGTGGCATTATTTTCCGACCTTGAGCTGATCATACTGAGGACCTTAGAACCCTTAACCCATCTTAGCCAATTTAGGAACGTAGTGCGGAAGCTGTCTGGATGTAAATCTAAGGCGGTTGTCACGCGATACTACACTCGGACGAGGTCTATTTTAAGAATGTTATCGGTTGGGGAGTAATCCAACGTACCGATAAAATTCTAAAGATGGCTGTTAACTCCGGGCACCTCTGTTAGCACCCTTTTGGTTTTTTGCAGGTACAATGAAGACAAACCTTAGTACATGCTTGTGTGGGTTGGTTCTTATCCCTTGACTCCATGCTCGTGACCTGAACCTTTGAACCTGAGTGCTTTGCGTGATCTTGTTTGTGGTTGTTGCATCTACATATTCATCATGATCATCATCACAACCATTTTTCAAGGAAGACAATTCCGATTATTGCAAATATTTGAAAAAAAAGTAAATTCTCCTTTTTGTCAAGATTTTTTTTTATGACAGTATTCTCGATGTTGACCACGTTTGCAATAATCGGGTTGTTTTTCTGAAAATGGGAGTGAGCATTGCATATCATTGCATCCTCGCATATTCTTGTGTTCATCTGAGTTGTGTGGGAACTCATCCCGGTTGTTTCTTTCCTCAGTTGTCTGTTGATCCGTCAAGCTGACTCCTCACCACAGATACGGTACTAGAGCTGCTAACAGATTGAGAGTTGTTAGATTGAGAATGGAAAATCAAGCCCAACATAACAAGAAAGTTAGGGAAGACCTTGATGAGTTGAAAAGCAATGTGAGTCAGATCATGGAAATGCTACAGGCTTTGATCATCAGGGAAACTCAACCTCAGAGGATTGTCATGCCTCAAGTCAATGTTTCTGCTAGTGAAACAAGTGTTGTTGGGATGAATCGTCGCAGACAACAACACCATGAACAATCATACCCTACTGCAGTCGCTCTGATGATCAATGGTCCATCTATTCAAAGGAATGTTGGCCAGAACCAGAATCGTAATGCTAGGAGTAAGCCAAACTTTGATCCTATTCCTGTGCCATATGCAGACTTGCTTCCATCTTTAATTGCAAAGAATCTTGTGCAGACTCGTCCACCACCTCCGGTTCCAGAGACTATTCCATGGTGGTATAAGCCAGAAGCTCGTTGTGCTTTTCATCAAGGTGCCCCGGGGCATGATGTTGAGAACTGTTACCCGCTGAAGTTTGAAGTACAGAAATTGATGAGGAACAATGTTCTGTATTTCAATGATGTTAATCCTAATGTGCAGAAGAATCCGTTGCCGAAGCATGGTAATGTGTCTGTGAACATGGTTGAAGGTTGTCCTGGTAATGCGTCTGATGAAGACGAAGAAATGTTTGATTTCGTTACGCATGGAAAGATTTGCCAGAACCAGAATCGTAATGCTAGGAGTAGGCCAAACTTTGATCCTATTCCGATGACTTATGCTGAGTTGTATCCTTACTTGGTCCAGAATGATTGGATTACTACTAGGCCTGCGCCTCCTGTTCCAAATCCTCTTCCGGTTGGTTATAGATCAGATCTTCGTTGTGAGTTTCATCAAGGTGGAACT
Source organism: Lathyrus aphaca (assembly GCA_963966055.1). Classification (NCBI taxonomy): domain Eukaryota; kingdom Viridiplantae; phylum Streptophyta; class Magnoliopsida; order Fabales; family Fabaceae; genus Lathyrus; species Lathyrus aphaca. The sequence continues at coordinate 44,113,279 of OZ014525.1, read as the reverse complement.
GGTCATGACCTAGAACACTGTTTTGCATTGAAGGCTAAAGTAAGAGAGCTTGTTAGAAATGGGATGATCACTTTTGAGGACACTAACCCTTTTCCGAATCATGAGAAATGAATCTTCTAGAGGAATTCAACTGTCAGATTTTCTTCAAGGCCAGAATCTCAGACGGGACAACTCATCCTTTGTTGCTGATGGATCATTAGGCCATTGTTTCTTTATGTTTGCAATTTTTTCTTCAATCATATTAAGTTGTTTGCTTTTAAGCTTGTTTGTACTTTCATGTTGGTTTTAATGAAATGAGCATTGCTTTGTTTTGATTTCATTTATTATTTGCATCTTTATGCTTTACATTTCAAGTTCATTTATCTTGTCTCAAGCTTTCATAATGATTGGAGGGAGGATGACGAAAACGAGATACCCATAATTGTTGGTATGCTTTCAATTGAGACTTGGTTGATGATATACATGCATTGTTTCAAATCCTAAACACTGGAGAAATAAGGAAGTTAATCCTTTGTTAACCCCTTGGAACCTTGAAGTTGGAGTTTCTTTCTATTCGAAAAAACCCGCAATTTTAACCCGGGGATGGGTAGTTCTCAATTAATTCGAATGTGCATTCAAGTACAAGAGAATCATTCAAGATACCTTTCAATAAAGGTTGCAATCTCAAGTTTTCCTTCATACACATCAAGAAGTGTTGAAGATGTTTCTCAATTCAAAAGCCAATGATGGTTCATCGTAATCATTAAGCCATGCAGTCATTATCTTTCGAAAAAAAAAATAATAATATTGAAAAAATGATAAAAAAATCAAAGACCGCTAAGTCAAAACCTATGAAGGAGACTTAGGCAAAAAACTGGGGCATCCCGCTGGCTGTAAGTTGAAATGACGCAGTTCAGGCAAAAATTAGGGATAATAAAAAGAAAGATTTACCCAGAGGTCATCAAAATCCTCAGCAAAAATAAGTTGAGTTGACCAAAGTCCTCACTAGAAATAACAAAAGGAAATATGTGACTGTTATCTCAAAATCCTTTGGCTTATGAACCATCTTCATCTGTGCAATCCTAAATTTCTGGGAACTTGAATGCATAGGCTGAATTAATTGAATGTAGGACTGGAGTTCATCACGAAGAGGGATTGGGTATAAATAAACTTTGAGCCTATATCCTTTGATTCATAAACCGTGAACCAGACCACGTTACAACCTTCAAAAGTCCTAATTGAATTCAGGGTTCTTTTGAAAAGCATATTACAACGAGGTTGCGTAAGCTGACTCCCAAGTTCTTTACCAATCATTTGTTTTCTTACCTTTGCTTTATCTTTAATGTTGTCTCAACCGCTGTGTTTTGACAATGTTTTTTTTAATTACTTTACATCAATAAGTTTCATTCCAAAAATGATTCTTGATTTCAAACTTTGCATTGAACTTTGCATTAAAATCACCAGGTTTGTACAAACATTTTTTTTATTTGCAAATAAACTTTCCTCATCAAGGAATTTTCAAACAGTTGAGAAACTTGGTCGGTGATCTTATCAGGGGAAATTTCTCCTCAGGTCCTATGGTTCAAGAGTTGTTGATCAGTGCAAGTTATTCTCAGATATGGTTAGTCAGAAGATTCTCTGCAAGATTCATTTCTGGGTTATTTTCTCAACAATCATTTCAGGAACTGAAGCCATGATCAGTTTATTCTTTCAACAGTTATTCCAAAGATCTGAGTATTTTCTCCGGAAGAAATCAAGAATTGAATCCATTATCAGTTTACCTTTATCAGTCATTGAACTTGGGGCAACTTTCTTCAAGAATCTCCAAGCAGCTTTGCATGATTTCTCTCAAAAGATTTTCAACTTGATGCAGTTTACTGGTGGGACAGAGATTTGTTCAGCAGTAGCATTTCTAATTTCCGAGCAGACTGGCATGAGATGCTCCCTTTTGCTTTGCATGGGTATTGTACATCTGTCCGCACTTCAACAGGGGCAACCCCTTTCTCACTTGTTTATGGTATGGAAGCAGTGCTCCCTGCCGAGGTTGAGATCCCATCAATGAGAGTTCTGATGGAAGCCAAGTTGACTGAGGCTGAATGGTGTCAAAGTAGATTTGATCAGTTGAATTTGATTGAAGAACAGAGAATAACAACTTTGTGTCATGGTCGGTTGTACCAACAAAGAATGAAGAAAGATTTTGATAAGAAGGTCAAACCTCGTGTATTCAGAGAAGGCGACCTCGTGCTCAAAAAGATTCAGTCTTTCCTCAAAGATTCTCGGGGCAAGTGGACTCCGAACTATGATGGACCATATGTTGTTAAGAAAGCCTTCTCTGGCGGTTCATTAATTCTTGCAACTATGGATGGTGAGGAGATCACTCGTCCTGTGAATGCGGATGCAGTCAAGAAGTACTTCGCCTAAGAAAATAAAAGAACAGCTCGCTAAGTTGAAAACCCGAAAGGGCGGCTTAGGCAAAAATGAGCGTCTCGGTGGATTGAAAACCCGAAAGGGTGGTCCAGGCAAAAATTAGAGACAAAAACATAAATAATTATCCCGGTAGATTGAAAACCCGAAAGGGCAATCTAGGCAAAAGTTAGGGATCATGGCAAGTAACTGCGTCGACAGACTGAATCACTTGCAATAACCGAGGATTTCAGATTCTATCATTCAGAAGAATTATTCATCAAAGATTCTTATTCACTCATCCTTGACTGAAGTTTTGGACACAGTGGAGTTCAAAGTTGATAGGGAGAATAGTGATCATTGTATCTCAATGTAGCCCTTTCCATGTATTTACCATTTTTCAAACTTGTAATGATCCATGGAGTCAAGCCATTTGCTGTAAATTTAATCTTTGAAGATTTCAAAAACATTTTTCTTTTGATATATGAACAAAGAAAGGTTATCAACAGTGATTCCAAGAATGATAAAGTCTGGATGTGTGTAACTCGTCTCTCCCAAAGCAGGGTTTGATTCGGTTGTTCCTGGATAGTCTTGACAAATTGATGTTAATGATGTTTTGTTCCTCAACCATGATGATGAACGGAGATTGTATGTATTCCCCAGAAGAGTTGTTGGAAGGGTTGTTCTTAAGAATCCCTAGCTGAGTTGTGATCTTTCCTCAGCATGTTATCTTTGAATTAAGAAGTATTGGGAATCCCCATCTGAGCTCAAGTTCCTCAGTTTGAATTGTTTGCATCTGTGAATATAGAAGTATTGATATAGCGGTCAGTTTAGAGGTTTTCTTTTACCCTATGTTGGGTACTGATTTAAAATCCCTCGTAACTGTGCTTTGGCTATGATGTTAACTTCTGATATCCCTATATGGATCCCCAGTAGGACTGCGTGTGTTGATTTCCAGCAGGTTCCTATGTGATTTTTAACAAGTCTGGCACTCTATCCCCAAGCGGAGCAGGAGTTGTATGACAGTTATTCTTTGTGAAGTTTGATTTTTATCAAGATATTTCTATCCTCAGCAGATTATTACCTTTTCCTCAGTAGGATGATATTCCTAGCAGATGCTATTTTATCATGATTTGAGCCTTGTAGTAGGATTGAATTCCTTTGATGGCTCATGATATTCCCCTGCAGATTTCAAGTTGGTTCTCCAGCTTGTTTCCCTGCATTATTATCTGAGATTAGCCGAGTATCCGGTTGTTGTGGTGTTCATGTCACCCGTTTCTTATCTTTATGTTTGTTTTGTCAGCATATTCATAAACATATTCATACGCATAAGCATAGCATTGTTTGCTTGCATTCTTGCGTTTATCATTGTTATCTGCTCTTGGGTGTGGATTTTCCCCACAGAGTGTGTGTGTCGTATTCCTCTCAAGTTTAGAGTGTCGACCATTAAGCAAAAAGAGTCAATCCTTTCTAATTCCCCACTGAGTTTGTTTCTCGTGGAAGATATTGATTCAGTTTCCTTCCCAGTTTATTATCTGGATGGATTTTCCCCAGTTGAGATATTTCCTCCTTGGGATGAGTCTTGTTTGACCGTTTCTCTCCAATTTGTTCTTGGATTGAACTTTGGTCCCCCTTTTGTGGATACATTTGCTTTGGAATTAAGCTATCATTGTTTGATAGTGGGCAACATTTTCTCCAGTTTGAGTATATTGCTCTGGAATTAAGCTATCAGTAAATCGATAGTGGGTAATATTACCAGATTTGATCAAGTTCTTTTACTTGTGCTCCTACCCAGTAAATCCGGTAGTCGAGATGTTATCCTCTTACCCAGTAAAAAGGTAATAGAGTTTGTTATTCTTTGATTCAGCTCCTACCCAGTAAATCAGGTAGTCGAAAATTGTTCTACCCAGTAAATCCGGTAGTCAAGTTATTTTTCCTCTTACCCAGTAAAAAGGTAATAAAAGCTGTTTCCCTTCGATTGAGCTCCTACCCAGTAAATCAGGTAGTCAAGAATTGTTCTACCCAGTAAATCCGGTAGTCAAATTATTTTCCTCTTACCCAGTAAAAAGGTAATGTAATCAGATATTTTCATATTACCCAGTAAAAAGGTAATCTGATTGAGTTTCTACCCAGTAAATCCGGTAGCTGATATTTCTTATTCTTACCCAGTAAAAAGGGTAATAAAAGTTTGTTTCTCTTTGATTGAGTTCCTACCCAGTAAATCAGGTAGTTGACCATACTCCTATCCAGTAAATCGATAGTCGAGTCCTTTTATATCTCCTATCCAGTAAATCGATAGTCGAGTCTGTTATTCTCTACCTAGTAAATCAGGTACTTGAGAATTTTTCTTACCCAGTAAAAAGGTAATTGAGATTATTCCTCCATATTTCGCTCCTATCCAGTAAATCGATAGTCGAGCCCCTTGTATTCTCTACCCAGTAAATCAGGTAGATGATCATACTCCTATCCAGTAAATTGATAGTCGAGTCCTTTTATATCTCCTATCCAGTAAATCGATAGTCGAGCCCCTTGTATTCTCTACCCAGTAAATCAGGTAGATGATCATACTCCTATCCAGTAAATTGATAGTCGAGTCCTTTTATATCTCCTATCCAGTAAATCGATGGTCGTGTCTGTTATTCTCTACCCAGTAAATCAGGTACTTGAGAATTTTTTTCTTACCCAGTGAAAAGGTAATTGAGGATATCCCTCCGAAGTTTGCTCCTATCCAGTAAATCGATAGTCGAGTCTGTTATTCTCTACCTAGTAAATCAGGTAGTTTGAGAATTTTTCTTACCCAGTAAAAAGGTAATTGAGATTATTCCTCCGTATTTTGCTCCTATCCAGTAAATCGATAGTCGAGTCTTTTATTATTTTCTACCCAGTAAATCAGGTAATCGAGAATTGTTCTACCCAGTAAATCCGGTAGTCAAGTTATTTTCCTCTTACCCAGTAAAAAGGTAATGTAATCAGATGTTTTCATATTACCCAGTAAAAAGGTAATCTGATTGAGTTTCTACCCAGTAAATCCGGTAGCCGATATTTTTTCTTCTTACCCAATAAAAAGGTAATAGAAGTTGTTTCTCTTTGATTGAGTTCCTACCCAGTAAAGCGGGTAGTGGATCATACTCCTATCCAGTAAATCGATAGTCGAGTCCTTTATTTTGCTCCTACCCAGTAAATCAGGTAGTTGAGAGTTTCTTGCCCAGTAAAAAGGTAATTGAGGTTATCCCTCCGTATTCTGCTCCTATCCAGTAAATTGATAGTCGAGTCTGTTATATTTCCTACCCAGTAAATCAGGTAGTTGATGATTTCTTTTCCAACACAGTATTTCTCCATTTCTTGGATTCAAATGTTTGTTTGATCGATGTTCCTAGCAGGGTGTTGATATTTCCCTGGTTGAATGTTGTTCTTGATTATTTCATATCTTTTCCCAAGTGGAGTCTGTTATCCAGTGATTTATTTTCCTGGTAACTCTTTGTCTGTTTGTTGTTTCCCCAGCGGGATTTTCTTCTGTGTCCCCAAGTTTTTGCTTTTCTCTGGTGGTCAAATTTTCCCCACAGAGATTTTGGTTTTGCATATCATATTCATATCATATCATTTGTTCTCTTAGGACAAAAATTGGGTTTTCTGTATTTAAGTCTCTTCCATCTTGTAGAGACGAAGATGTCAATCTTCATATCTTTGGATTGAAGAAACTTAAATAGGGGCAGCTGTAACACCCTAATTTTTGCCCTAAGACTGTTTCGCATATCATCTGCATGTTGCATACAAACAAGATCGCACAGGTTTCGAGTTTCTTCTCAGATCTCGGGTCTATGCTTCGCAGGGGATCACCATTATTTTTACTGCTTTATATTTGTTTATATTTACTGATTACTAATCAAAATACCAAAAAAATATGTTGCAGTGTTCTTCTTCTTCTCTGTGTTGCAGGTTTTAAAAGGCAGGGCTGTGATTTCAATTCAGATGTGTTCGTTCAGTCACAATTCGATTCAGATGGACGTTTGACCTAATTTTGGTCGAACTATCAAAAGATTGTTTCGACTGCAAGTTGTGTGTGCTAGTGGTCTGTTTCTCAGACTGTGTGCATTCAAAAGTTCAAGATTGTGTGCTGGAAATCGTCAGTTTATCAGACAGTGTTTTGTGTGAAATTTGGTTCGAATATTCAATGTTCATCAGTTCATCAGTGATTCGTTTGTGGATTTATTTTCCACAGCATGGTTTCAAATAATCGAGGCATATTTCAGATGATGGTTGTGGTATTTGAGTTGTGGATTGTTCAGTGGTTCCGTGATGGATGTGTTCATTGTGCAAGAAATAATCAAGATTTGGTTGCGGGCTAAAAAATCATCACTTCATTCATTATCCATTTCCAACTAGACCTTTATTTTCTTATAACCATTATTTCTATTTTTTTTTGTTCATTTTTTCTAATCACTTTCATATCCATCGTCCATTTTTCGATTAAATTTGTCATCCATTGTATTCAATAACCATTTTTCTTCTTCTTTTTTTGTATTATCCGATTCTTTTTAGTTCAATCATCCAAGTTATCATTTTAACGAATTATCCATTCAAATTTCGACTTTCTAAACCATCCATTTTTTTCATTATACCCATTATGTCCAGATAATTCTCGATTATCCACCCATTTTCATAATCAATATTTCTTTTGTCCATCACAAAAATTTATCTAGTACATATTCACCATTTTTCTTTTATTAATCCATTTCAAAAGATTGTTATCCTTAAGCCCATTTTTTTAACAAAAACAATTTGACATAAAAAAATATACAGCTTAGGCCCATTGACCCATTTCAGTTTCTAAAAGAAATTGATTAAAAAATTACAAAAGAATATCCCAGCCACAAATGCAGCCTTTTCCTGCCGCACACAAACCCAAGCCAAGTACACTTTTCCCAGCTACGCCCAGCTGCAACAAAAATAGCCGCAGGCCTCACATGCCTCACGCCTCATAAGTCTTGCCCAAGCTGGCTCACAATGAACTTCTTCCAAGCACTTTTCACAGCCCCACGCGCATCACAAGCAAGAAAAACAAAAGCAACCTTCCCAACTTGCCAAGCCTGAGCCGCATCACCTCACATGTAAGCTGGCCCGCCAAGCCTAATTTTTCCCAGCACTTGCAAAAAACCGTACGCCCAGTTACAAGCCTCGTGCCGTACATGAAAATATCAAAACAAGCTTTTCCTCACATCATCTCCTGGCCCACACCAATAGCAAGACTTGCCCAAAACACCTGCGCAAGCCAAACGCCGAAGCCGCAACATCACGAACAAACAACAGCAGCTTCATCAACTTCAACTTGCAAGCCCAGCAGCACAACAACAAATTCAAGCAAGCCGAACACAGACAACTTGCAAGCCAAAAACAAGCTTCGAAAACAACAGCACGCATCTCGCACATGCCGTCACGGACTTCACACCTGTTTCAAATAAAAGTTCACAAAATCAAACGCATTTTACACCTGAAAGCAACAAGTCAAAACGCAAGCAAAGCCTAAGCAAAACGCAGAAAACAAAAAGGAATTAACATGCCCTCTTCGTGACTTTCCCAAACGGATACCGTAATAAATCAAAACGCAGAGTTGAAATGAAAATGAAAACAAGTTTCGTGACCATTCCGAAAACGCATCTATAATCATCAAAACGGAAATCCAATTCAAAGCTCACCCTCTATAAATTAAACACTTCCTTCTCTTAATCCTCCAAGCTTCAATAGCACCTTGAATTTCTGCCAAATTGAAAACCCCTCTTCCCAATTCCGAAATCCCAAAATCCCTAATTCCCAAATCACCAAACCGAATTGAGAGAGAAGCCAAGAAGAAAACAAGCTCGCGGTGAGAAAGGAAGAAGGAGAGAAGATTTCGAGATTGAGAGAAGAGAGGGAGCATTTCGTTTTCTTGATTGCGTGAAATTCCATTGAAGGTGAGGGAGTATGCCCTGTTTCGGTCGAAGAAGAAGAAGATTCATTGTGCTTCCTTTTGCTGTTTTCCTTTTTCTTTTTTTTTTTTATTTTTGATTTTATTTGATGTTAATAAAAACAAATATACTGGTTTGGGCTTGGATTCAAGTAGATTGTTGTTATCCGCCACCCACCCATGGATTATCCATATTGGATCCATTTCTTTATTTCACTTTTTATATTTTATTTTAGTTGATTTAGGTTTTTTTGAATTGTTATGGGATTTAGCTTTTTATTTATTTATTATAATAGAGGTTTTGTTTAGAAAATATACTTTGGAAAATTTTTTTAGGAAAAGATTTTAAGAAAATGTTTAGAAATAAATTTAGAAAAGAAGTTTTTAGAAAATGATTAAAAAAATGTTTCTATTTCTTTTTTTAATGGATTTATTCTTTTAGATTCATTTTTTCTTCATCTTTCTTTTATTTTTGGTCGATGACAATCTTCCGATTCGGGATTGTTGATTTCCGATTAAGTTTAATCTTCATTATTTCAAATCTATGGATGAATGATCATTTGGATCATTCTCCATACTTTGAGATCGTGATAGGTTGCTTTTCGAGAAAACTCAACGATAATCTCGATTAAGATTAGACCTTCCTTTTTCTTTTAGTGTGGCATGTTTTCGGAGAACGATCCATTATATCGTTTCTCTAACATGTATTAACACAAATAGTTTCCACTTTAATTAGTGGTGGCCGGCCTCATTTGTAGGGTAATTACTTCGTAAATTACTCGGCGATTGCTTAACATAGACCTAAAGTTGTCCCGATTCGAATTAAGATCCACTTGGATCCGGTTGCCTCGGTTTTATTTTCATTGTTGTGGTTGTGCTTGATTAAGTTCATCATACCACCTTATATTGTATATAATATAATAATGTGAATATAATTGTTTAAATTTAATCTCTTGCACCTTATCCTTTTATTTTAAATCTCTTGCTCCCTTATCTCCTTATTATATTTTGCCATATTATATCATATATCATTGTTTATATTCATATTGTGCTTGTTAATATTCATATTGTGCTTGTTTTTATTTTGTCCATTTGGACATTAAAATACTTAATAAAGGATTAAACTCTTAAAAAACTTGTGACTTCTAACTTTGGACTTATGGTTACTATCCCGAACTTTTGGAGATTGGACTTAGACCTTCTAGGATTCCCTTTGCTCAAGTTGGAGTGGTTAAAAACCTTGGCCTCAAATGATGTCATTAACTTTTGAAGATGGAAGTCCGAACTTTGAAGATTTGTACATATTGGTTTGGTAACTTCTTTCTTTATCTTTTAATTCAAGCATTAGGACTAGTCTCTTCATCTCCTCCCCATTCTTTAATTTTCAAAACTTCTTCCTATTTCAAAACCTTCTTGTTTTCTAAACTTCAAACATTTTCATAAACAAACCTTGATTTCGGTCAAGCGATTTTTTAACCTTTTCCTTTTATTTTCTTAACCAAATATTAATTCATGTAAATATATTAAAACCATTTTTGTACATACTTTAAAAAAATACAAATCCATTCAATTGATTTTGTGCCTTGTGCACCTTTCTTCTTTTCCACATGATTAGATATGATTCATCCCTTTTAGCGGAATTATTCGCTAAGGGATGACGACTTATCTTTACATCTTAAAATTAATTCAACCCACTTATTCTTTTCAAACTTTGTACCACGAACTACGAGGTTTTGATCTCGCATTGCACTTTGTGGGTACGTAGGCATAAGGCTTTAAAACCTTATCAAACACAAAATTATTAAAAAATATTCTTCTTCTCATCTCTTCCATCATTTTAAACAAACCAATTTCAAACCAAAAAAGCAATAAGTATTTCAAAGGGCTCCCGTGGAGTACCACGGATGAGTCGGGTGCCTAAAACCTTCCCGGTTCATAACCAATCCCCTTACCCAATCTCTGTTTATTTCTTTTAGCCTTTGCTTTTAGAATCCTAGGTTTTTATTCGTTCTTTTACCTTTTTCCATTCGGAAATAAAGAAAAGCGCGGTGGTGACTCTGTGTTAATCGAGTTAAGTTAATCAATAGCTTACACTCACGATTTTACCGCTACATACGCGATAACATTTAATTAAATTAATTAATAAAATACGAGTGTTACAACTCTCCCCCACTTAGAACATTTTCGTCCTCGAAAATCTTACCTTACCCAAACAATTCAGGATAAGATTCCTGCATCTTGCTTTCTAACTCCCATGTCATACTCTCTCCGGTAGCGCCCAACCAAACAACCTTCACCAAAGCAATCTCTTTGCCTCTTAAAGTATTCATTTCACGATCCTCAATTCGTACCGGCATCGTCTCCACAATAAGGTTATCCCGTACTTGCACCTCATCCATATCAATCACATGAGAAGGATATGAAATATACTTCCAGAGTTGCGACACGTGGAACACATCATGCAAATTCGACAAATTTAGCGATAAAGCTACTTTGTAAGCAACATTCTCAACCCTGTCTGAAATCTGATACAGACCAATAAAATAAGGAGTAAGCTTCTTAGACTTCAACACTCGTCCAACACTATTTACAGGCGTAACTTTTAAGAATACATGATCACCTTCTTGAAACTCTAAATCCTTCCTTCGCTTATCATGATAGCTCTTCTGCCTACTTTGAGAAGCCTTCATCTTCTCTCGAATCAACTTCACCTTCTCGGTAGTCTCCTTGATTATCTCTGGTCCAATCTCCATACTCTCTCCAGATTTATGCCAACACAACAAAGTCCTACATCTCCGACCATACAACGTCTCAAAAGGTGCCATTCCAATACTAGAATGGTAACTGTTATTATACATGAACTCGATCAATGGAAGAGAAGTATCCCACAAACCTCCCTGCTCAAGAACACAAGCTCTCAGCAAGTCCTCTAACGACTGAATTGTCCTCTCAATTTGACCATTTGTCTGAGGATGATACGTTGAACTTAACCTCAACTCAGAACCCAATGCTTCTTGCAAACTCTTCCAAAACTCAAAAGTAAACTTCGGATCTCGATCAGACACAATACACAAAGGAACACCATGCAACTTTGCAATCACTCTGACATAAATCTCTGCCAACTTCATTACTAGAAAAATGATGTTAATAGGAATAAAATGAGCTGACTTCGTAAGCCTATCAACAATCACCCAAATCGAATCATGTTTTTTTAAGTATTAGGCAATCTCGTTACAAAGTCCATAGAAATACTATCCCATTTCCATTCTGGAATTTCCAACGGTTGCAACAAATTAGCAGGCTTATGATGTTCAACTTTCGACTTCTGACAAGTCAAACAGGCATACACAAAACGTGTTACATCATTCTTCATCCCAGGCCACCGAAACAACTTCTTCAAACATTGATACATCTTAGTCGCTCCTGGATGACTACTTAAATTAATTCTATGACTCTCCTCAAGAATCATTCTTTTCACCTCTGCATCATCAGGAATACAAATCTGATCATGAAATCTCAACACATGATGCACATCCAACTTGAAATCACTATTTTTAGATTGATCGATTCCCACCATTGAATCTACCAACTTCACATATAACTTCTGAGCCTCTCTGATACTATCTAGAAAATCATGATTAATCTTCAACATTCCCAACATAACACTCTTCGGTGTTACTTCACAAACTAGACTCATATCTCTGAACTACTCAATCAACTCTAACTCCTTAACCATCATTGCCGACATATGCAAAGTCTTTCGACTTAAAGCATCAGCCACAACATTAGCGTTTCCTGGATGATAATTCAAACCAAAATCATAGTCTTTCAACAGTTCCAACCACCTTTGTTTCCCCATATTCATCTCTTTATGATCAAACAAATACTTTAAACTCTTATGATCGCTAAACACTTCGAATCTAGAACCATAAAGATAATGCCTCTAGATTTTTAGTACAAAAACAACTGCAGCAAGCTCCAAATCACGCGTAGGATAGTTCTTTTCATGAACCCTCAATTGTCTCGACGCATAAGAAATTACTTTACCATTATGCATAAGAACACCTCCTAAACCCATCAACGAAGCATCATAATACACCACAAACGGTTCTCCTGAATTCAGTAAAGTCAAAACTGGAGCCGACGTCAATATCTTCTTCAACTATACAAAACTTTCTTCGTATTGGACATCCCACACAAAGGCTTTACTCTTACAAGTCAACCGAGTCAATGCAAGTGCCAACTTAGAAAATCCTTCAATGAACCTTCGGTAATATCCGGCTAATCCCAAGAAACTTCTAATCTCAGTAGCCGACTTTGGAGTTTTCCATTGCAACATAACATCTACCCTAGAAGGATCCACAACAATACCACTAACTGAAATCACATGACCAAGAAAGATGACTTCCTTCAACCAAAATTCACACTTGGACAACTTTGCATACACCTTCTTATCCTTCAAAACTTCTAATACTTTTCTCAAATATTCTGCATGCTCTTCTTCTGACTTGGAATAAATCAGAATATCATCAATAAACACAACCACAAAACGATCCAGGTAAGTATGAAAAATATGATTCATGTACTCCATGAATACTCTCGTTGCATTAGTCACACCGAAAGGCATCACCGAATACTCGTAATGTCCATACCGTGTTCTGAACGCCGTCTTCTGAATATCCTCATCTTTTACCTTAATCTGATGATAGCCCAATCTCAAATCAATCTTGCTAAACACACGAGCACTTACTAACTAATCCATCAAATCATATATTCTTGGTAACAAATACTTGTTCTTAATTGTCACCTTGTTCAACTGTCTATAATCTACACAAAGCCTCATACTTCCTTCTTTCTTTTTAACCAACAAAACTGGAGCTCCCCATAGCGATACACTTGGTCTTACACACTTCTTCTCAAGCAACTCTTCCAACTGCTTCTTTAATTCAACAAACTCAGAGGTGGACTTCCTGTTTGGTGCCATAGAAACAGGTATAGTACCAGGTACAAGATCAATTGCAAACTCAATTTCTCTCTCTTGTAGTACGTCAGGAATTTCATCAGGGAAAACTTCAGGAAATTCATTCACCACTTACAACTCTTAATCTTAGCTTTACTCTCCATAGATAATGATGCCATCAACGAAAACATCTGGGATTCTTCTTTCATCAACTTCTGCAACTCTCTAAATGACACCAACCCAACCCCTTCCTCTTCTAGAGTAGAAAACCTCACTAACTTATGATAGCAATTAATATAAACATAGTTATACTCTAACCAGTTCATACATATGATTACATCCACCCTAGTCAACGACAAACATACCAGATCAACATCAAAGTCTCTATCAAAGATAGACAACGGGCACCTCGAACACACTAGAGAAGTAGTCACCAATCCCTTAGCTGTAATCTTGACGACCATTTCTCCTTTCATAGCAGACAACTGAAGACCCAATCTCTTAACACATTCAGCAGCAATAAAACAATGAGTAGCACCCGTATCTATAATAGTAATTAAAAGAATACTATTAATGAAACATGTACCTCTGACGAGCTTGTCCTCATTATCCATCTGAGTCCCTGCTAAAGCGAACACTTTTCCTCCAGACTTTGCTTTCTTTGGCTTCTGGCTCTGGCTACCAATGTGCCCTTCTTCACCGCAGTTAAAACAAATCATTTCTTTATGCGTGCAATCAGATATTACATGTCTGGCTTTTCCACAACGGAAACAACGCTTCACATCGGCAATACACACATTGCTCTTGTGTCCCACTTTCCCACACTTGAAACAAACAATACCAGCAGGAGCATCTCCCCCACTAGTTCTCTGACCCGAAGCAACTTTCTGCTTACCCTTACCAGCTGGTGTATCATAAGGCTTGCCACGGTTCTGCTGATTCTTGCCTCTCCTATCAGTAATAATCTTGTAGTGAGAATTTTTATCTTCTTCGAAGATCCTGCAACTATCAACCAGGTCAGCAAAAACATGAATCTTCTGATACCCTACAACCTCCTTAATCTTGGAGCGCAACCCGTTCTCAAACTTGATGCACTTTGAGAATTCAACAGTCGCCGCATCATGGTGTGTATAAAACTTCGACAACTCCGTAAACTTTGCAGCATAATCAGTCACCGACATATTTCCTTATTTTAGCGCAAGGAATTCGATATCCTTCTTACCACACACATCTTCAGGATAATACTTCCTCAGAAACTCTCTACGAAATATAAACCAAGTGATCTCTTCACCTATAACTTCCAACCTTTCACGAGTTTCCGACCACCAATCATCAACCTCAACTTCCAACATGTGAGTTCCATAAGTAACCTTCTGCGCTGGAGTGCAATTCACCACACGGAAAATTCTCTCAATTTCCTTCAACCAAGCCAATGCTGCATCAGGGTCATACTTGCCCTTGAAGATAGGCAGATTCTCTCTCTGAAAAGTCGCCAAAGTACGAGACTCAACTTTTTTGCCAACGTTGGGTAAGTTCTACACAGCTTGAGCCATTGCTTCCATTGCAACAGTCATTCCAGTATCGTTTCTTCCAGTCATCTCGACTTAACACTACAACACAACAAACGTTAGAACCACTTAACAATACTCGATTGTTAAACAAACTATGACTCGACAACTTGATCAGACGAACCGACCTGCTCTGATACCACTAATGTAACACCCTAATTCTACCCAAATTTATAATTAAATCACAGTTATAAAAATTCTCCAAAAACAAGGGATATTATATTTTTCAACTTTAAAATTCCAACAACATAAACTTCATTAATATAAATGCTTCAAAAACTACGCATCAGATTCATCAAATTTCAACTTTAAAACAACATCATTTGTTTTCAACATCAAGCTACTTCAACATGGTTTACAAAATAAACAATTCCAAACAAAATCTTCAAAATTACAAAACTTAAAAAATTCATCGACTAAAATATAATTCAACATAAAAGACAAGACATGCGTTCATCCCCCCGAAGTGCTATGTATCAGAGCAACAAACACCAACTCGAAGCTACTATGTACTCGACTCTGGATTACCTGCACGTTACCAACATAAGGGCAACATTCAAACAAAATGTGTGAGATATCGAACAATATAAGTAAGAGTATGATAATCAATACGTAAACGAGAAATCATACGATCACACCACTTCACATGACAAGCAACATCAACATACAACTACACACAAAACGATTAAGAACACATATATAATGTGGCTCAAATGCGACTCAACTTATGTATATGCATGTGGTACCATTTGGAGTAAAACTCCCAACTTGAAATCTTGCCAGTTTATCGAGGCAACAACAACATATTTGCCAATCCAGGCTAACTTGATTTGAGCATTTGCTCCCACTTGAAAGTATGCAAATATATGCAACTTATGAATGACATACAACAACAACATAAACAACAACTTAACAATGCAACAACATATATCAACATTGGTCAATCGACCTGCAACTTAATATTTCCCAAGATCCGGACAACATAACTTATATCGACTTCATACGACTACAACACGTAAAACCAACTAATTACGACTTAATTAATTAAATTTCTAAAATAATTATTTTAGTCCTCAACTCGTCTAAAATCAACTTATTTTATCTCTAATTAATTCCTAGAATCAACTCAGTTCGACTCAGATGCGAAAACAAGACAAATCGCCAAAAATTGCATTTTTAACACACAACTCTGCTTATACGCGTATAGACTTGTTGTTACACGTAACACTCTTATTCCTACGCCTCATTACGCGTAAATACTGCCATTACGCGTAATGCCTACACTCCTTATGCGTGGCTTACGTAAATGGCCAGAGGGCCGTGCCACAACCCTTTCCTTACGTGTAATGCCCAACATATAGTCATGTGCTATGCGTAAGGCCTCCCCTGTTATGCGTAATACCAAATCTACTACGTGATTCCCAGTTCTTCACACCAGTCACACTTCTGCTACGAAAATCACCAATTCAACATTCAATTCAAGCCTAATTGGGTTTCTACATTGTTTTTAGACTTATAATCTTTTGTATATACATTATCTAGTAATACTACATTCAATTACAAGTCGTAATTCTCATCTATACACAAATTTCCTGCAACATAACTAGTCCAACAACAACAACAATTACAACAACATAACATATCACAACATATTCTTCATGACAGATCCATACGAAATCAACAACAACATATCATACAAGATCACAACAACAATCATACGAAAATACCCAGCCTATATACAAATTATCCTAATCTCGGTTATATAATTCAAACCCCACCCTTACCTTGGATTGAAGACATCTCGAATTCACAGCAAAAATTCTCTACGAAAGTCCAATCCTAGTCTCCTTGTTCTTCCTTAAGAATTGTCCTTTCACCAAATTCTGATAAATCCTTCTAATTAGGTTTTCAACTTAATAATACTATAATTTCACTAATTAACCAATTTACTAATGGGCCTAAAATAGCACCCCCACTTTTACTACTCTCATACCACAACCAAGCCCACTTACTAATATTATTTCATTAATAATTCTATTATTACTTTGCTTTAATTAACTCGACCAACCCAAACACGACTTAACCATCAACTTAATACCAACTTAAACAACTTAACGACATACTCGACAAAACAACACCTAATAACAATTAATCGGGAAAAATACGCGATAATATTTAATTTAATTTAATTAATTAAATACGGACGTTACACTTATAGTGTCATCTGTGTTTGGGAAAAGAATAGTAATATCTTAAAAGACCCTATCAGATTTACTAGTGCATGATGACACTAGAGTAAGAATTATCAAGACCAAACTAAGCAATGAAGGAGAAGCAAAAATTATGGCTTCTATATCTAAAGAAGGAACTATGGTTGATGTTGTGGTTCCAATCTTCTCAAGTCTAAATGACCCGTTACAAGTATGTAGGGATGACAGGCAGACCCAAACTCACGGGCCCCATCCGCACCCGAACCCGAGTCAACGGGTGAAAACCCGATTTGACTGGGTTAGGGTTCGGGTTCGAGTGCCACCCGATATTTCGGGTGCGGGTTTGGATAGTGTGAAACCCACACCCGAAACCCGAAACTACACCCGTTTAGACTTTAATTTTAATTTTAATTGTATACGTTAATTTTAATTTTAATTGTAGATTGTAGAATTTAATTATAATTATAATTAGGGGTGTGCAAAATATCTTGTTGTCTGCAAAATTTAATTGAAATCTTATTTTGTAAGCAACAATATTATAGTAGTAAATAGAACTTATAATCCTTCTTATAATTAACTAAGTAATATATATATATATATATATATATATATATATATATATATATATATATATATATATATATATATACTTGAAAACTAATTAAATTTTTTGAAAAAAAAAATTAATTTTGTGTTTTTGTTACAGGTTCGGGTTTGGGTGGAAAACCCCGAACCCAACGGGTGTGAGTGCGGGTGTTATTTTGCCATCCGAATAACCTTTGGGTTTGGGTTCGGGTGTTGATTTCGGGTGCGGGTTTGGGTAGTGTGAAACCCGCACCCGACCCGACCCGTTGCCATCCCTACAAGTATGGTTCAGAATCCTGCAGGAAAATGTGTTTCATCACCTCCCTTCAGATGAACTAAATGAGGTTCAAAAGTAAGTTATATACTTCCTACTCAAAGGAATAAAAATTCATCTTCCAGAAATTCTGTTAAAGCTTCTGAAAGAATATATCAATGACTCCAGAGATTGTGCCAGCACGGAATTTAGACAAATCTCATATGGAAGACTCATTTCTAATATTCTTGTGGAGTCAGGAATTATTGAAGACATAATCATCAATGAAGGATATTTGAACAAACTTTACAAAAGTGCTGGACGAGTTCTTAGGTGGAAGAATTTAAAGAAAGAAGACACTCTTCAACGACTATATTTTATCTGACTATATAAATGAAAAGAATATGTACTTCAAAGGTGTTTGTGTGTCGATGTTATAATCATGAACATATGAAATCAACACACGACCATTTTTGTTGGAACTAAAAAGATCATCAATCAATATAACAACAATCAATAAGTACAACAGTTGGTGAATCTGACATTGTTGGAAAAACAATCAAGTCATCAACCAATTTATCATCTGAGCTAAAGAAGATTAGAAGCAAGGAGTTGTTGCTCGTAGCTTGCTCATTGAAGAAGGTAAGGAAGTTTTATAAGATGTCATTTAGACTTCCAATCACATACATCTTGTCAGAATCAAAATAAAGCAATAAGTTGTTGCTCATAACTTGCTAGAACACAATTGTGTTTCCGTTTACTTAAACTTATGAGTTATCTTCTTGATTAGAAGCACCATGTAATCTCCATAATATTAATTATATTTAGAAATAAGTATGTCTCAAGTGATCAAGTGAAGATCAGAAGACTTGAGATGACAATGACAGTGAGTCATTATGAAATCCTGAAATAATGTATATGATAGTCATATCTCAAAGAGGACCAAATGAAGGCCATAATCTTATGAGATCACTGATGGATATCATTATGGAAATCCTAATAGGAGATCATGTTTGATCAGATTCTGTTAGGTTAATTAACGTTATATCCGATTAGATCACTAAACGATTCATTATGGGTTAGTCACCGGCAATTGTCCGTGCATCTGTAATCTGTTCTGATTATAGTGGATTAAGTCCTTGAGTTCAAGGAGAAATCACCTTGGAAGGGTTGATTGGATTAGCTTGAGAGTTTCTCAAGTGAACCTAGATATATCAAATGTTCTTTACTTTTGCTTTATTGTTTATGCTTCCACATTATAAATCAGAATCTATCATTAGACTCTGATAATCTCTTAAGCGCACTAACGATAAGAGGCGAAAAGTTTTCAAGAGTTTAAAACCCAATTCAAACCCCCAATTTATTATGTTTTCCTCGCACCTTCAATTGATACCAGAGCTCCGGTTGGATGGATATTATGCATGGAAATTCTATAATTCTTCCTCCATGTTTGTTTCAAAACTGTCCAACTATGCCTCAACTTATTGCAGGTGTTTACACTAACAATTTGAAGGAGGATAAAATTGTTTGGAAGTAGACTAAAAATGGATAGCTCACAATCAAAGATGCCCATTCTCATCTCAATTTAATAATCACGCCATTTCCTAAGGAAAGTTAATTTGGAGTTCATATATACCACCATCAAAATACCTATTATTTTGGAGAATGATATATGAGAAACAACCTACAAATTATAAAGTTTGTTTGAGGAGCTTGAATATTCCTTCTGTTTGCAATTTGTGTTTCAAGGAGCAAGAATCTATGTGTCATCTGTTTTTTTTTAATTGCAAGTATGTAGGGAACATTTGGCAATGATTAGGAAATATGTTGGACAAAGGTCCTCTAGTCTGTTGCCTGGATGACTGCTTGAAGGTCATGGGAAGCAATGCTTCTGATCAATGCAAGGTGGTCATCATATCAACATTGATAAACACCATTTACTGTATTTGGCATGCAAGGAATCTTGCCAGGTTGCAGAATACTCTCACTCAATAGAGATCTTAGCGTGCTTCCATTATATCTTTGAAAACTTTGATATGCTACTTTACTTCAAGTTGTGTAAATTAATCCATACATGACTTTGTAGTGCTAAAGAATTTCTTGCTTCAAGTCCATCCCCACAAACCTCAAGTCATCAAAGAGGTTCTATGGTGCCCCCTCAGATGGGATGAGTCAAGGTTAATACAAATGGTACATCGGGAGTGTAGATGTTTAGAATTGGCAGAATTTTTGACCAACAAGAAGTGTTGAACTTAGTTCAGGATGTCACACCAGATGTTGTGACATTATCAAACAGAGTATAAGTTAATGAACTTAATTCAGGATGTCACACCAGATGTTGTGACATTGTATAAGTTAATGAAGTAAGTTCAGTTTTCAGGATGTCACACCAGATGTTGTGACATCTCAAACCTTATACCAGAATTAAATAATGCTTAACAGAACTGAGTAAATTCAGGGAATTTATCTGGAATTAATTGTGAATGGATAAAACAGTAGAAGGCGCATTTGTAGGGAGATTGGTTATATGATTTTAGTATAATAGAAGAACTGACTCACCTAGAATCAAGGAAGTAACAAACCCTAATTCAAGGTGATGACAGCATGCGTATCAGGATTGGATAACCTACAGAAAACCCAAAATCCAAGCATCTATTTAAGCAACAGAAACTCTCAGAATAGAGCACGAAATTAAGAAGACTAAATAGGGTGTTTGTGTTTTAATAGCAGGTTTTATATGTGTAACACTTTATGAGCTTTTAAGCAAAAGTGTATTGTGTCTTGATTGAAACTATGAAGTAAGATCAAGCTGTTGTGTTTGAAGTGTGACTTCAATTTTATTAAACTTGTAACATATCACTGTGTGATTGAGGGGGAGTGAGTTGATACTCATATCTAAGTTGTGTCTTAGGTAGAAATTGCCTTGGGTAGATATTAAGTGAAAGATTAAACTGAGTGGTTTGAGTCTAGAATTAATATTACTTATATTGGATTTCCTTCCTGGCTTGGTAGCCCCCAGATGTAAGT
This sequence comes from Lathyrus aphaca, assembly GCA_963966055.1. Classification (NCBI taxonomy): domain Eukaryota; kingdom Viridiplantae; phylum Streptophyta; class Magnoliopsida; order Fabales; family Fabaceae; genus Lathyrus; species Lathyrus aphaca. Next base: position 44,092,353 of record OZ014525.1, on the reverse strand, counting down.
GTGGAGATACACTGAACTGGGTTAACAATTTCCTGTGTTGTTTAATTTACCTGCACTTTAAGTTTTGTTTAAGTCTTCAAGTGTTTAAACATCTCATTCGACATCACGTACCTGATCCCAGAATTTCAATTGGCATCAGAGCAGGCACCCTGCCTGTTTAACTGGGTGAGATCTAGAGACTGCAAATTTTGGGAACATGGACAGAGATGTAGGATCTGTGAATAGACCACCTATACTGGATGGATCAAATTATGACTACTGGAAGCCAAGAATGGTAGCATTCTTAAAATCACTTGATAATAGGGCTTGGAAAGCAGTCAACAAAGGATGGGAGCACCCTGTCCAAGACAACAAAGATGGGGCAAAAGTGTTGAAACCTGAAGAAGAATGGAGCAAGGAGGAAGAAGATTCAACACTTGGAAATTCTAAGGCCTTAAATGCCTTATTCAATGGCATTGATAGGAATATATTCAGACTTGTGCATCACTGTGAGCTGGCCAAAGATGTTTGGGACACTCTCAAAACCACTCATGAAGGAACATCAAAGGTGAAGATGTCAAGACTTCAACTTCTCACCACCAAGTTTGAAAACTTGAGAATGAAGGAAGATGAGACAATTCATGAGTTCTACATGAACATCTTGGAAATAGCAAATACTTCTGGTGCTTTGGGAGAAAAGATGAGTGATGAAAAGCTGGTAAGAAAGATTCTCAGATCTTTACCAAAAAGATTTGACATGAAGGTTACAACAATAAAAAAAGCTCAAGACATATGCACAATGAAGGTTAAAGAGCTCATTGGTTCCCTTCAAACATTTGAGATGGGAATGAATGATACAATTGTAAAGAAGAACAAAAGCATAGCCTTGGTTTCAAATACTGATAAAGAAGAAGAAAATCATGAAGCAGACCCTGAAGAAAATTTATCAGAAACAATTGCTATGCTTGGAAGACAATTCAACAAGATTCTCAGAAGAATGGATGACAGGTCCAGACCAAGTGGAAGAAACTCAAACTCTTCTGAGAATAAAAGACCTTATGATGCTAATAGAAGGTCAAATTATGATGAAAAGACCAATCAAGAAAAAGGGATTAAATGTCATGGATGTGAAGGATATGGACACATCAAAAATGAATGCCCTACCTATCTAAAGAAGCAGAAGAAAGGTCTCTCTGTGACTTGGTCTGATGAAGATTTAGGATGTGATTCAGAAGAAGAATCAGCAAAGCACATCACTGCTCTAGCTGGAGTATGTGAATCTGAAAGTGGATCCAGTGATGAGGAGCTGACTTTTGAAGAGCTAGAAGAATCATACAAAGAGCTATGTAAAAGGAGCACTGAAGTATGCATGGAGAATATAAAACAGAAGAAGCAGATTGAGGCATTAAAGGTTGAAAAGACAAGTAATCTAGAAATCATTGACACTTTGAAAAGTGAAGTAAGTCTTCTCAACTCCAAATTGGAACATACGTCCAAATCTGTTAGAATGCTGAATAGTAGCTCAAACACACTGGATGTCATTCTCAACAACAATAAGCATTCAGGGGATAGAACTGGACTGGGATTTAACAAAGCTCAAAAGGTTGAGGCTAGCACCAGCAAAACTACTTCAAATCCCATAAAGTCAAACAAGATGTCCCAACATCATGACAAGAACATGATGAAAAAGAAGTATCAAAGATGGAGATGTCATCATTATGGAAGGTTTGGTCACATCAAACCTCATTGCTACAAGTTGCATGGATATCCAAATCAGATGTATCAGCAACCCCCTAAGCAGAAGATAGAGGTTACCAAGAAAGTGCTGCATGGACATCAAAATCAAAGATATCAGCAACCCCCTAAGCAGAAGACAAAGGTCATCAAGAAAGTATGGGTACCTAAAGCTAGTCTTCATGCTAATCAAAGCTACATGCCCAAGAACAAGTTCAACAAACAACCTTGGAGCTATAAAAATGGACACTACACAGGGCAAAGGCATCAAAGGAAACCTCACTACAAGCAAAAATGGTCAAAGAAGAATGTTGCATATATAGCTCATACATCTCTAAGAGTATCAACTAAAGAAGACTGGTAATTTGATAGTGGATGCTGAAGGCACATGACTGGATTGAAGAATCTGCTGGTAGACTTAAAGTCACATTCATCCAGATATGTAACCTTTGGAGATGGAGCTAAAGGAGAAATCAAGGGAGTTGGGACCTTAGACTGTCCAGATGTACCAAGACTAGATGATGTGCTGCTGGTAAAAGGATTGAATGCTAACTTGATCAGCATAAGTCAATTATGTGATCAAGGTTACAATGTAAACTTTACCAAAACTGAATGCATAGTGTCTAATAAAGAACAGAAGGTTGTCATGAGAGGAGCCAGATCTAAAGACAACTGTTATATGTGGGAACCTTAAGATTTCAGTCTCACTTCAACTTGCTCCTTAGCCAAAGAAGAAGAAGTGAAGTTATGGCACCAAAGACTGGGTCATCTTCATCTCAGAGGAATAAAGAAAATCATATCTATGGAAGTTGTAAGAGGTATTCCAAAACTGAAGATTGATGAAGGCAAAGTATGTGGTGAATGTCAAATAGGCAAGCAAAACAAGATGTCCCATCCAAAGCTCCAACATCTGACAACTTCTAAAGTTTTGGAATTATTGCATATGGATCTTATGGGACCAATGCAGGTTGAGAGCCTTGGGGGAAAAAAGTATGCCTATGTAGTTGTTGATGACTTTTCAAGATATACATGGATAAATTTTATCAAAGAAAAGTCTGATGTGTTTGATGTATTCAAAGATTTGTGTCAAAGAATACAAAGAGAAAAAGCAAGCTGTGTAGTCAGAATAAGGAGTGACCATGGAAAGGAATTTGAGAATAAAAAATTCTCAGATTTTTGTTCTTCAGAGGGAATCAATCATGAGTATTCTTCTCCTATCACCCCTCAACAGAATGGGATTGTTGAGAGGAAGAACAGAACTATCCAAGAATCAGCAAGAGCTATGATTCATGCTAAAAAGTTACCATTGTACTTCTGGGCTGAAGCTATGAACACAGCTTGTTACATTCATAATAGAGTCACTCTAAGGAAAGGAACCTTGTCCACCATCTATGAAGTCTGGAAGGGCAGAAAACCTACAGTTAAGTACTTCCATGTGTTTGGAAGTAATTGTTACATTCTGGCTGATAGGGAGCAAAGAAGAAAGATGGATCCTAAAAGTGATGAAGGGATTTTCCTTGGATACTCCATAAATAGCAGAGCCTATAGAGTATTTAACTCCAGAACCAAGGTTATAATGGAGTCCATAAATGTGACAATTGATGATGCCCCTGCAGATGTTGCAGATGATGTTGGAACATCTGCTGACAGTCAGACTGAAGCTGAAATAAAGAGTGATCATCCTGACTTCATTCAAACTGAGGCAAGGACAGAACAATCCAGCAAACCTCCCTCCATCAGAATCCAGAAGGATCATCCCAAAGATTTGATAATTGGTGATCCCAACAGTGGTGTAAGCACTAGATTAAGAGAGGTGATTTCAGGTTCTTGTTTTGTTTCAAAAATAGAACCTAAAAACATCAAGGAAGCTCTTAATGATGAGTACTGGATTTGTGCTATGCAAGAAGAATTAAGCCAGTTCACAAGGAATGAAGTGTGGGATCTTGTTCCTAGACCTGATGACATAAATGTGATTGGCACTAAATGGGTGTATAAGAACAAGTCAAATGAGCAGGGAGTTATTACAAAGAACAAGGCTAGACTTGTAGCTCAAGGATACACACAAATTGAGGGAGTAGACTTTGATGAAACCTTTGCACCAGTAGCAAGGCTTGAATCAATCAGACTACTTTTAGGAATTGCTTGTATCCTGAAGTTCAAGCTATTTCAAATGGATGTGAAAAGCGCCTTTCTAAATAGGTATCTTAATGAGGAGGTATATGTGGAACAGCCTAAGGGATTTGTTGATCCAAGCTGTCCAAATCATGTATACAAACTAAGGAAGGCTCTTTATGGTCTGAAGCAAGCTCCAAGAGCATGGTATGAAAGGCTGACTACTTTTCTCACAAAAACAAGGATACAGGAAAGGTGGAATAGACAAAACCTTGTTTGTGAAGGATGAAGAAGGAAATGTCATGATTGCTCAAATATATGTAGATGACATAGTCTTTGGTGGGATGTCAGACAGGATGGTTAAACATTTTGTCACTCAAATGGAATCTGAATTTGAGATGAGCCTAGTAGGAGAACAAACCTACTTTCTTGGACTGCAAATCAAGCAGATGGAAGACTCCATGTTCTTATCCCAAAGAAAGTATGCAAAGAACACTGTTAAGAAGTTTGGGATGGACAATGCAAGTCACGAAAGAACACCTGCCCCCACTCATTTAAAGCTGACAAAGGATGACAAGGGTGAGAAGGTGGACCAAAGCTTATACAGAAGCATGATTGGAAGCCTATTATACCTGACTGCTAGCAGACCAGATATAGCCTTTCCAGTAGGTGTATGTACAAGATATCAAGCTGATCCAAAAGTTAGCCATCTAAACCAGGTTAAGAGAATTCTGGAATATGTCAATGGTACTTGTGACTATGGCATAATGTACTTCCATGGATGTGAACCAATTCTCACTGGCTTTTGTGATGCTGATTGGGCTGGAAGTGCTGATGATAGAAAAAGCACATTAGGAGGATGCTTCTTTCTAGGAAACAATTTGATTTCTTGGTTCAGTAAGAAACAAAATTGTGTATCCTTATCCACTGCTGAAGTTGAATATATTGCAGCTGGTAGCAGTTGTTCACAGTTGGTTTGGATGAAGCAAATGCTCACAGAATACAATGTCCCACAAGATGTCATGACATTGTACTGTGACAATTTAAGTGCTATTAACATATCAAAGAATCCTATCCAACACAGTAGGACCAAGCACATTGATATCAGGCATCATTTCATCAGAGATCTTGTGGAAGAGAAGGTGATTTCATTAGAACATGTAGCCACAGATCTGCAATTGGCTGATATATTTACTAAAGCTTTGGATGCTACCCAATTTGAAAACCTAAGGGGTAAATTGGGAATCTGCTTATGTGAAATATAGCAGTTATGGAGAAGTGCCAACATGTCCTATGACATCGTGTGGCATGATCACCAGATGGCAACACCAGTCTGGTCAAAAACTCTGTGTATTCCACTCCTTAAAATTCTCCAAGTAACGACTTTTATAAAAACTCCAGCTTGCTCTCAGCTCTTCATCTCCTCATCATCCTCTCAAAACAAATTGCATGCTATAGCTGATTTTCAGAGCTCATCAAAATCAATCAAACCTAAACTCTTCTTCCACCACTTTCGAAAATGTCTCAACATCAAAACCCTAACCTCACTGATGAAAACCTCAACCAAGAAGATGTTGTGCATGCAACCCCAATCTCCATGGTTCCAATGGATACTACTCCCATGGACGAAATCAGAGGAAGTGTTCCTCTTGCTCAAAAGCCTAGAACTTCAAATGTGAGAAGAGCAAAGGAACCTGTTTTCAGCAAAAGCAAAGGGGTTCCTTTATCCTCAAACACCACCCCTAAAGCTTCTGAATATGTGGATGCTTCTATTAAGAATCTTGTAAATAGGATTCTGTCTGAGCAAAAAGTTGTGAGTGGTATATCTGTTCCCCTGAACACCATGCCAGCTCCACAAGAAGAACAGAGCAATCAAGTTGAAGAGGACACTCCTGTTCAACAGGATGTTCCAATAGATGTTGAAACATCTGAGGACCAACACAAGGCCTCAACTGATGATGATGATGAAGCCACTGATGACCAAGCTTCTGTTGATCCACCTGCTGAAGAGGAGACTACTCAACATCCTCCTCTTGTAGACATAGATCATGACTCTGACACAGAGATCATTGCATCTGTGGACCCTAGCATAGCCAAAAGGCTTAGGACTAGGAAGGAGAAGAAGACTGCATGACATGAAACTCCTGAAAAGAAGCAGCCTACTCCAAAGAAAGACAAGGCCAAAGTGGTATTTGGACCAACTAAACAATGGAGCAAGGTGAATACACAAAAGAGGAAAGCTGTAACTCCACCAGATTCAGATGTTGAAGAGGATGTCCCAACATCCCAACCAAAGAAGAAACCAGCACCCTCAAGGTCTACCTCTATTGTTCCAGAAGCTCCTCTGGACAATGTTTCTTTTCATCATGTGTCAAGTGTGAGCAGATGGAAATATGTATACCAAAGAAGGGTGGCACTTGAAAGAGAGCTAGGCAACAATGCACTTGAGTGCACTGAGGTAATAGACCTAATATCTTCTGCTGGTTTATTTAAAACAGTTTCAAATTTTTCACCTTGCTATGAGCTGCTAGTCAAGGAGTTCATTGTCAACCTACAAGAGGACTGTGCTGATGGTAAGTCAGATGAATTCAGAAAAGTCTATGTAAGAGGGAGATGTGTGGAATTCTCTCCTAGGGTTATCAATCATTACCTAGGGAGAGAATCTGATGGACCTAATGAGATGGGGAAAACTGACAACCAGATTTGCAAGGTCATCACTGCCAATCAGGTCAAAACTTGGCCAGTCAAGGGCAAAATTTCTGTTAGCTTGCTAACAAGGAAGTATACAATGCTGCATAGGATTGGTACTGTCAACTGGGTCCCTACCAACCATACCTCTTCAATAGCTACTGGATTGGGCAGATTCATTTATGCCGTGGGCACCCAAACAAAGCTGGACTTTGGGGCTTACATATTTGATCAAACACTGAAGCATGCTGGGACATCTGCAACAAAGCTGTCTATTGCCTTTCCATCTCTGCTATGTGGAATCATCCTTAGCCAGTATCCAGGTATCCTCATTGAGAAGGATTCAGTCTGCAAAAGAGAAAGTCCTCTGGCCTTCCATTACAAGCTGTTCTTAAGCCATCATGCTGCTGATGTTGAAGCTCCCACTGGGACATCTGCTGGACCTTCAAAAGCAAAGACTCCCATATCCAAAGCTGCCTTGATTGCAGAGCTGAAGAACACCTGCAAAGAGCTGGATGCCAGGAAGCAAAAGCTTGAGGAAATTATTCAAAGGCTGGAAATGGAAGAGAGTGCTCAGAAGGCTGCTGACTCTGATGATGAATCTGAAGAAGAGGAAGATACTGAATATGAAGATTCTGAGTGAAAATGTGTGAGGAAAGTGTACTGCTTCAACATTGTATTTTGGTTTTGTAATTTTGTATTTCTCTCTGACTATGTAAAATTTGGCCCCAATTTATGTCTAACAAGGGGGAGAAGAGAACTGAACAACAACAATGTCTGCTGCAGCTTACTGATTAATGAAAAATGCCTTTTGTCTGTTTAATGTCTGCTTCTGAACTAAGTTGTTTTTAATGAAAAACAACAATGTCTGTTGCAGCTTACTGATTAATGAAAAATGCCTTTTGTCTGTTTAATGTCTGCTTCTGAACTAAGTTGTTTTTAATGAAAAATTTCTGTTGAACAAGTCAGAACACATACAGGTTTGAGGGGGAGTAAACTCACACATGACTCAATATAAAAGAACTGCTGCACTCTGATAAATGAAACTCTGCTGCACTCTGATAAAACCAGAAGATTGTGTTAGCCAAAAATTAGCCAAAGGGGGAGTTTGTAGATGTTTAGAATTGGCAGAATTTTTGACCAACAAGAAGTGTTGAACTTAGTTCAGGATGTCACACCAGATGTTGTGACATTATCAAACAGAGTATAAGTTAATGAACTTAATTCAGGATGTCACACCAGATGTTGTGACATTGTATAAGTTAATGAAGTAAGTTCAGTTTTCAGGATGTCACACCAGATGTTGTGACATCTCAAACCTGCTACCAGAATTAAATAATGCTTAACAGAACTGAGTAAATTCAGGGAATTTATCTGGAATTAATTGTGAATGGATAAAACAGTAGAAGGCGCATCTGTAGGGAGATTGCTTATATGATTTCAGTATAACAGAAGAACTGACTCACCTAGAATCAAGGAAGTAACAAACCCTAATTCAAGGTGATGACAACATGCGTATCAGGATTGGATAACCTACATAAAGCCCAAAATCCAAGCATCTATTTAAGCAACAGAAACTCTCAGAATAGAGCACGAAATTAAGAAGACTAAATAGGGTGTTTGTGTTTTAATAGCAGGTTTTATATGTGTAACACTTTATGAGCTTTTAAGCAAAAGTGTATTGTGTCTTGATTGAAACTGTGAAGTAAGATCAAGCTGTTGTGTTTGAAGTGTGACTTCAATTTTATTAAACTTGTAACATATCACTGTGTGATTGAGGGGGAGTGAGTTGATACTCATATCTAAGTTGTGTCTTAGGTAGAAATTGCCTTGGGTAGATATTAAGTGAAAGATTAAACTGAGTGGTTTAAGTCTAGAATTAATATTACTTATATTGGATTTCCTTCCTGGCTTGGTAGCCCCCAGATGTAAGTGTGGAGATACACTGAACTGGGTTAACAATTTCCCGTGTTGTTTAATTTACCTGCACTTTAAATTTTGTTTAAGTCTTCAAGTGTTTAAACATCTCATTCGACATCACGTACCTGATCCCAGAATTTCAGGGAGGCACACCTTAATTGACAACTTATAGAGTTATTTTTATAAACCATAAGAGTGAACATCTTGAAAACTTTGATTGTAACATAGGTTAAGAAAGTGCGTTATTTGTTGAGGTCATGGGAGCTATTTTGGTTATGGAGTATGCACTTAACCAAAATTAGTCTAATTTGGGACTGGAAAATGATTCAAAATTAATAGTTACAACTTATAGTAAATCATTAGTGGTGTCTTAGAAGCTAATGATTAGATGGAATAGCTGTATTCTTCATATGAGAAATTTTAATTTCTTGGCAACATATATTTATAGAAAATAAAATCTTTGTGTAAATAAATTAGCTAATTTATATTTAATATTTAATAGTCTCTAATTTTAAGTGTTTAAGTGGTAGAATGGTATACTTAGTGATATATAGCTTTGAAGTTACATAGTATAATAGAAAAATGTTACATTAACACAATTATAAGGTGTTGAAATAACATCACTTCTTATAATAATACCAAGAGAGGAGAGATGTATATTAAGACAAAGAATTTCTTAAACCACTCCCACAAAGAATTTCTCAATCCACACCCATAAGTCTCCTAGTAAATTTTTTTTTTATATCTCCATTTTCGGAGATGTATTTTTGAAAGCGCCTTCATTTAAATTTAATGTTGAATTTTTTTTCTTCAGAATTACATCTCCAGAGCTACAATATAACATTATCGGAGATGTATCTCTGAAAAAAACCAACATTAAATTAATAGAAAAGTATTTCCGAAAATATATCTCCGGAATAAAGAATATTTTTTAAAAACACTGAACATTTGAGAGACTTATGGGAGGTATAAGAAACTCTCTTTAGACATTGAGAGCGTGTTAGAACTCAATAGTCACGTCCATTAGCAACAACAACGTGAAACCTCAAACTCTACCTTTACCGTTGGGGTGTCAAAAGTAGAAAAATAAAATAATTAATCCAAATCAAAATACTTGAGAAACATATCAAAATTTGGTATCCGGTCAAAACTCAAAACTGTATACTATTATGTACAGTATATATCTTTTTGTCAAACTCAGACATAAAACTAATTTCTTATATTATTATAGAAGTGAATATACACCTATTTATTAAAAGAAAAAAAAGTTGCTTATGATATGATGTGATTGAAATTTGTTATATAACTTAATGATGAGGTCATAGACTTAAACTTAATCCATATAACTATCTAACTAAGAAACTAGTTTTTCCTCTATCATATTTTTTAATCTAAAATAACTTCCTTATTTTGCCCGTTGTGGGTGCTTGGCTTCTTCCTAATGCTAACCAAAACTAATACTAATGCATTTATAAACAAGCCACCGAAAGAGAAAAATCCCACAACTCATTTCATTCTATCTCTCACTTCTCCACAAAATATTAAACACAAACCACAACACCATTTCCAATGGCCCTTTATCCTCACATTCTCTTTTCCCTCTCTCTTCTCTCTCTCCTCACATTCTCTTCCTCAATCCCAAACCAAAACACAAACACCATTAATCTCCCTCTTTCCCCACTATTCACCAAATCCCAATCCTCAGATCTAATCAGCTCCCTCAAAACCGCCGCTTCATCTTCCCTAACAAGAGCCCACCACCTCAAAACCGCCGCTTCATCTTCCCATACCAACACACAAATTTACCCCAAAAGCTACGGCGGTTACTCAATCAACCTCAACTTTGGAACACCGCCGCAAACCTTGTCTTTCATCCTAGACACAGGTAGCAGCCTCGTATGGTTCCCATGTTCCTCTCACTACCTCTGTTCCAATTGCAACTTCCCAAACATCAACCCGACAAAAATCCCTTCCTTCATTCCCAGAAACTCATCCACCTCGAGAATCCTCGGTTGCACTAACTCCAAATGCGGTTATATTTTTGGACCCGACATTAAATCTCGTTGCAGAGGTTGTAATCCGCAATCTCAAAACTGTAGTAACATCACTTGTCCTGCTTATATAATCCAATACGGTTTAGGCTCAACCGCTGGTTTCTTACTATTGGATAATCTAGATTTCCCCGGAAAGAAAACCGTAGATAATTTTCTCGTAGGTTGTTCCATTTTATCTACCCGACAACCCTCTGGTATCGCAGGATTCGGTCGAGGAGAAGATTCTCTTCCGTCGCAAATGGGACTTAAAAGATTCTCTTACTGCTTACTTTCTCATCAATTCGACGACTCGCCGGAAAATAGTAACCTTGTTTTGCAGGTTTCTTCCACCGGCGATGGAAAAACAAGTGGCTTAAGTTACACGCCGTTTCGTAAAAACCCATCAACGAACAACACGGCATTTCAAGAATACTATTATGTGAATCTTCGAACTATCGTTATCGGAGGGAAACGTGTTAAGATTCCGTTAACGGTTTCGGAACCGGGAACCGACGGTAACGGTGGAACCATCGTTGATTCTGGATCAACTTTTACTTACATGGAAAAGGAAATTTTTGATTTGGTTTCGAAAGTGTTTGAGAAGCAACTTTCTAATTATAGCAGAGCGAAAGAGGTTGAAGCTGCATCAGGGTTGAGTCTCTGTTTTAACTTCACCGACGTGAAAACGGTGTCATTCCTGGAGTTGGTGTTTCAGTTTAAAGGGGGTGCGAAAATGAAGTTACCGATTGAGAATTATTTTTCTTTGGCGGGTGAAGGTGATGCTGCGTGTTTGACTGTTATGTCTGACGGGGATTCTGGTCCAGAGAGAAACGGTGGTCCGGCAGTTATTTTGGGAAATTATCAGCAGCAGAATTTTAATGTTGAGTTTGATTTGGAAAATGATAGGTTCGGATTTGGACCTCAGAGTTGTCAAAAAAGTGCTTAATTTTTAATCATCATTGATTAATGACAGGTTGGAATTGAAAATGATTGTGTTAATGTGCTGGCTTTTTCAATGCCTGTTGAAAATGAAATGACGGTGGTTCGGAGTGCATGGTTGTGACTGTGCAGCGCGGCGCGGCAGTGGAGTTTATTATTTATGATTTATTTTATTTATTTATTGTTTAATATGGCGTCAATGGAGTAAGAATAAGATTATTACTTGGCTTTTCTTTATAATTACTTTTGCATAAAGTTAATAAAGTAATTTAATTTTGCATATGTATATAGATGCACGCTTAGTCATCAGTTTTCTTAAATCAAATATATATATATATATAAAGCAGGAACATGTGACATTCCTTTTGATGTTTAAAGTTGAGGCACAATGATTAATGAATTATTAAGGGGTATTTGCTTCATACTAGTTGAAAAAATTACTTTTGGAAATAAATTAAATCATGATTTTTTTTTCTCATAGAAGTGAGAATAAAATTGAAATAGCTATATTTAATAAATAATTCTCATAATAAAGTTAATATTATCAAATTATACAAACCATTCTTCACGTTTTCTTTCTTATCTTTATAACCATTTAATAAAAAAAATTAAAATCAAATTATATAAACCATCCTTCACTTCTTATCTTCCTAATTATTTGGATACATTTTTTTAAATAAAAGTTAAAAAAATTTAATTTTCATGTTAGTTTAAGAACATTTTAATCTCCACGAATCGATTTATAATGTAGGTATACCGAGTGAAAACAACTCTGATAGGATTAGGCTTTGTCGTGTGTCTCAAACCATGTTTGTACGATGTGAGAGAGCCAAAGTTAGGAGTAAGAGGCCACAAATTGATGATAACCCCTTTAATGGTTTGTAACGTCGAGGTTTGCAACTATATGGTTCTACTTCTCGTAGCTTCTTGTATCAGACCTATACTTCATGGGGCCACGAGTCCCTAAATGATGAAGTAACACCTGAAGCCCCTAAAACCTAGGAGGAATCTGCTATTGATGTCCATTTGAGAGTTATCAAAGAGGCCAATTTGACACCTCCTTACTTCATATCTATGTAGACCTTGTGACTAGACGTGTTTGAGATGAAAATATATTTTTTCTTTTGCATTGTAATTTAAACTAATTAAATCGCGACTGATGGTGATATTTTTTTTACAAGAGGGGTTGTCTTTAAAATCGATAAACCACGATGGGAAGATATTGGATTTGGTACAACTCGATGTTGATCGGTTCAGGAATGGCATCCATTATTTTGATGTTGTTGTCTTATGTGCTGATACGTATATGATCATAAATCATTGCATGCAAGCGGTATTTGTCGAGATATTACATTTAGAGACGTCACATTTCCACTTTATTATTGGCGAGATAACCATCACCTTAGATGACGTCTCATGCCTCATTCATCTTCCTATAGGAAAAATTACTTGGACACTAAAGGGACGATCGAGAGGAAGTCGTGGAGATGATGATCACCCATTTGAGAGTTGGCCCTACTAAGGCCTCAAAAGAGGTAGCTGACACTAGCGGTGCTCATTGATATATTAAATTTTTTGGAAGAACTTTATAAGGATCACCTACAGTGGGCCGAGGAAGCCAAAGGTGATGATATGCAAATTAACTATTATTGGACTTGTGCATTGAGGTGTTACCTCTTGTTCTTGGTTTGCACGTCCATTTTTGTGGACAAAAGTGCAACCTACGTCGATGTGTCGACTTAACGACGATTTAACGAGTACAATTTGGGAGCTGCATGTTTGATCTGCATGTACTCGAAACTGAGTGAAGGTTGTCTTTGGAAGACAAAGCAGATGACCGTGAGTTGCACGTTCCTTACGATAATTTATTATTACAAATATTTTCATAATGATTTTTTTACACTTGTTATTAATATTTAATCTGAACCATATTTCAGGGGTGGATCATCTTCCACGTTCCTCGCATCACCAGGGGGAAATTTTTGCTTACCTACATTGAAGATTGGTCACATGCTGCCACCTTGACACCGTACAGGGGGAATAATGCGATCGAGCCATTTCAGGTGTATCTTGAACGCACTCTTGTTGATGACATTGCCTTTTCCCATACGGAGGTCACCATGAGATGCGTCAGTTGGACGTCATTCTGTTATACTCCAGATGGTTGGCATGTGGGTTAGCTCTGATGTATTCTTATCTACTCGAGCGAGTGATGCACAAGTTTGGCTATTTACATATTATTTTGAGACACTCCTTAGAGTTAACTCCTCCCACCATCCACCACAGAGATCTTGATGCGATACTTGACGATTTTAAGAGTCATCTGGTACTAGAGGAGTATGCAAGGTACTAGCTCCTGTACCTTAAGCCTATGCAGATGACTTCATGACATGGTTTTATAAGGTGTAACACCCTATCATGACATCAAACGCTTCAAGAAGACCACCTAGGTAAGCTAATCAAGACGTACTTGAGGCTAAGAATGACCACACCGAGGATGTATTAGTGGTATATTGACGTATTGTGGAGATGATGAGATCAGACATAGAGGCAAGAATTTTTTAGAAAGGTAGTTCCCAGTTGGCCCTCGTAGAAAACATGATTGTTGAGACATAAAATGCCTTGTAGTACAAGCGGAGGAGAAGGCAGGAGGTTAGACATGCCCAATATGATTTTTTTCATTATATTATTTTGTATTTTCGGAACAACTTATATATTGTCGTTACATTTTGATAATTATATGACTTTTTTTTTTCTTGATAATTGTCTACTATGTTTAAATCAATTAATGTATGCATTTTCCTTCTAATTCATGGTCTAAAATGACCTAAAATATACTTACCTAAAATGACCTACAATATGTTGGTCTAAAATGACCAAAAATATGCTCGTCTAAAAAAGTATCGAATTTAGTGAATAAAAGCATCATAATTGAGTACAAAGGGTATTTTAGAGAGATGCATCTCAAGATACATCCAAATATCATATTGAGATGTATCTCCGAACTATATTTTATTCAAAATAAGGTGAATCTCAAAAAGATATATACTAATGTGATTTTAGATGTGTATAGAGATACATCTCTAGACACATGAAATATATTTTAGCATTTTCAGTGGTGTGTGACACACCTTAAAGATGAAAAGTACATTTCCCCAAAATTATAAAGACTACGGGTCATTCCCAAAATCAAAACTCATTTTAACATGTCTAATTGAGATAAATCGAGGAAGTGATGGAAAGAAAGAGATAAAAAAAGAAAAGAGAATTTATTGAATGTTATGAAATTAGAGGAGTACAAATATCATTCGTATTCTTTAAATTAAAAAGATTATTATTATTTTTTTCAAATTAATTTACATAGTTGAACTTTTTGCATAGATTACAAAATATGATAAGGATAAGAGAAAGAGAATAATATCTTTAACTAACATAGCATAACCAAGCTTTGATATATTCCTATTTATTATAGAGGATGAAAATAATATTAATTAAAGGATGTAATTAAAAGAAAAAAGTTAATTATAATATTATATTGAAAATTAAATAAATCTATTGGGATAAGTATTTTCCATAAATTAAAGGATATAAGTGTTTTATAAAAAAAAATAGTAGAAGTTTATAAATATACATTGAATCTTAACTTTCTAACAACTTTAAATAAAGTAGAGTAGTAATGCAACATAACATATTACCACCATAAAGCAAATATGGAAAGAAAATAAACAGTCGAAAATGATGATATTGTGATCCAGTAAAAAAAAAGAATGATATTTATTTATGATCAGTTCCTAATATGAAGTGATTCCCTAAAAAGACCTGCTGCACATGGCATGAACATATTCTTTAGTTTATTTTTGCGTTCTTCTTTTCTGAATATTTAACCTAAAAGAACATGTTCTTTCAAAAAAACAACAAAAAGAAAGTTTTCTTTCACGTGTGAGGAAGGTAAACTAAAGTGGTGAGTTTCTTATTATTCGTTGTATGTGTCTTCTGTGTAGCGTTATTTGCGAATCATGTTTAGCCTCTAATTGAAATTGTCACATGATATAGGTTCTTCTTTGGTTTCATATCTGAGATGTTGTTGTCTTCTTCTGGTTGCTAAACGTTACATGTTGTAATGCATGGCAGAGCAGTGTTATTTTGTTATATATGGTACCGACATGGTAGAGGTGAAATAATTCCAAATTACTACTTTGTTGGTATTTGTCACATGCACATTGACTTACCTCGTCTTGTGATTATATATGCATAATACAGAACAAGTCACGAGTGATTCCAAATACTACTTTTTAACTGCTTCAAAAGATTGAAAACAATGCTGTCAAATGTCTGGTTATTGTAGCAGGAAAGACATGCATCTGTTTGGAATTTGGATTATAGTTAGTTAGGTTTAACTTGAATTTTATGGCTTGAGTAGTAATAAGTATATGAAGATAATTCTTAAATTCAAAAACTTCCTTACATAATCAAAGCAAGAATTGTAAGCATTTAATCATTGTGGTGCAGATCATTTTGAGTTTTAATGTTTGATTATCTTAACATGATTAATTACTTACGTCTCAAATAAAATTTTCTCTCTCCATATTTAACTGTTTATTATTTTAACAATTGAATTAAAAATAATTAATGATCAAAATATAAAGTAAGTGTTAAAAACTTATTCTTGGGATAAGAATATCTCGACTTTTATATTTATATATATATATATATATATAAATTGTCTGTAACCACGTGACATTCACGTGAAAAATCATGTCACAACATTTTTAGTGACGTGAACTTTCACGCGGCGAAATCACGTGTGACAACTCTGTTGCATAATGAAAATTATGTCACAACAATTTGCTATGTGATAATCATGACACAATATTCTACTCAGATATGTCTTAGTTGCCATGTGAAAAATCACGCTACAAAGTTGTCATTATATATATATATATATATATATATATATATATATATATATATATATATATATATATATATATATATATATATATATATATATATATATATAACTTACCAAAACTTTTTTGGTATTGTTTTGGACTGGGCCAATGCAATATATGTCGGGCACATGCCTAGTCCGTCGGGCACGGGCCCATGGCCCAATACATAGGGACGTTGGGAGAGCGTCTCCCCCACGTGTTCCACTCAGTCAATTGCCTCCGTTATTTTCTCCTAGTATTGTGGAGCAGTTAGACCAAGGACAATGCCACACACTAGATCTTATCTGCTCTTACACATTCCTTGGCAGTTCCTCCATGGGTCTAGCTAATCTAGCTCATGGTAGGAATTTTGGCTCAGTGTTGGGGGCACATTATAAATACTCTCTTTCATTAGAGGGTCAGGTATTCTATTCTTCATTACTTTCTGTACTTGCACTGCATAACTTTTTCTCACTTTGGCATCGGAGTACCTTGCAGGTACACCCCCTTCATTTCTCCACCGTAGTTGTTCATTACTGGAAGGTTCCTCCTGATCAGGTCAGATCAGTGGCGTTGTCTGTGGGAACATAAAATTTATCCTCGTCTTTTGAAATGAAGGACCAAAACTTCACCCCGTCTCTTTTAACCATCCAGCATGACCAACGAACACGGTGACAATTGTGTCCATGGCCTCGTTAACTACACCACTGGTGGGGATGAAGACCACCACGTCGTCCATGAGTCCGATGCACGGGACAAATAACCCGCCACTTCGTCCCCTAAACCATAGGCCAACGACGCTTCCCAGGCTCAGGTCGTGGCTACCTTCCAGCCCATTCTGATACCTATCGAAGCAGATGCCACGATCAAAGACATTCCTAACGGGCTCAACCATACAAACCTCATGCTATTTCAACAGCAATAGAGAATCATTTCATTGGAGACAGAGCGTTGTGTGAATCTCCTTGGCGGAGGCCCCGCCGATCACGCAACCCCTCTCCTCGCAGGCGTGGGCGCGAACTTTAGTTGGAGAGGACTCAGTCGGAGGCCACCAAAAAGCACGGGAGTTCCCCTCCTCGTCGGGGACGGCGCTCCCCGAAGCCCAAGAAGAACAAAGCCAAAGGACGCCCCGAGCAGTCTAACAGCCAGCCGAGGGTGTTTCCCCGCTGAGACCAAAGGTCCTGGAACGAGGACTACTCACCCCTAATGAGCGACGAGGATGACCCTCGTTGTCCACTTTCTCAAGTCATCATGGAGACCCAACTCCCAGCGGGCATGGATAAGCCCTATAACCTTACGACGTACGATGGGACTACTGACCGCGACGATCACGTCGACAACATCAACGCCATGCTAGACTACCGTAATGACAACAGGGGAAATGTCAAGTGCAGACTGTTCTCCACGACACTTAGAAAGGGGCCATGACATGGTGTAAACACCCCAAATTTGCCCTCACCCATTCACACCATGGCTTGTGATCTCTTCATATGCATAAACTCAATCATAGCATCTCATACCACATTTTTGATTCATTGCATTGGTTCAAAGTCATCTGCATCTAGGGTTTGTGATCTGAGCAATCCAAGAGCTTCTTGAGCCACTCCAAAGGTCATCAATCACTTCAAAGGGGTCCATGTATGTTCAAGCATCATATTATATCCCCTCAAAGTCAATAATGTCAAAGAATCACAAGAACTGAGAATGGCATGGAAGCAGAGCCAGGTTTAACTGCACAGATGACCTAAAATTAGGGTTTTGGTTTCAGAGGCCATAACCCCAAATTTTTGGGTCATTCTTGTTTCTATTGGTCTCTATATGGTATAGGGAGCATGGATATCAATTTTCATGAAGAAATTCAATGGGGAAGTCATCTGATCAAGGGTTGACTTCTTGAGCAAGTCAGTGTAAAATCAGGGCATCTGAGGCCCCCAATGACCCAACCAAAGGGTGTTCATCATCATTTTGATTATGTATGATCTTTATTTGATCATAGAAGAGGTTATAAGTTCACAAAATTGGAGAATTTCAAGCCATTTGCAAAGTTGACTTTTTGGGAAAGTTGACTTATAAGGAAAATTGCCATTTTGGGAAACTTTTTCAACCCTTGCTTTTTTATTCAAAAATGCTTCAAATGAAAAAACTTTGGTCATGAAAGTTATAGAATGGATCATTCCCTTTTCAAAAAGTACAAGAACTTGACCTAATTCATTTTGGATCAAAAGTTATGGCTTGTCAAAGTTGGCCAAAATCACATAATTTGAAGTTTTCTACCAAAGAGGCATTTTGCAAAATGGTATGATCAAGTGTTCTAAGGGCCTCAAATGTGTACCAATTCTTCACAACATGATCACATGACCTCTAAAATTCAGAATGGGCCAAAGAACTTTGCATTTTGATGCCTTGAATTGCAAGAATTTCCAAAGGGGCCAAGCTTTGTGAAATTTGCAAAACACTACACAAACCTTGATCAACTTGCTGAATCATCTCATAAACAATTCCATGGTTCTCCCTAAACTCAGCTGAACCAAGACAAGCCAAAAAGCAAGTTGTACCATTGCCCATACCTCAAGTACAAATCAAGTTGACATTTTGGCCAAAGACCCATACCAATCACAATAGGCCAGCACCCACCCTCTGACCTATCACACTTGTTTATACAAATCAAAAGCAAGCCAAAGCATATAACACTTCATGCTGAAACACACCCCAAGCCCTAGTTCCAAGTTTATGCTTCATTTGCAAAACTCTTCGAAACTCATCACACAAGCTGCAAACACACAAACAAACTTCACCATTGATCTCCACATGCTTCAGTGATCACAAACCACCCATCACCATAGCCTGAAACTCACTGAAACCAAAATACGATTTCTGCCCCTCCTTGAACAGAACTTCAGCAATCTTTCAAACCAGCCATTTTAAACTCCAACCAAGTGTTGCAAGCTTCTCAGGAGGTCCATTAGAGGTGTTTTGGATCAAAGGGCCAGCCAGAAAGTTCCAGAAATCAAAGCTTCGATTCAGGTAGCCATGGAAATTCATTTTTCCAGAACTCTCATTTCTTGTTTCTAAAATGATCTACATGTTCCCCTGAGTCCATTGAACCTTTTACTTTTGAAAATGATTGAGTTTTGAAGTTGTATGCTTGATCTGAAAGTTTGCCCGTAAAAATGTTCTTGCTTGTTTCCTTTGATTCAGTGAAAATAAATGTTGTTTGAGTTAGGGTTTATGCTTAGTGATGTTCATAGATTGATTCTGGAGAGTTTGGTGAGAATTTGATGCGTATTCAGTGAGATAGAAGTTTTGGCCTGCTGGAGAAGATGACCGGAACACTGTTCCGGTCATCTGAAAGTGATTAGGGCATTTAATTAGGGTTTAATCATAATTAGGAGATTTTGAATGCTGGCCGTCCAGATGAGCGCCAAGTCAATTCGCGCGCGTGCCAGTTTGAACCTCAGCCCTTGATTCTGTTGACTTTCTCATTTTTCAGTTTAAATTCAATTTTATTTTCATTTAATTTCATTTGTTTTCTACAATTTATTAAAAATAGTAAAACATCTTTAAAAATTCTGAAATTTTTTGTCAAAGGTTCAATTAATTTTCAGGAACCAAAAACATTTTTATTTTTATTTTTTGCATTGAAAATTATTTTTAAATCATTTAAAAGTTTATTTTTAATTAGTTAATGAGAATTAATTAATTAAAAATACTTTTAGGTATTTAAAAATCACAAAAAAATTCATGAAACCTTTAAAATCATTTTGAAACATTGTCCAACTCTCAAACCAAATTTCTTTTTTGATCTTGATGTCTTTTGACAATTTTCCATGGAATTAATTTCATTTCAAGGCATTATTTTGATCCAATCTTCAAAAATTCATTTCTGCCTAGCCTTTAAGAGTTGGACCTTGATTCTTCTTGCATTGCATCTTGTATAACATGTAGTTTATAGGATTAAATTGGCATGAATTGATCTTGCATTTCCTATTTGTTTGACATTTTTCTTGACAAGGTACCTTAAAACCCTAGCAATCTTAAGAAATTCATAACCCTCATTAGGTTAAGAGTTAGAACCCCTCCTTTGGGCAGTGAGTTTTTATAGGTTTAGGGTTCCTTTGAATGAATTTTCAAATTTTTATCATGATGTTTGCTTCTGGTTTTGATTTTTGTTTTGTGCATTGATCATAAACCCTAATTTGGGCTTTCATTTGCATCCATCTTCCATTTGTTTGCATAACATGACTTGCCATGACATTTTGTGCATCCATTTGATTCATAATACATCTTAGGACATATTAGAATCATGTTTGATCATTGCATCTTTCATTTGCCATGTTGTATGTCATTTGCATTTCATGACTTTTCATGTATGTTCATGGTTCTAAGTTTGCTTCATTTGCATCCATATGTTTGTATGATCACTCTAATGCCTTGTTTCATGTTTGCATCATCCCATAGCATCATTAACATCACACACATGCTTCTGGTTTTGGTTTGCATCATGTCATTTCATCTCATTTTGCATTGCATTGCATTTCTTTCACTAACTTTTCAGGTGGTAAGTTACTTTGAGAATTGAATTTGCCTTCACTTCTCACAAACTCTTTTCATCTCTCTTATGCATCATTGCTGCATTTTGTCTTGTGCTTGAGATTGAGCTTTCTCATTCTTCTTCATCTTACTTTCTTTCTTCAAGTGACTTGTCTTCTTAAATGAAGCAAGTTACTTTGCTTCTCTTTGCTCCTTTCATCTGCTTCCTGGTGGTTTCTCTGAAGATCTCTCTTGTAAACCTCACAAACCTTAGGATCAACCAAGCATGACAATAATTAGGGTTTTGATTAGTCCCCCATTTATATTTTACCTTTGTGTCTCATTGAGTCCTCTCTTCTCATCTCATAATCAAGGACTAAACCCTAAAGGCTTTAAGACTTTGTGATTAAGCTTATGCCTGCATCCTTCTATTAGGATGGAGTGTATAACTTTAATCCTAAGTGTTAAACCCTTAATGTGTTTAAAATCCTTTAATCAATCCATCTAATAATCACTAAGACATCAAGCTTGTAACTTGGGCCTTGCATTAGGGTTCTAATTCTTCCTTAATTGGTTAAGAAGGACTAACCCTAGTGTTAATGGACAAGTCCCCCTCAAGTTGTCTTACAAACCATAAAAATCACTTCTTCATCTTATCATTAACTAAAATCCATTTAATAAAGGCTTTGTTTTGTCATGAAGTTAATCCCTAATCATGGATTAAGTTGAGGAGCCTTCCTCAGCTTAAACATTCTCATCTATTATCCTTCTATTAGGATGGTGTAATGAGTCTGTTTAATCCTTGATTATGGCTTAATCTCATTACTTAACACTAAACAAAAACACCAAAAACATCTAAATAATCACAAGTAGGTTAATGATCTTAATCCTACATCATGGTGATTAAGTGTGAGAAGCTGACTTCACACTTAAGGTACTCTCATTACCCCTAATCAGAGGGAAGATGTGATGAGTTTACTAAATCCATTGGTTTAGGCTTAAGCTCATTAACTTATGACAAACTTCAAAATGCAATAAAAGACTGAAAACTCAAAAACAAACAATAATCGTCTCCTCCGGGATTCTTTTCTCATCTAATTCACTCATAAACGAGAACTTGCTTCTTACGTCTAATGCAAGACAGTTTGCACCTGAGCCAGACAGGTCATACACTTGAGCATAGACAAGTAGGCAGTTCATCAGTCAATTTATCTTTCAGTCTCTTTGGGTCGAACTACGGTGTTCTGACTTCCTCATTGCACAAGAGGATACGTAGGCATAACTTAATAGTTATTGAACAAAAGTCTCTGTACATTCCCCCTCTTTCCAGCATTATTTTCTTAGCCTCATTATCATGAGCATTTCACTCTTGTTCTTACACTGACACTTCACATACTTTACTTTACACTTCTTTTACACAGACACCTTACATCCTTTTCCAGCTCTTTTATACACAAATTGCACTGACACTACCCCTTTAAACACAAATCTTTTAAGCGTGGATCCCGTCGAGTACGGCGGACAATCTGGGTGCTAATACCTTCCCAGGTTGTAACCAACCCCCTTTCTCAGTCTCTCTGGTTCGCAACCGTCTTATCCATATCTTTTCTAGGTTTATGCAGCATTACCTTTCCATCGGGATAAAAATGCCTAGCTGGCGACTCTTTTCATTTCCCTTTCGCCGACCGTTCGCGTCTGTACCCCTTCTGACTAGGTGTCATTTGGTGGGAGCGACACATGGTACAAAATCTTGGCTCCTGAATCCATCATTTCTTGCAGAAGCCTAAGGTCAACTTTCACGAGGAACTTCACAACCTCCAAGCGTCACCCTAAAGCAGAGGCTACGCTCAAAACCATCACTCAGAGAAAAAATGAAACGTTGCGTTCGTACATCGAGCGATTCAACCAAGAGGCCGTCGAGGTGGATACGACTGAATAAATACAAACGTACCTCTTCGAAAAGGGACTCCTCCCTAACAGCGAACTCAATAGGGCATTTGAGATCGAGCCTCCCCGCTCTCTGGACAAGCTTCTGCATAAAGCTCAAGCGTACATCAGGTACGAAGAAAAACAAGTCGCCCATAACATTAGGAGCAATCGCAGTCAGGACGACACAAAAAATCTCAAGCATGATGACTATGATGTTCCTCGCTGCACCAGGGAGAGGAGTAAAAACGACAAGCCTCGCGAGGTCCATGAAGGAAGAGGGCCAACCAGGCGTTTCTCCAAATACACGCTCGTGACCACTCCTCGAGAATGTATCCTCGCCGAATGTGTCAATGCATAATTCAGCAAGGAAGGGTAAGGTTCCCCAAACTAACAACACCCAAGCCCCACACCAATAAATCTAAGTATTGTCGCTTTCACAGAAGCCACATACACGTGACCGAAGACTGCGTCGACCTGAAGGACACCATCAAAATACTGATCAAAGAGGGCCACCTCAAACAGTAACCAAGAGGAGTGAACCCCCCTACATGAGGACCAGGGGACAAAGAGAAGCCGCGAGGACACTCCGTCCGACGATTCTCCCTTCCCCGTGGCCCTTTGCGTGTTTCGTCCTGAATACTTCCACCTCCTTGGAACACATGCACAAGGGTATCTAGCTTCCCACAACCCCTGGGAAAACTTTCCAATATCCTTAGTTATCTCCAGATGCGGGATGAACAACGAGAACACCGTGATTTTGGTAAAAGGAAGTTCGACGAGCTCTTACTGAACACACCCGACCAACTGGAAACTTTGACCAAATCTCGAGGGAAATCCATCCCCATCTCTTTCTACCTCGAGGAACTTCCTGGATGATCTCCCAACTTGAGCATCCCTTTGTTGATAAGGGAAAAAATGATCCGTTTTGACGTCCGTCGCATCCTGGTCGATCGGGATAACTCTGTCGACATCATGTATGCCCACCTGTTCTAGACCCTCAGGCTCGACAAAACAAATTTGTACCCATACGTCAGATCTGACCTTCAGGGATTCAATGGGGCTACCACGAAGCCATGGTGATATGTAGAGATCCTCGTTTTGTTTGGAGAAAACGAGACAGCCAGAGAAGTCAAAATCGTGTTCTTGGTGATTGAATGCCTTTCATTGTACAACTGTATTCTTGGTCGGCCAACTCTAGCCGGGCTAACCGCAGTGCCCTCAATGGTCCACTTAAAGATCTAATACTACACCCAACTGGGCCACGTAATCACATTTCACGGGGACATAGAGACAACCCGAAGATGCTTTGACGCAACAGTCAAATTATAGGTTATGATCAACGCCTTCAAAGGCAACAATAAACCCCGAGTCAAAGAGCGACAACCCTCTTCGCGAATCAATTCCATCGACCTCGATAGTCGAATCGGTGAAAACGACACTGAAGACTAGGCCCTCACCAACAGGCAGACCCTAGTCCATCCAGTATGCCCGATCCCTGACGACGATTTCGAGCTCATCCCTCAAGGCGATGACCCCGACAGAAGTGTGAGATTGGAACCAGTCTCCCATCAAAGACAAAACAATAACTCGCGACCTGCCTCAGAGAGAACGCATACTTGTTCGCATGGAGCGTTGCTGAGATTCCCGGACTCGACCCAGAGGTCGTCTTCCATCAGCTAGCCATAGACCCAACCATTAAGGTCGTAGCATAGTATAGACGCAAGCAGTCTCTTGAGAAAGCGGAGGCTGCCGAGCAGGCTGTAAAAGATCTCTTAGAGGTGAATTTTATTTCTGAATCCCAATACATAACCTAGCTTTCTAATGTAGTCCTTGTTAAGAATAGTAATTAAAAATAACGAATGTGAGTTGATTATACCGATCTTAAGAGGACATGTCCCAAAGATGCTTTCCCTTTACCTAACATTGATAAATTGGTAGAAAATTGTGCAGGTTTCAGACTCTTGTCCTTCATGGATGCATAAAACGTGTATAATCAGATCCCTATGTCAGACACAAATAAGTGACATATGGTCTTCATGACCCCGACAAGCAATTATTCTATAACGTAATGTCCTTCGGGCTAAAGAACGCCAAAGATACATACCAACACATGATGAACAAAGTCTTTCAGGGAGAGATCACATAAATACTTGAGGTTTACATGGACGACATGATCGTGAAATCCCACGGGGAGCTAAGACCATGCCCAACACCTCAGGAAGGTCTTTGAGCAGGCGAGAAAGTGCAAAATGAGGTTCTACCCCGAGAAATGCACCTTCGGTGTACGGGTGTTGCACCCCAAAATTTGCCCTCACAATACAAGACTTTGTGTGCTAAGAAGGTTCACAAGGTTCACAAGTTCTTAATGCTTTCAACACCTTTCATGAGGTTTACAAGTTACTTTATGAAGGTTCACAAGGTTCACAAGCTTCTCAACATTTACATAACCTTTCATGAGGTTCATGAAGTCTACAAGTTACTTCTTGAAGGTTCACAAGGTTCACAAGTTCCATAATGCTTTCAACACCTTTCATGAGGTTCATAAAGTCTACAAGTTATTTTATGAAGGTTCACAAGGTTCACAAGATTCACAATGATTACAAAGCTCTCCTGAGGTTCATGAGGTCTACAAAGCCACTTCATGAGGTTCACAAGGTTCACAAGCTTCACAATACCTCCCATGAGGTTCACAAGACATTTTATGATGGTTCACAAGGTTCACAAAGTTCACAATTGGTCAGAAGAGTTGATAATTCCCTCAGACAATGCACCTCCTAAGCAGTGTATCCAAAACTAGGGTTTTGACTTTAATCAGGCTAAATGGACTTCCAATACCTCAAGTGAGCTTCATAACATCTTATATGTGTATAAGAACCCCCATGACAAGTTTCAAGACTTTTCTCAAAAGTTTGCTCAGTCAGATGATCAGATAAATCAAAATCAGTCAATGCAGTTAAAAAGTCAAACTGAGGTCAACTGTGGTCAAACCAAAGTCAAACTTCATGATTTTTTGCCAACATCAAGTATATGAAGTAAAATTCATCATTTGATCAAGGGTTTATCATGATTCATCAAGGAGATTCCAGATCATCAATAATCAGGAGTTTCTAAATTAGGGTTTCCTCAGTAAAAGTCAACTGAACTTTGACCAGCCATAACTTTCACATACTTCATCACCAAGTATCCATCCAAAGCTTATTTTGAAGGAAATTTAATTCTTTACAACTTTGATGTTGAAAGTTAAGCCCAAAAATGCTTCATTTGGAAGATATGAGCTAAGACATTATAGGTCATTTCAAAAGTCAACAAAAAGTCAACAACTTCAAAAGGGCATAACTTGAGATTGGTAAATGATATGGACCTGAAACCAATGGGGTTGTTTAGAGGACTCTTCAAGCTTTCCAAAAAGTCCAAGAACACCCTCATACCTTTAAAATTGAGGGAGATATGCTCTTGCAAAGTTGGGAAATTTTGTGATGGTTTATATTGAAAATGGGGGTCTAGAACCAATTCCTTCCAAATGGGCTTGCTAAATTGTGATCCAATCCACATCATATCATCATGCACGACCCAATTGACCAAAATTCAGAATTTTTATTATTTTATTTTTATTTATTATTGATTTAATTCATAAAAATCATTTTAAATAAATATAAAATATGAAAATCTATTTTTGGGTGAAGATTGAGCTTCTAGAATTTCATAAATGTTGATTGAATTTGAAAGAGAAAGGAATCATGAGATTGGTACAAGAATAGCAAGTCTTCATGAACAAATATTTGACTTTTACACCATGATCTTTTTCAATCTTAGAATATCAAAATTTTCACACAAACCATCAATCTTTTTGACCTAATTGAGTCCCCTATATATACTAAACTCATTGCCATTGCCCTAGCACGGATTCCAGCAGCCCAAAGGTAAGCTCCATTGCTCAAAAATTCATCCAAAAAAGCCATATTCGGATTCACTCATACAAGAGGTTTTGAGGTAAAGTAAGAACATAGAGATGTTCTTTGGACATTGTGGAAGCTATATCATCACTCATACGCATCAATACCATCTCATATGGCACTACCCGAATTCATCTTTCTCTTGAAACTCAAATTTTCGAACCTATTAATATATGCATTATAAATTGATTTTGATGACTAATATGTGTTTGTTTTGATGCTTAGAGTGATTCTGGACAATTAGATTGAAGAATGAATGCTTAAACCGCAAACGACCATGTTAGGGTTCATAACCTCACAATTAGGGTTTATCGTTTGAATGCATATAAATGAATTCTGGAATTATAGAATTGTTGTGTGAACTGTGAGGATTGTAAATCACTAACCAATTTCATAAATTGATGCTGTTTCATGAGTATTCGGATTTCGTAGGTCAAGAACCATGAAGAACTCGCAGGTAAATTTCCAGCAATTTTCGCAGGAAAAAGTGCAGGTATAGGGAAGAAGATGAAGATCATTCGCGCCTGTTTTTAAATTCAAATTTTGTTTAAAAAATAATATGAATTAATCCTGGATTTATTTCACAAACGTATGTTTGTCCTAGTGGTAAGACTGAGGCGTGTATGATGTGAGGTCCCTGGTTCGATACTTGGCTGGTGCATTGTTTTTTTTGTTATTTTTTCAGGTTAAAAGCAAACTTAATATATTATAGTTACTTGCCAATCCACTATCAGAAAGGCTCTCCCAGCCAGGCGGTAAGGCATGCGCATGAAGAAACAAGGGTCCTGGGTTCAACACCACCCCAGGCCCTTTTGTTTTTATTATTTTCTGGATTTTACAAAGTAAAGCACAAAACCAATTTCTCCTTCTCATTCATTGCCTGCGTACAGAATGGCCTGGTGGTTGTTCTTCTTGTTGGAAAGCAAGCTGACCTGGGTTCAAACCCCAGTCAGGTAAGTTTCCATATTTTTTTTTCTTCTTTTATTTGTTTTAGGTATTATAATATTAAATTAAATATAATTGTATGAATATATGTTTCTAAATAATAATAAAGCATGTTTGTTCCTTTTTTTAATTTCTAAAATATATTAATTTTTATAAATTATGTTTTTGTATCTTGTAATTAAATTATAAATATATGTATGTAATTTTGTACTATAAATTAAATCCTAAGATTATTTTTCTAAACAAACCCTAAAAATATTTTCTAAAATAAAAACCTAATTTTTTTTTTAGTACTTATTAAAAAACCCTAATCTTGTAAAAAACTTAATTTTATTTTCTAATTCTTTACATAATTGTAATATATATATGTATTTAGCATAATTTTTTGTAAATAATCCAAATTATTTTTCTTTTAGTATATGTTTAGAAATAATTTAACTTATAACAATTATATTTTGTATATGTTTAAAATACTTTGTAAACATGATAATTAATTAAAATGTTATAAATATGATTAATTTTGTAAATGTGATGCTCAAAATTTATTTTCCTCATATAATGTGTAAATATTTTTTAATAATTGTTGATATATTTAGAAATAATTAAAATTTTGTAATAATTAAAACTTATAATTATATTATGTTCAAAAAATTTTATTCTTATTATATATTAAAATTAAACTTTGTGCTTATTATTCTAATCATGTCATTATAATATTTTTCTATTTATTTCTATTTACTTTAATTATTGTTACTAACTATACTATTATTTATTATTTTTGTTTACTATTATCTTATATTTTTCTCTAACCTTGTTTATTTTTCTAATTATTATTATTATTATTTTATTCTCACTAACCTTATTTTTCTTTTAATTATATTTATCACTAACCCCTATTTTAATTATTTATTTATTTTTGTCTATTATATTTATTTTGCTATATATTTATGTTTTTTTGCTATTTATTATTTTTATAATTATGTTGTAATTGCTTCTCGGATGTAAATTTTGTAATATCTTAATTATTTAATTATTGCTATGGTTAGTAATTTAGGGAGTGCAAAGATATGTATTCTATTAAAAATAAAATTAGAGCATTTAAATTAAAGATAAATAATATTGAACACTCACACACGTAAGTCGATTTTTAATCGCCATCTCACATTTCTAAGGTTATCCCTCAAGTTGCCTAAATCATAAGGTCAAGTGGGGTGTACAAAGCAAGTCCCTTTAAAAAAGAAAAATCATCAAGTCCCTAATGGTTGCCTTTACGAATCAAGTCCCTTCGAATAATGATGATAGTCCCTACTTTATGCTTATTACACCCCACAGTTGCCTTCATAAAACAGAATGTCCCTCTTATGTCCCTTACATCCAAGGTAATGACTACCTACTCCTTAATAGTAGGGATAGTCTTACCAATGAAAGGATAAAGAACAAGAAAGACTTAAAACTTTAGGGTAGGTTCCTCTTATGTACTTGCTCACTTCAAACTTTTCAAACACTTAAACAAATTTCAAACCAATTTTCAAAAAACAAGTTTTTACGCATCCATACATGGATCATTATCAACTATTATGAAAATTTTTCTATTCACACACTACACTTTCAAAAACAATTCAAAAGTGAGCTAAGTAACTAAGAGCCCATGGATAACCATGGATGTAAAGGGTGCTAACACCTTCCCTTTACATAACCTACCCCTCGGACCCAAAATATTCTCTTAAGGTCTTTCCTGTTCTTTTATACCCTTTCCGTTTGGATAAAATAAAAGTCGGTGGCGACTCTTGCTATCCGCAACATAACTTAAAGTCAGTTCTCCCACCGTGTTACAGAACTGGCGACTCTGCTGGGGATATGAGTTTAAGAGGGGTACCCTTAGGAATTAAGATCACTTTAATATTGTTTGCTTTGTTTGCTTTACTTTACATTGTTGGGGTGCTCTTATGTGTGAAAGGTCCTAACCCGGATCTAGTGTACCTTAGGTAAATGGCAATAGACCAAGGAAACTGTACGACGTATATCGATACGGTTGATCTGGTGGCCATAGTTAGTGCGACTTCTTGGTTGGTGCTTATGTTCCTTAAGTCAAGTTGAGGATAATATGAGGCTGCCATATGTTGTCAATGCACTAACTAACTTTTAGAACCCTAGTTAACTCATCTTGGCCTTTAGAAAGGTAGTGAGGTAACCGGCTTTGGTGCAGACTGAAGTTGGTTGACACTCGATACTACGCTCATTGAGATTCTAAACTTGGAGGGTTTTGGTTGGCAAGTAAGTTGCCTTCTGATCAACCACCCTTGTGAAGGATCAATGATATTGAGATCCCTTAGAACCTGGTTACTTTTGTAGGACAGGATGAACCATCTAACTTCAGGGGAGGGTACTTACCTTTGAACCTCATGCAAGCCTTTAAACCTAGGGCTATTGTGTGACTTGCTTGTGTGTGCCACATGTTTGTGATTGAGCATAACATCATAGCATCATCATGCATCATAAGCATAGCATTTTCCCTAACCATTTCAAGGACCAAAGGATTTATCTTTGTTCTTTGTTGCAGGTCATGACTTCTGCTCGTAGAAACACTATTAGGATCAACTTTGTGGGCATACCTGCTAAGCTTAAAGAGTTGGTTTCTCAAGTGTCTGATCACTCCCAGTTCATCAAGAGACATGGTCACCTATTGGATCTAGTCACCTCAGGGTTCAATGAAGACATGATGAGTGTCCTGTTTCAGTTCTTTGATCCTAAGCACCATTGCTTCACATTCCCCGACTACCAGCTGGTTCCAACCATGGAGGAGTTCTCTAAACTTCTGGGTATACCTGTTCTTGATCAGAAACCATTCACAGGCTTGGAAAAAGAGCCTAAGCCTGAGGTTATTGCTGCAGCTCTACATCTGAAGAAGTCTGACATTGTTCTAGAAACGAGAAGCGGAGTCAAGGGTATTCTTGCCAAGGTGTTGATAGAGAAAGCTCAAGTGTTCTTGAAGGCCATGAGCTATGATGCTTTCGAGGAGATCTTAGCCTTGCTGATATATGGCTTAGTATTGTTCCCCAATCCAGATCAGTTCATAGACGTTCATGCCATCAACGTATTCCTGAGTCACAATCCAGTGCCTACATTGCTTGGAGATATCCTACATTCTCTTCATACCCGTACTACAAGGGCAAGAGGAACTTTGATGTGCTGCATACCTTTGCTTTCTAGGTGGTTTATTTCTCACCTTCCTCGCTCAGTGATGAAGAATGAGCAAGGGTTCAGATGGTCCAAGAGGATCATGTCACTTTCTCACTCAGATATCCATTGGTGCTCCAGATCTATGGAGAATGTCACCATCATTGACCGTTGTGGGGAGTTCCCTAATGTGCCACTTCTAGGTATAAGAGGAGGCATCACCTATAACCCCTCTCTAGCTTTACGACAGTTTGGTTACGCCCGGAGTGATGGTCCACATGACATGTTGATTCAGGGCATTGTGTTTGATTACGACAACGATCTTCAGGGTTACCGTCAGAGATTCATACGAGCTTGGGGAAAGGTAAACAGGATTGACAGCAAGACACTGGAGCCTAAGTACACTATTCCTATGGAGGCTTATCTCAGATGGGTACGATCTCGTGCTCAGACACTCATGATGCCATATCCTGCCGTCCTACCAGTTACCATGGAGCCTGTTGCTGAAGGAGACACAGCTTATACCATCCTTCACCCAGACATGCCTACTGATATGGAAGACTTACAGAGATCATGGATCCAACTG
The DNA here is from genome assembly GCA_963966055.1 of Lathyrus aphaca. Lineage (NCBI taxonomy): Eukaryota > Viridiplantae > Streptophyta > Magnoliopsida > Fabales > Fabaceae > Lathyrus > Lathyrus aphaca. The sequence goes on along the minus strand of OZ014525.1, from coordinate 44,060,897 downwards.
AAGGAGCAAAGGGATACTTTCGAGGCTCATTACAAAGCAAGCCAAGCAAGAATCCTAGAGCTAACAAAGCAACTTCATGAGGAACGAAACCTCAATTCATACCTCAACATAAAGAGGAAACGTCCATGGGAGACTTAAAACCCCATCTTTTGTACTTATTTTATTTCATTTCGTTTTTGTAAGCCTAAAAGGCAAAACAAAGTTATTACTAATAAAAGTTTACTTTCGTGTTTGTCTAAGCAAATTTAAATCCTGCGGTCCTTGAAAACATTGCATATGCATTCCCATATCATTTCATTGCATCACAGGTTTTTAATTGTGCACAGGTTTCTCATCTTCTCGCTGTTTATTTCAGCAATGGCTCTTGAACAATCAGTTAAGGATCTTCAGGCACAAAATGCACAGTTCCAAGAGCTGATCTTGAACCTGTCCAAGGGGCAAGATGAATTGAAGGCACTGCTGGCCAAGAAGACTAAGAAGACTAGAAGGTCTGCTGGGTTGATTAACATGGGAAGAAGGTTCAAAGGTCTTGCCAAGACCAAAGAACCAGCTGAAGACTATGAATCTGAAGAGTCTGAGCAAGAGGTAGGCAGTCTCCACCACACAATGGGGGACTCTGATTCTGAGGCTAATTACTACCATGAGCCTAATGAAGACAAATTCAAGATGCTGGTGGATAGGATGGATGCCATGGAGTTGCAGAAGTCATCTGGGCTGGATTTTGAGGATTTGAGTCTGATATCTGGGGTAGTCATACCCATTGGGTTCAAGGTTCCTACATTTGTTGTCTATGATGGGGTCTCTTGTCCCAAGCTGCATCTGAGGTCATATGTTAGAAGGATTCAACCCCACACTGCTGATAAGAAGTTGTGGATCCATTTCTTTCAAGAAAGCTTATCTGGAGCTCAGTTGGAGTGGTATTATCAGTTGGAGAGTGTCAACATCAGAGACTGGAATGATCTTGCTGAAGCTTTCTATAAGCAGTACCAATACAATGCTGACTTAGCCCCCACTCGCATGCAGCTTCAGAGCATGTCTATGGGTGCCAAAGAAAGTTTCAAAGAGTATGCTCAGAAGTGGAGAGATTTAGCCGGAAGAGTTCAACCCCATTTGACTGACAGGGAATTGGTTGATATGTTCATGTGTACGCTGAATGGTCCGTTCTACAGTCATATCATTGGAAGCTCATCATCTGGCTTCACCGAGTTGATCATGACAGGAGAGCGAGTAGAGAATGGTATAAAGAATGGTAAAATCCATGTGGGCACTTCTTCATCAGGTGCTGCAAAGAAGCCTCCCACTGGGAAGAAAGAATCTAATGCTGTTTATGGTCAGCCTGATCGTAACAGAAGGCATCAGTCTGTCAGTGCAGTTCATATTTCAAATCCAACTCCTGCAACAACAGAACAGCCACAGGGCAACCAACAGAGGGCTAGGAGACAGTTCACGAAGATCAACATGTCAATGGCTCAGGCATTGCAACATTTGTTGAAGGCTGAACTTATTACTTTGAAAGAGGCTCCTCAGAATCCCAATGTTACCTCTCCCAGGTACAATCCCAATGCACGGTGTGCATACCATTCAAACTGTCAGGGACATGATACTAATAATTGCTGGGTCTTGAAGAATAAAATTCAGGATATGATTGATGCTGGAGAAATTGAGTTTGATCCTCCGGGTACTCCCAATGTGATTACTGCTCCAATGCCAAACCACGAGAAGACTGTCAACGCCATTGAGGAAGATCTACATGTTTATTCAGTTATGGAGTTGACCACGCCATTGTCTGTTATCAAAAAGAGGTTAGTACAAGCTGGGATCTTTCCAGGTTGTCGTGAAGATTGTTTGTATTGTACCTATAAGCCAGATAGTTGCTTCATATTGAGAGATGGGATTCAGCGTCTCATGGATAAGTATACTATAGTGTTTGAGAGGACTCCGTCGTCTGTAGAAAGTATGGTGGATCATCTGACTCAAGGTAGGAAGGTTGAAGAGGTTGACATGGTTGACAAAGTACCACTAAGAATCACTTCAAAGGGTCCCATCAAAATCACTCATCAGGGTCCAATCAAGATTACTGCTGAAGGTCCTGTGAAAGTTGTTGCTGAAGCCAGAATAGCTCCTGTGATCATTACTACTCCTGGTCCTATCCCATATACGTCTGACAAAGCTGTGCCTTGGCACTATGGATCTGATGTTTACATCCATGGTGTTAAGCAAGAGCCTGTAGCTGATGTGCCTGTTGACATTGATAATATTGCTGGATCTAGTAAGATCACTCGTAGTGGAAGAGTGTTCTCTCCTCCAGATATTTCCAAGAATGCAGTTACTCCTGCTGCTACCTCCACCACTGATGCTCGGGGCAAAGGTCCTGTTATTGAGCCTGTATCTACTAATGTGTCAGCTGCTGATGACCTCTCTAAGCAGATGGAAGAAGTATTGAAAATCATTCGCAAGAGTGATTATGACATTGTTGATCAGTTGGGGCATACTCCCTCAAAGATTTCTATGCTGTCCTTGTTGTTATGTTCTGAAGCTCATGCCAAGTCCTTGATCAAGTTTCTGAAGATGGCTCATGTACCCAGTGCAATTTCTGTTGACCAATTTGAGAACTGTGTTGCCCACCTGACCTATGACAATGGGTTAGGATTTTCTGATGCTGACTTGACCCCTGCCAAGAGGGATCATAACAGGGCCTTACATATTTCAATTGAATGCAGGGGCACTACCCTGTCTCATGTGCTGATAGACAATGGTTCCTCTTTGAATGTGTTGCCTAAGGAAGTCCTGAACAAGCTGAGTCCTGAAGATGTTGTGCTGAAGCCCAGTAATATTGTGGTAAAGGCTTTTGATGGTTCTAGAAGAGTGGTACATGGGGAAATTGATATTCCAATCCAAGTTGGTTCCCAGGTGTTTACTGCTACATTTTATGTGATGGATATTCGTCCTTCATACTCTTGTCTGCTTGGTCGTCCCTGGATCCATGGGGCAGGTGCTGTGACCTCTACATTGCACCAAAAGTTGAGATATCCGGTGAATGGAAAGGTTGTTACTGTCTATGGAGAAGAAGAATACTTTGTCAGTCATGTGAATACTTTCAAGTATCTGGAAATGGAAGGTGAATACATTGAAACTCTGTGTCAGACGTTTGAAGTAGTTCCCTGGGTTGTTAATGATTATGTAGCTCCTCCTGTTGTGAAGAAAGTTCCTGTGGTCACCAGAAAGCCTCCTACAATGGCAATGGCTTCCCTCAATGATGCTAGAGCTGTGGTGGATGAAGGTGGTTGTACTATTTGGGGTCAGCTTCCTGATATTCCATACAAGTCTGACAAGTTTGGTTTGGGTTTCACTGCAGAGTCCCAGAAGGCTGTTCGTCGTGCTCGTGCTGCCCGTGTCACTAATCAAGGGGTTGTGAAGGATCAGATTAATGCTGTGGGAGATCAAGATGAAGACTACAACTTGGATGCATGGATTTTTCCTACTGTGGGTGCTGGACTAAATAATTGGAAAGCTGAAGATGTTATCCCTATCTCCTTTAGTCAAGAGTAAATACTATTACTGTGTTGTTATCTTTTAAATTTTGTAATTTCTGAACAATAAAACTTTCAAGCCATGTGCCTTACCCGGGGCATAATGGTGTGTTTGTTACGGTCTGTCATTTCATTTGCATACTTCATTCAATAAAATCAGTGGACGTTTCGTTTTCGTAAATATTGTGTTCCTTGTCTTTCTTTTCTTTTATTTTTGTTTTATCAGCTATGTGTTCTTACACACACCCACATCACTAAAATGCAGATCCTCATCCACTCTGGATCCTGTTGATAACAGTTCTACTATTGCCAATTATGATTTCGAGAATCCGATCTATCAAACTGAGGACGGAAATGAGGACGATTGTGAAATACCTGTAGAGCTTGCTAGGTTGTTACAACAAGAAGAGAAAGCTATACAGCCACATGAAGAGCCAGTCGAAGTTGTGAATTTGGGAACTGAAGAAAACAGAAAAGAGGTCAAGATAGGGGCTGATTTAGAGGACTGTGTCAAAAGCAGGTTGATTCAGATGTTACGTGACTATGTGGAGATCTTTGCTTGGTCTTATGAAGATATGCCGGGGTTGGATACAGACATTGTGGTTCACCGTTTGCCAGTGAAAGAAGATTGTCGTCCAAAGAAGCAAAAGGTTCGTCGAATGCGTCCTGAAATGTCAGAAAAGATCAAGGCAGAGGTAATGAAACAGTTCAATGCAGGATTCTTAGCAGTGACTTCTTATCCTCAGTGGGTTGCAAATGTGGTACCAGTTCCTAAGAAAGATGGTAAGGTACGTATGTGTGTAGACTACAGATATTTGAACAAGGCTAGCCCTAAAGATGACTTTCCACTTCCTCATATTGATATTCTGGTAGACAACACTGCCCAGCATAAGGTATTCTCTTTTATGGATGGTTTCTCTGGCTACAATCAAATCAAGATGGCACCCGAAGATATGGAGAAGACAACATTTGTGACACAGTGGGGCACTTTTTGCTATAAGGTAATGCCATTTGGTTTGAAGAATGCAGGGGAAACATATCAGCGTGCTATGGTGGCTTTGTTTCATGATATGATTCATCATGAGATAGAGGTATATGTAGATGATATGATAGCCAGGTCTCAGAATGAAGAGCAACATCTTGATCATCTGCACAAGTTGTTTGAGAGGTTGAAGAAATACAAGTTGAGATTGAACCCAAACAAGTGTACTTTTGGAGTTAGATCTGGTAAACTCCTGGGTTTCATTGTCAGTGGAAAAGGTATTGAAGTGGATCCTACAAAAGTGAAAGCTATACGAGAGATGCCAGCTCCCCGTACTGAGAAGGAGGTTAGAGGTTTCTTGGGACGTTTGAATTACATTGCAAGATTTATTTCCCAGTTAACTACCATCTGTGAGCCAATCTTCAAGTTGTTGAAGAAAGATCAGGTGATGGAATGGAATGATGAGTGCCAGACTGCCTTTGATGAAATCAAGAGATACCTGCTAGAACCACCAATTTTGATGCCACCAGTTGATGGAAGACCCTTGATTATGTACTTAACAGTGTTAGACAACTCAATGGGGTGTGTGTTGGGGCAACATGACGAGTCTGGTCGAAAAGAGCAGGCAATATACTACCTTAGCAAAAAGTTTACCGACTGTGAAACAAGATACTCACTGCTCGAGAAAACTTGCTGCGCTTTGGCATGGGCTGCTCGCCGACTAAGACAGTATATGTTGACCCATACTACCTTGTTGATTTCAAAGATGGATCCAATCAAGTACATATTTGAGAAACCTGCTCTCTCCGGAAGAATTGCAAGATGGCAAATGATCTTGACAGAATATGATATACAGTACACTACTCAGAAGGCCATTAAAGGAAGTGTTGTTGCTGATCATTTGGCTCATCAAGCAGTGGATGATTACCAGTCAATGAATTTTGAGTTCCCTGATGAAGATATTATGATTATTACCAAAGAACCTGGACAATATGACGGACCTGAACAAGGATCCCGATGGACTATGGTTTTTGATGGTGCCTCTAATGCACTTGGTAATGGTGTTGGTGTTGTGATTAGTTCCCCTGAAGGTTGTCATACCCCGATTACTGCCAGACTTTGTTTCCATTGTACCAATAACATGGCTGAGTATGAGGCATGTATCCTGGGTATTAAAGCTGCTATTGATATGAAGATTCAGTTCCTTGATGTGTATGGAGATTCAGCCCTGGTAGTGAGTCAGATTAAAGGAGATTGGGATACTAAGCATGATAACCTCATTCCTTACAGAGAGCATGTGTTGTCTTTAATCCCACATTTCAAAGAGATTACCTTTGGACACATTCCACGAAGAGAGAATCAGTTGGCAGATGCATTAGCCACCATGGCATCTATGTTTGAGATCAGCTGGGATGATGAAGCTCCCAAGATCACTATTGATAGATTTGAAAAGCCTGCATATTGCAATGAGATTGACACAGAAGGGGCAGAAGAGAAGCCTTGGTTCTATGAAGTGAAAAGATATCTTGAAACTCAGGAGTTCCCTGAAGGGGCATCTGTCAAAGATAGGAAATTCATGAGAAGGTTCTCTGCTAAGTTCTTTTTGAGCAATGGCATTTTGTACAAGTGCAATCACGATTCAATTTTGCTTCGTTGTGTGGATAAGAAGGAAGCAATTGAGATTATGGAAGATATGCATGACGGGCTTTTTGGCACTCATTCCAGTGGTCATACTATGGCAAAGAAGATATTGAGAGCAGGTTACTATTGGTCTACCATGGAAGCTGATTGCTATCAACACTCCAGAACTTGTCACAAATGTCAAATCTATGCTGATAAAGTCCATGTACCTCCATCACCCTTGAATGTGTTGACTGCTCCTTGGCCCTTTGCCATGTGGGGCATTGATATGATTGGTGAGATCAAGCCTACTGCTTCTAATGGGCATCGTTTCATCCTGGTTGCTATCGATTACTTCACGAAGTGGGTGGAGGAAGCTTCATTTGCATCTGTTACCAAGAATGTGGTGGCCCGGTTCATTAAGAATAATCTCATATGTAGGTATGGCATCCCTGAAAGGATTATCACTGACAATGGTTCTAATCTGAACAACACTATGATTACTGATCTCTGCACGCAGTTCAAGATTAAGCACCACAACTCTTCTCCGTATCGTCCGAAGATGAATGGGGCAGTTGAGGCTGCTAATAAGAACATCAAGAAGATCGTACAGAAGATGACTGTTACTTACAAGGATTGGCATGAGATGTTACCATTTGCTCTTCATGGTTATCGTACTACAATACGTACTTCAACAGGGGCAACCCCATTCTCCTTGGTCTATGGTATGGAAGCAGTTCTGCCCATTGAAGTTCAGATTCCCTCCTTGAGAATTATGAGGGATGCAGGCTTGGATGAAGATGAGTGGATTCAGACTCGACTCGACCAGATAAATTTGATTGATGAGAAGAGGTTAGCAGCAGTTTGTCATGGCCAGATGTACCAGAAACGGATGATCAAAGCTTTTAACAAGAAGGTTAAGCCAAAGGTATATCAGGCTGGTGACTTGGTAATCAAACGTATCATATTACCACAGGGTGATCCTAGGGGCAAGTGGACTCCGACATATGAAGGACCATTTGTAGTCAAGACAGTGTTCTCAGGAGGTGCCATGATACTGACTACAATGGATGGTGAAGACTTTCCACAGCCTGTAAACGCAGACATAGTTAAAAAATACTACGCATAAAAAGAGACCCGCTAGGTTGACAGGCCTAGGCAAAAATAAGGGCATCCCGGCAAACCAAAATGGTTTGGGCAAAAATTAGGGATATATATAAAAAGATGTACACCCTGCAAGTCGAAAACCTGAAAAGGCGGCTTGGGCAAAAAAGGGTATCCCGGTGGATTGAAAACCTGAAAGGGCAATCCAGGCAAAAATTAGGGATTAAAGCGTATGACTATGTCTCGTTTGGATCACTCATAAAACTGCAACCAGTTGTACTACTTACTCAAGCTCGAACAGATAAAGCTCAATCCATTCGTTTCCGTCTCAACAGCAGAAGATGAGATACTTGAAGATAATGGCAATAGTAGAATTGAAACTCAATAGGATTGTTTCCCACATAGCTGATTTTCTTTGTTTTGTAAAAAAAAAAAAAAAAAAAAAAAAAAGGTTTATGACAAAATCCTCTTACTAGGGTTTATGTCTCCTTAATGTTTACCAAAAATGCATGAATGCTTAATATGATTGATGTTTACCAGAAATGCATGGAAATGCAGTAATAGTATTTACTAAGGACGAACGAGGGGAGGGTTTCAACGAAGCTTCGCCGGTTCATCTCTACAAGACAATTACAAACCCTCAGTAGGACGAATCCATCTTCATAAAGTCTTATCTCCCCTGGAATTTATATCCATCTCTTTTATCCTCATACGGATATTCGGGAATTCACTTTCCAATAAGAGTACGACGAACGAAGACGGGAAGGTTATATCTATCCTACTATCAAACGAAGACGAAGGTTATGTATACCTTACTATCCCTAGCATACGGGAGGTTATCTATACCTTGCTATCCCCAGCAGACGGGAGGTTATATATACCTTGTTATCCCCAGCAGACGGGAGGTTATATCTACCTTATTATCCCCAGCAGACAGGAGGTTATGTATACCCTCTTATCAAACAAGACGGGAATGAGTTCCTCATATTCTTCAACAACGAATCAGGATTTATTTTCCCTGGCCAGCAGTTGTTCTATGAAGATATCCAGACGCTTCCAGCAGTATCATATCATACATACATCATTTATATCATACCATAACATACATATACATGAGTGCATAATACATTACCTAAGTGCATCATATTATACCTGCATACATAAAGCATAAACTAATATTATTTTACAGAATGTTACCTTGTTTTCAGGGTAATTATCCAACAAACAGACTTACAATTATCAGGATTGCTCTATCCTCCTGAAATCATATCATTACCTCAGGGTTGCTTTATCCTCCTGACAACTTCTCATTACTTCAAGACTGCTTTAGAGTCGTCATTATTGATTGCTCTATCCTCCTGAAATCATATTATTACTTCAAGACTGCTTTAGAGTCGTCATTATTGATTGCTCTATCCTCCTGAAATCATATTATTACTTCAAGACTGCTTTAGAGTCGTCATTATTGATTGCTCTATCCTCCTGAAGACGTGCTGTTACATCAGGATTACTCCAGTCTCCTGAAAGCATATCATCAATCTCTCAAGATTGCTCTACCCTCTTGAAATTATATTGTTACCTCAGGACAGCTCCAGCCTCCTGATAACTTCTCATCCCCCCTGAAGACATGCTGTTACATCAGGATTACTCCAGTTCCTGAAAGCATATCATCAATACCTCAGGACTGCTCCAGACTCCTGACAGCTTTCATTATACCTCCATATTTTGGACTGCTTTATCTTCCAAGAAATATATCTGAAGAACTTTCCCCTTGTGGCATCTTTAAGCCCACTCAATCATATTCAACTAGCCATCTGTATCACTCTAATGCACTGGTGAGTGCAAATTTTTGGGCTTTTGTGTTCAATCCCCTTCAACCTTCCAGGTCACGACTGGCAAATATACCAATCTAACCCCTCAGGTTTCAGAAAATTGAACAGGGGCAGCTGTTGCACCCCAAAATTTGCCCTCACAATACAAGACTTTGTGTGCTAAGAAGGTTCACAAGGTTCACAAGTTCTTAATGCTTTCAACACCTTTCATGAGGTTTACAAGTTACTTTATGAAGGTTCACAAGGTTCACAAGCTTCTCAACATTTACATAACCTTTCATGAGGTTCATGAAGTCTACAAGTTACTTCTTGAAGGTTCACAAGGTTCACAAGTTCCATAATGCTTTCAACACCTTTCATGAGGTTCATAAAGTCTACAAGTTATTTTATGAAGGTTCACAAGATTCACAATGATTACAAAGCTCTCCTGAGGTTCATGAGGTCTACAAAGCCACTTCATGAGGTTCACAAGGTTCACAAGCTTCACAATACCTCCCATGAGGTTCACAAGACATTTTATGATGGTTCACAAGGTTCACAAAGTTCACAATTGGTCAGAAGAGTTGATAATTCCCTCAGACAATGCACCTCCTAAGCAGTGTATCCAAAACTAGGGTTTTGACTTTAATCAGGCTAAATGGACTTCCAATACCTCAAGTGAGCTTCATAACATCTTATATGTGTATAAGAACCCCCATGACAAGTTTCAAGACTTTTCTCAAAAGTTTGCTCAGTCAGATGATCAGATAAATCAAAATCAGTCAATGCAGTTAAAAAGTCAAACTGAGGTCAACTGTGGTCAAACCAAAGTCAAACTTCATGATTTTTTGCCAACATCAAGTATATGAAGTAAAATTTATCATTTGATCAAGGGTTTATCATGATTCATCAAGGAGATTCCATATCATCAATAATCAGGAGTTTCTAAATTAGGGTTTCCTTAGTAAAAGTCAACTGAACTTTGACCAGCCATAACTTTCACATACTTCATCACCAAGTCTCCATCCAAAGCTCATTTTGAAGGAAATTGAATTATTTACAACTTTGATGTTGCAAGTTAAGCCCAAAAATGCTTCATTTGGAAGATATGAGCTAAGACATTATAGGTCATTTCAAAAGTCAACAAAAAGTCAACAACTTCAAAAGGGCATAACTTGAGATTGGTAAATGATATGGACCTGAAACCAATGGGGTTGTTTATAGGACTCTTCAAGCTTTCCAAAAAGTCCAAGAACACCCTCATACCTTTAAAATTGAGGGAGATATGCTCTTGCAAAGTTGGGAAATTTTGTGATGGTTTATATTGAAAATGGGGGTCTAGAACCAATTCCTTCCAAATGGGCTTGCTAAATTGTGATCCAATCCACATCATATCATCATGCACGACCCAATTGACCAAAATTCAGAATTTTTATTATTTTATTTTTATTTATTATTGATTTAATTCATAAAAATCATTTTAAATAAATATAAAATATGAAAATCTATTTTTGGGTGAAGATTGAGCTTCTAGAATTTCATAAATGTTGATTGAATTTGAAAGAGAAAGGAATCATGAGATTGGTACAAGAATAGCAAGTCTTCATGAACAAATATTTGACTTTTACACCATGATCTTTTTCAATCTTAGAATATCAAAATTTTCACACAAACCATCAATCTTTTTGACCTAATTGAGTCCCCTATATATACTAAACTCATTGCCATTGCCCTAGCACGAATTCCAGCAGCCCAAAGGTAAGCTCCATTGCTAAAAAATTCATCCAAAAAAGCCATATTCGGATTCACTCATACAAGAGGTTTTGAGGTAAAGTAAGAACATAGAGATGTTCTTTGGACATTGTGGAAGCTATATCATCACTCATACGCATCAATACCATCTCATATGGCACTACCCGAATTCATCTTTCTCTTGAAACTCAAATTTTCGAACCTATTAATATATGCATTATAAATTGATTTTGATGACTAATATGTGTTTGTTTTGATGCTTAGAGTGATTCTGGACAATTAGATTGAAGAATGAATGCTTAAACCGCAAACGGCCATGTTAGGGTTCATAACCTCACAATTAGGGTTTATCGTTTGAATGCATATAAATGAATTCTGGAATTATAGAATTGTTGTGTGAACTGTGAGGATTGTAAATCACTAACCAATTTCATAAATTGATGCTGTTTCATGAGTATTCGGATTTCGTAGGTCAAGAACCATGAAGAACTCGCAGGTAAATTTCCAGCAATTTTCGCAGGAAAAAGTGCAGGTATAGGGAAGAAGATGAAGATCATTCGTGCCTGTTTTTAAATTCAAATTTTGTTTAAAAAATAATATGAATTAATCCTGGATTTATTTCACAAACGTATGTTTGTCCTAGTGGTAAGACTGAGGCGTGTATGATGTGAGGTCCCTGGTTCGATACTTGGCTGGTGCATTGTTTTTTTTGTTATTTTTTCAGGTTAAAAGCAAACTTAATATATTATAGTTACTTGCCAATCCACTATCAGAAAGGCTCTCCCAGCCAGGCGGTAAGGCATGCGCATGAAGAAACAAGGGTCCTGGGTTCAACACCACCCCAGGCCCTTTTGTTTTTATTATTTTCTGGATTTTACAAAGTAAAGCACAAAACCAATTTCTCCTTCTCATTCATTGCCTGCGTACAGAATGGCCTGGTGGTTGTTCTTCTTGTTGGAAAGCAAGCTGACCTGGGTTCAAACCCCAGTCAGGTAAGTTTCCATATTTTTTTTTCTTCTTTTATTTGTTTTAGGTATTATAATATTAAATTAAATATAATTGTATGAATATATGTTTCTAAATAATAATAAAGCATGTTTGTTCCTTTTTTTAATTTCTAAAATATATTAATTTTTATAAATTATGTTTTTGTATCTTGTAATTAAATTATAAATATATGTATGTAATTTTGTACTATAAATTAAATCCTAAGATTATTTTTCTAAACAAACCCTAAAAATATTTTCTAAAATAAAAACCTAATTTATTTTTTTTAGTACTTATTAAAAAACCCTAATCTTGTAAAAAACTTAATTTTATTTTCTAATTCTTTACATAATTGTAATATATATATGTATTTAGCATAATTTTTTGTAAATAATCCAAATTATTTTTCTTTTAGTATATGTTTAGAAATAATTTAACTTATAACAATTATATTTTGTATATGTTTAAAATACTTTGTAAACATGATAATTAATTAAAATGTTATAAATATGATTAATTTTGTAAATGTGATGCTCAAAATTTATTTTCCTCATATAATGTGTAAATATTTTTTAATAATTGTTGATATATTTAGAAATAATTAAAATTTTGTAATAATTAAAACTTATAATTATATTATGTTCAAAAATTTTTATTCTTATTATATATTAAAATTAAACTTTGTGCTTATTATTCTAATCATGTCATTATAATATTTTTCTATTTATTTCTATTTACTTTAATTATTGTTACTAACTATACTATTATTTATTATTTTTGTTTACTATTATCTTATATTTTTCTCTAACCTTGTTTATTTTTCTAATTATTATTATTATTATTTTATTCTCACTAACCTTATTTTTCTTTTAATTATATTTATCACTAACCCCTATTTTAATTATTTATTTATTTTTGTCTATTATATTTATTTTGCTATATATTTATGTTTTTTTGCTATTTATTATTTTTATAATTATGTTGTAATTGCTTCTCGGATGTAAATTTTGTAATATCTTAATTATTTAATTATTGCTATGGTTAGTAATTTAGGGAGTGCAAAGATATGTATTCTATTAAAAATAAAATTAGAGCATTTAAATTAAAGATAAATAATATTGAACACTCACACACGTAAGTCGATTTTTAATCGCCATCTCACATTTCTAAGGTTATCCCTCAAGTTGCCTAAATCATAAGGTCAAGTGGGGTGTACAAAGCAAGTCCCTTTAAAAAAGAAAAATCATCAAGTCCCTAATGGTTGCCTTTACGAATCAAGTCCCTTCGAATAATGATGATAGTCCCTACTTTATGCTTATTACACCCCACAGTTGCCTTCATAAAACAGAATGTCCCTCTTATGTCCCTTACATCCAAGGTAATGACTACCTACTCCTTAATAGTAGGGATAGTCTTACCAATGAAAGGATAAAGAACAAGAAAGACTTAAAACTTTAGGGTAGGTTCCTCTTATGTACTTGCTCACTTCAAACTTTTCAAACACTTAAACAAATTTCAAACCAATTTTCAAAAAACAAGTTTTTACGCATCCATACATGGATCATTATCAACTATTATGAAAATTTTTCTATTCACACACTACACTTTCAAAAACAATTCAAAAGTGAGCTAAGTAACTAAGAGCCCATGGATAACCATGGATGTAAAGGGTGCTAACACCTTCCCTTTACATAACCTACCCCCCGGACCCAAAATATTCTCTTAAGGTCTTTCCTGTTCTTTTATACCCTTTCCGTTTGGATAAAATAAAAGTCGGTGGCGACTCTTGCTATCCGCAACATAACTTAAAGTCAGTTCTCCCACCGTGTTACAACGGGCAGGGAAGTTCCCCGACTTCTACCTCACCAAACGAGGGATCAAGGCCAACTCCGAAAAATGCCGGGCGTTTTTGTAATTCCCGACACCAAAATCAAATAAGTCCATCCAGTCCCTCAACGGGATGATCACTATCTCGCTTCGTCTCCAAATCCGCACATCATGCGCTTCCTTTTTTCAAGTTACTACGGAAAGAAGTCGCCTTCAAATGGACCAAGGAGTCCGAACAATCATTGCTCCACCTTAAGAGGGAACTCTCCGAGCTGCCGGTGCTATCGTGACCACAGGAAAGGGAGACACTATATCTATACATGTCCGTAGCTACCGAGGCAGTCAACGCGGTCCTCATCCGCGAAACAACCAACAGACAAAAAATAATCTAATTCACGAGCAATGCCCTACAATTCCCCGAGCTCTGGTACCAACAAATTGAGAAGTTTATCATAGCCCTAGCTGACTTTGTCGCTGAAATGACCTACCAACCAACCCCAGCTAGTGGTACCTATAAATGGACAATCTTCGTGGATGGGGCCTCCAGCTCGACGAGAAGCGAGGCATGTATCATCCTCGAAAACGAAGATGGCATCTTGATCGAAGTATCACTGACTCTGGCTTTCCCGACTTCGAACAACCAGGTGGAATACGAGGCATTCCTAGCAGGTCTACGGCTGGCCGAGGACATATGGGCAAAATAAGCAAAAATCTCCACTGATTCTCAGTTCATCGCATCCCAGGTTCGAGGAAAGTATCAGGATAATAATGACAACCTCATCGAATACCTAGCCATCGTCAAGGAAAAGTTATAAAAGTTAGACTCTTGGGAAGTCCAACAAGTGTCGCACAAGCACAACACGCGAGCAAACATATTGTCTAAACTGGTGAGCACACGGATGAAGGACGGAAACAAATATGTGATTCAAGAGATCCTCCCACGTCCGAGCATCAAGAAAATATTTGTGCCGCTCGACGTGAAAGCCATTAGTGATACCCACTGTTGGGTGACCCCGATTTACAACTATCTCACGAGGGACGAACTACCTGTCAACCCAAAGGAGGCTTCGCCGACCAAAAGAAGAATGTGTTCCTACGTTCTCGTCGAAAGCAAATTCTACCGGAGATGATTATCCATTCCACTACTCAAGTGTGTCGACAAAGACAAGGTCCCTGACATCCTGAGATAAATCCACAAGGGAATTAACACCTAACATCTCAAAGGGAAATCCTTGGCACGGAAAGCCCTCTGAGCAGGCTACTACTGGTCGATGATGCAGCACGATGCAGAAGAACATATTAATAAGTGCAGCAGATGTTAGAGACACGGGGATATTCACCTGGCTCCCCCCAACGAGCTCAAGACCCTATCGTCCTTGTGGCCCTTCACATGGTGGGGGATGGCATCCTCGGACCCTTCATGACCAGATCTTACCAGAACAAATACCTCATCGTCGGTGTCGACTACTTCACAAAGTGGATCGAGGCCGAAGTCCTCGCTAAAATCACAATGCAAAATATACGTTATTTCTTCAAAAGAAACATCCTCACCTGATTCGGCATACCCCAAGTCCTTGTCACCGACAACGGGACGCAATTGATGGACAGAAGGTTCCAAGATTTCGTCGCCAACCTAGGCACAAAACAACACTTCATGTAACACCCTTTCTACCCCATCACAAATAACATACATCTAATCATTTATCAGAGTAAAACTTAAGAAAATATGTCACATACTTCAAATAACTCATGCATCATCAGACATTACATTGAGTCCTGTCCTGTAACACAGGTTAATAAAATCATGAAAAACACTTTAAATCTCTTTTCAACAATACGTAGCGGAAAATAATACGTCATAATTCTTCTTTAATAAAATAAACCTAAAAAATTATCCCAAGTAACATTTAATCAAAAGTACTCCACAAAGATAACGTCTTAATTTAAATAAAACAAACAACTCAGGCGAAACCCATCCTAATTTTACTAGACACAGAGCAGGACTCCACTTCTAACTAACTCGACAACTCACTGCCCCTGAGTTAAGCACACACCGAGCTTTTGTAGGATATCATAATAAACCATCACCAGAAGGCAGGCAACGTGAGTAAATTCACATTCAATAAAATAATATAGTAATGAGAATTTAAAGGCATCAATAACAATAACAAATCAATCATAAGTCATTTATAGACAACATCAAGTATAACTCATTATCCCACAAAAATCAATGTCAATCATGCTATGTCATTTAGAATGATATGCAACCTTTAAATATGCATGTGGTACCGAAAAATCCTCATGGACGGACACTGGGCCATCAACCCTCCACTAAGGGAGCACATCATAACATCATATCACTCCAATCCACACAATGGAATTGAAGCTACCAATGGACTGTCGCTCCCGGGATTTCCATCCTGGTACAAACGCGAAAGTGGCGCGGAAAAGGTAGAGTCGCCAGCCAGGCATTTTTATCCCGAAGGAACGGGAATGGTAATGCTGCACAAACCAGAAGAAAAGAAAAGGAAGGACACGGGTCCTGCGAACCAAAGAAACTGAGTTCGGGAGTCGGTTACGACCTGGTAAGGTATTAGCACCCCAGATCGTCCGCCGTACCCGACGGGATCCATGCTTGCAAAGAAATCTGTTTCAAAGGGTGAAGAAATGAAAGATGCTGCAAAGAAAAGGAACTAAACTGGATAAGAAAAGAAAGGGGGAAATGTAGGGAAAATAAAAGAGTGTGCTCGAACGGGCCCTACCCCGCTGCCTACGTACCTCATCTGAACAATGAGGATCAGAGTCGCTGTAGTTCCCCTAACTAGGGGTGGAAAAAATTGCTTGTGAATTAAGGATTGAACTGCCTATGTCAATGCTCAGGTGTTGCAGGCTCGAACGACGAGTGCGTTACCGTCCTGCAAAATTACAAGTAGGAGCAAGTTCGTACGATGAGTGTGAAGGTGATGAGAAGAGAAGTCCCGAAGGAGACGCTTATTGTTTGTCCAGTGTTTTTTTATGAGTTTTCTGCTTTGAAGTTTGCATAGGCAAGTGTACCTAAGTCTTACTCAATGGGATCTGTACTTCTTACATCATCTCGAAATGGAATGCGCAAGAGGCACACCTAGCTATGGAGGAAATCCCTAAATCTAGTCCCACAAGTGAAGGCTCAGACACGTTGACCTACTGGCATTTATTAAGTGTTTTTGTTGTTTTTGGTTAAGAAGTGTTTTTTTTTTATGTTTTCTTTGTGAAGTAATCTCATGCTAAGACCTATCCACCACGAGGGATATCCTACACCTCGCCCCGAAACGGAATGCGTGCAAGTATCTCATAGCAAAGTCTCGTGTCACATGAGAAGACTCGACATTTATTAAAGTGACTTAAAGTTAAATTTGAAGATGAGAAGAGAGAGCACCAAAAGGATCTCAAAGGTAAAATCTAATGGAGAAGACTACTCCTAATGTTATCATGCATGAGAGTCCTAGGTTAGTGTGGTTTGAAATCTATCCTAATGAAGAAGAAGGAAAGAAAATAAAGAAGAAGAAAGGAATTAGAACTCAACTTACTTCCTAAGGAAGTTAAGTTGGTTCTAAAAGAATGAAAGGGAAATCCTATATTCAAAGCACAATGTGCTAAGGAAAACACAATTAAAATGCATAAGGGATAAGAATGAAGTAATGCTTACCATAATCTTCCCCCTACAAAACAAATGTTAGCATGATGAAGTGTAAACACCCCAAATTTGCCCTCACTAGTTTCACACCATGGCTTGTGATCTTTCATATTTTCATAAGCATAAGCATACCACTTCTATTGCATTTTTGCTTCATCTGCATGGTTCAAGTTCATCTGCATCTAGGGTTGTGATCTGGGCAATCCAAGGATCCATCTGAGCCACTCCAAAGGTATCCAATCATTCCAATAGGGTCCATGTGTGTTCTACCATAATTTTATATCCCTCAAAGATCAAGGAAGTCAAGAAATCACAAGAACTTGGAAAGCATGGAAGCAGAGCTAGGGTTTCACTACACAGATAACCAAAATTAGGGTTTTGGTTTCAGAGGCCTTAACTCCAAATTTTTGGGCCATTATTGTTTCTAATGTTCTTAAGATGTTATAAGGATCATGTGTACCAAGTTTGATGAAGAAATTCATTGTGGAAGTCATCTGTTCATTGGGTAACTTCTTGAACAAGTCAGAGCAAAATCAGGGCATCTGAGAATGGAACCAAAGGGGTATTTTCATCAAATTGAAATTATATGATCTTTATTTTATCATTGAAGTGCTTAGAAGTTCACAAAATTAAAGAAATTTGAGCTAAACCAAAAGTTGCCAAAAATGGAAATGACTTGTAATGGAAACTTTCCATTTTGCGAAAGTTCTTCAACCTCGTCTTTCTCATCCAAAAATGCTTCAAATGAAAAATTGTTGGTCATGAAAGTTGTAGATTGGATCATTCCCTTTTCAAAAAGTACAAGAACATGTCCTAATTCATTGTGGAACTCAAGTTATGGCCTTGCAAAGTTGGCAAAAATCCTATAATTTTCACTTTCACACCAAAGAGGATTTTTTGCAATTCCACATACCAAGCCATTTTGTGACCTCTAATCAACCTCTAAGCATCATAAAAACATAATAAAACTCATTGTGATCAGAATTGCCCAAGGAATCACAAGTTTCTATGGCTTGCATCACAAGAAATCACAAAAGGGGAAATCACATAACACTTGCAAAACCTATGAGATATTTCCCTCCAAGCCATCCAGCTGCATAAAATGAATCCCATGGCTCTCCTTGATCAATGCTGAACTAGGACATGCCATAAAACAGCTGCTACACAAGCCCATACCTCAAGTACACAAGTTGTTGACTTTTTGCAATTTGTCCCATACCAATCACCACAGGCCACCACCCACTTTCTGACCTATCAAGACATGTTATGTGGACTAAAAGCAAGCTACTTCACATAACATGGGAGCTCAGAACCTATCATAAGCCAAGTTTCACAAAATCACCTTCAACCTTCAAGCTTTCGATTCTCTCTGTCCAGCCTCTCAAACCTCAAACAAACTTCACCATTCAACTCACCATCATCAATAGAACCTTTCCGAACCATCAAACAAGCCTGAAATCCCACAAACACAAAACACGATTTCAGACCAGTTGAGGTGCAACCACTCAAACCAGCTCATTTCAACTCATTCAAAGTCTTGCAACATCATTAGGGATCAAGTGGATGCCATTTGCACAAGAGAGAGGTCCAGATAGCTCAAACTGAGAAAGCTCAAGCTCAGGTATACCTCATAAACTTTTTTTTCTTCAGAAATGCTATTTTAAGTTTTTAAATTGTTCCTTGTGTCTCCCTGATCATTGTGATGTGCTTAGTTTTAAAAATGGTTGCGTATTAAGAATTTCATGGCTATCTGAAAGTTTTGTCATTTTTATGTTTTTCTTCGAATCTTGAGAATGATGAATGGGAAATGAATTTTGAGGGTTGATTCGTGTTTGGGGTGGGCTGGGGATGTGATCTGGAGCTTTAGAGCTCTGGAAATGACCTAGGGAAGAAGTTGATGTTGAGGTCTCGCCGAAGAAGATGACCGGAACACTGATTCGGTCATCTGAAGGTGATTAGGGTTTAATTAGGGTTTAGCGTGAGTTTGAATGAGGAGCGTTGGATTAGGTTTCCCGCGCGTGTTTGGACGGGTGAGATGAATCATTAAGAATTAATCAGGATTAATTTTAATTAATTAATTAGAATTAAGCCAGTGTGAATATGGGCCTTTGATCTGCGCGCCAGTCAACATCTTTTTCCCAGCTTTGAATCTGGTCCACTGGATTGTCATACTTTCATTAAAATTCATTTTAATTTCATTTAAATAGCATTTTCTTTGTCATTTTATTAGAAAATACCTAGAAAAATCACAAAAAATATTTTATTCTGCATTTTGATTCCAAATATTTTTCTTCACACAAAAACATTTTTATTTTTATTTTTTGCATTTAAAAATCATTTTAAAAATATTTAAATGTTTATTTTAATTAATTAATGGAAATTAATTAATTAAAATACCATTTAGGTTTCTAAAAATCCCAAAAAAATTCACATTGCATCTTAGGACATTTAAAAACATTGTCAAACCATTCATACAAATTTCTTTTTGGTTTTGATCCAATTTTGACATTTTTCTTGAATTTAGGGTTCATAAAATTCCCTTTTTGGAACCCTAACTTTGAAAATTCGTTTCTGCCTAACCATGAAGGGTTTGACAATGATTCTTTTTGCATTGTTTTCCATATAGAATGTAGTTTCTAGGATAATTTTGTCATGAATTTATCTTTCATTTTCAATTTTTTTTGCATTTTTCCTCTTAAGGTACCCCAAAACCCTAGTTAACTTAGAAAAATCATAACTTTCCTTTAGTTTAAGAGTTAGACTTCCTCCTTTGGGGTGTGATATCATATGGGGTTAAGTTTTGTTTGAGCTCATTTGCAAATTTTTATCATGTGAATTTCTTCTGTTTTGATCATTTGCATCTCATCCTTTCATGTAACCCTAATTTTGCATCCATACTTGCATCTTACATTGCATTGCATGAACATATGAACTTGCCATGACATTCTAAGCACTTGCATGCCATCTTAGGCATCTTAAGACATTGCTTGAACATTTATTGGTCATTTATTCATACATTTGCCATGCTTTGCATCCATTTCATTTCATAAACATCCATGTGTTTTCATGCTTCCCACACGCCTCATATGCATTCATTCTCTTGTATGACCACATATGTGCACCTTGTATGCTCTCACATCATCTCATAGCATCATTTTCATCATGTGTTTGCTTCTGGTTTTGTTCCTTTGTCATTAAATATGCATCTTTTCATGTCATTTCTCTCTTTATGCATCTTGTACTAACATTTTCAGGTGGTAAGTAACTTGAGAAGTGAATTTGCCTTCACTTCTCCTTTCTCTTCATCTTCTTCATATGCATCCTTGCTGAAGTTTTCTTTGCCTTTGAGTGAGCTTGCTCATTCATGTTCATCTCTCACTTTCTTTCTCTAAGTTACTTATCTTCTTCAGTGAAGTAAGTAACTTATTCCTCTGCTTCTTCCTCTTTCTTTCTGCTTCTTCCATTGGTGGCTTCTTTGAAGATCTCTCTTAAGCCTCACAAACCATAGGAACACCCAAGCATGACAATAATTTGGGTTGTGATTAGTCCCCCTTAGTTTTCACCTTGGTGTCTTCTTTGTGTCTCTCTTCTCATCTCATCATTAGAGACTAAACCTTTAAGGCTTTAGGACTTTGGAATTAGGGTTATGCATGCATCATTCTCTTAGGATGGAGTGTATAACTTTAATCCTATGTTTTAAACCCTTAATTTGTTTAATCCTCTTAATCAATCCATCTAATAATCACTAAGACATTAACTTGTAACTTGGGCCTTGCATTAGGGTTCTAATTCTTCCTTTATTGGTTAAGAAGGACTAACCCTAGTGTTTAATGGACAAGTCCCTCTCAAGTTGTCTTACAAACCATAAAATCCACTTCTTAATCTCACTCTTAATTAAAATCTACTTTAATAAAGGCTTGTTTTGTCATGAGGTTAATCCCTAATTATGGATTAAGTTGAGGTATCTTCCTCAGATTAAGTGTGCTCATCTATTATCCTTCTATTAGGATGGTGTAATGAGTTCACTAATCCTTGATTATGGCTTAAACTCATTACTTAACACTAAACAAAAACTCAAAAAACATCTAAATAATCACAAGTAGGTTAATGATCTTAATCCTACATCATCATGGCAATTAAGTTGAGATGTTTATCTCATACTTAAGGTATTCTCATTATCCCTAATCAAAGGGAAGATATAATGAGTTTACTAACCGTTGGTTTAGAATTAAGCTCATTAACTTAAGTCAAACACCAAATACAATAAAATACTGAAAACACAAAAACAAATAATAATCGTCTCCCTCGGGATTCTTTTCTCATCATCTTCATTCACAAGCGAGAACTTGCTCCTTCCGTCTAATGCAAGACAGTTAGCACTCGAGCCAGACGAGTCATACACTTGAGCATAGACAAGTAAGCAGTTCACAAGTCAATTTATCTTTCAGTCTCTTTGAGTCGAACTACGGTGTTCTGACTTCCTCATTGTACGAGAGGATACGTAGGCATAACTTAACTGTTATCGAACAAAAGTCTCTGTGTCTTCCCCCTCTTTCAGCATTCTTTTCTAAGCCTCATTCCTGAGCAATTCACACCTTCTAGCACTGACACTTGTATATTCTCTTCCAGCTTTTGCACACAGATAGCACATACACTACCCCCTTTAAACACAATCTATTAAGCGTGGATCCCGTCGAGTACGACGGACAATCTGGGTGCTAATACCATCCCAGGTTGTAACCAACCCCCTTTCTCAGTTTCTATGGTTCGCAACCGTCTTATCCATATCTTTCTAGGTTTATGCAGTATTACCTTTCCTTCGGGATAAAAATGCCTAGCTGGCGACTCTTTTCACCTTCACCGTCATCTTCTTCTTTCGCCGACCGTTCGCGTTTGTATCCTATCTTACCGGGTGTCTTTTCGGGGGAGCGACAGCTTGGCGACTCTGCTGGGGACCCTTATATTGCAACTAGGGCTTCTGGTTCTTTTTGTGGGTTCCTCCTAGCGCTTGTTTGATTTGTATTTACTGGGGTGTTATGTGCTACTTGTGTTTATTTATTGCTTTATTTTATTGCTTTTTGTACAACTTTATTTATTGCTTTCATTTACAGTTTTTTATGCATTTCATAATGTTATTATCATATGCTGGATCTATGTTTTCCTTGGCGGGTGGGTATCATTGAGTGATTAAGGTCTTATACCTGGGACCTGAGTGACACATAGGCTAGAATGGCTTCATATTCGTTCCCATTCCATTTCGGTCTGGTGCAGGAATATGAAACACGGTTCAGACATGAGTTTCTTCTTGAGAACTCTGTGCTACGGATTTCCTGTAGTACTAGGGCTATCTGGGAAGCCTTCTAAGTCTGGATGACCTTTTTATGACCTTCAACATCTGGGGTGAATTAGAGGAGGATCTCTTATGGTTATTGTAAACATTGTGCCTCCGGGTTAGAAGTGTTTACACTTCTCATAACTGATCCAAGTCTGAGGATCTTTGTTCTAGAGCAATACATGTGAGGGGGTTGAGATGTTTACAGGTTTGCAGGAACCCCTGGCCCCATCATACCTTGTTACTAGATTTGTTAAGAATGCATCACTTTGGACAGTTCTTGTGATTACCCTGGACTTGTACTCTTTATTTGAGTTCCCCCACCCGGTTACTGGATTTCTAAGCCTCCATCCGGACTTATGAACACATGGACCCTTACCAAGGCAGATACCAGATCCAACTCTTGATCACAAACCCTTTGCATATCATTTTGCATACATCATTTTTGCATCATTTAAAATTTTCCTATTTGTTTTACAGGGTATCCATCTTATTATCTTTGGTTTGGTTTTGACCCCTTCTGCTGCTCAGACTTCTTCAGTGTTTCTTCTTCAGCATCTGCATCAGTGTTTCTTCTCCAACACTTTTATCAGTTTGTCTTCATCAGAGACCTCCCTCCAGTTATCTCCTTCAGTTTTCAACAGTTGTCTTCATCAGGGTTTATTCACCAGCACCCATCATCAGCATGGACACTTCCAGGAAGAGCAACATCACATACCACTTCTTTGAGCCCACCCTGACTGGCATCAGACAGATCCAGTCTCTCATTACTCCTGGTCATGTCCCACTATTCAGAGAACATTATGGGGGCATATTGGATATGATCATGGACCTGGATGCATCCCAGAGGAGCATGATCCATACTTGCTTGCAGTTTTATGACCCTCCTCTCAGATGATTCACTTTCCCTAATTTCCAGTTGGGACCTTTGCTAGAAGAATTTTCCATGTTGCTAGGAGTTCCTATCAGGAGAGGGATTCCTTTCAACCCTGAGATGGTTTCTCCCAAGAATGAACACATAGCTAGGGCACTGCATTTGGAGCCTGCCCTCATTGATCAGAGCATGACCACTAAGGCTGGGGTTCCAGGCCTTCACCTAGACTTCTTGATCTCCCAGGCCACCCTGCATGCTGCAGTAGGGAAGTGGGATGCTGTGTGTGCACTCTTAGCACTTAGCATATATGGGGTTATCCTGTTTGCAGATGAGCCAAAGTTTGTGAGCAAGAATTCCATTCACCTGTTCTTACTGAGGAACCCAGTTCCTACCTTGCTTGGAGACTTCTACTACTCAGTACACCAGAAGAATGAGAAGCAAAGAGGAAGACTGGTCAGATGTTGTGCCCCCTTTATTACTCTTGGTTGCTAAGACATTTTCCAAAGTCAGATACCTTCCTGAACCCTCATCAGCAAAAGAACTGGGCTAAGAGATTTATTGCCTTGACATCAGAAGACATCAGATGGTGCACTCAAAGCACCAATGGCAAGGACATCATTACTAGCTGTGGGCAATATCCTAATGTGCCTTTGATAGGAGTGAAAGGTTGCATCAACTACAACCCTTTGCTCCTCAAGAGACAATTAGGGTATGCTTTGGTTCATCCTCTAAGGGGACAAGATTTGACTGAGACTCTCTATTGTGAAATCCAGCCCAACTCTGCTATTGTCAGACAGGCAGCCTGGGCCTGGGACAACATTCAAACCAAAGGGACATCCATTTTGGGAAAATGCAACAACATTGCTTCAGCACAATATTTTGATTGGTCTCGTACCAGGGCTCAGATCACCCGGATGCCCTTCACTTTAGAAGATGTACCTGGACCTTCAACAGTGCAACCTGCAGCTACTGTTAGTTTGGAAGAGTTTGAGAAGCTGAAGGAAAGGAATACTCAGCTTTCTGAAGCCTTGAAGAAGACTCTCTGGGAGAGAAATGACAGCCCTCTGGATAATGAGAGGTTAGAGAAGCTCCGGATTGAGCATTTAACCAAGATTGAGAAGACGGATGACTACATCAGAAAAGCTAGGGCAGGGGAGTTGGTACTGAAGAATGCTTACAAGGAAGCAAAGACTCGAAAGGCTAGGGCAGAGCATTATCTAGGGGGAGAGCCAGGCTAGGTGGATCAGGATCACTGAAGCCTGTGCACAAGAAGATCAGAGAACTCAAACTAAGATAGAGCAACTGGAGGCTAGTGAGAAGAAGCATCAGGAGGCATTATTGGCAGCTCAGAAAGAGATATCCGAGTTGAAACTCCGGGCGGGGTTGAAGAGGTCAAAGGATCAGGATAAGCATAAGAAGTTGACCAGTGCCATTGCTACCAGGAACCTCCTCATCAGGACGATCACAGAGCATCTAGTAGGTCCAGTGACTGAGGCCCTCCCGAAGGAAGTCAGAGAGGATGACAATGGATTAGATGTTTGACTCTTTTGCTTGTACTTTTCCTTTGTTGTACTTTTCTTTTGTTGTTGTATTTTGACCCACCATGGGAATATTATCTGTAATCAAACTATGTATTTTCACTCTTTGTAATATATCAGTTTGTATCATTTTTGGTGGGCTTTATCTATCTCTACAACATCATCAGCATTTCCTCGAGGTCTGGAAAGGTCAAAACCAAATAACCAAACTGGATACCCTTGGAAGACAAATAGGCATCCTGCATTGCATACTAACTTTTCTTTGTTTTGTAGGTCTTTGTTTTGTTTTTGTTTCTCACTTTGTTGTGGTTTCAGGAAACATTGCTCCCAAAAGAGTGTTTCCTGTTAACAGAATACACCGGTACCCGACAAGAAACAACCTTCCGGGACTCCAGATGGATCAAGTTCAGCAAGACTTGAATGAAGTGAGGACCCAAATGGCTAATGAGAGGGTCGAGATGAGGAATCAGATGACTCAATTCATGACTGTAATGACTGGTTTAGCTCAGAGACAGGAAAGACTGAGGGAGTTGGTTGATAGGCAAACTCCTGAAGAACACCATCCAGGTACAGGAGGTACCAGTAACAACGATCACGTGCAGCCTCACACTGATCCACCAGAATTTGGGCCTCATCTAAACCCAAAAATCAATGCCATAAGGAATACTCAGGGTAACACTGCTGGAGGAAGGGTCTTGCAGGAGGATCCTCAAGAAGAGCATTTTATAGTGGTTGGGGCTGGAGACGAAGTTTACGACCGTCGGTTGGATGAGATTGCAGAGAAGCTAAGGTCTCTTGAATCCCAAAACTCTCTAGGTTTTGATGTCATGGACATGGGATTGGTGGAAGGGGTGAGAATTCATCACAAGTTCAAACCCCCGTGTTTTGAAAGGTATAATGGCACATCCTGCCCACGCACCCACCTTCAGTCATTCTTGGAAGACTAAAAGCATACACCATGGACGAGAAGCTGTGGATGTTTTACTTTGAGGACAGTCTGACCGGGGCATCCCGAGAATGGTACTCCCACTTGACCAGAGCCACAGTAAGAAACTGGAAAGACTTGGCTGAAGTTTTTATCTGTCACTATCAGTATAACCTGGACATGGCTCCAAGCAGGACCCTTCTAATGGGAATGTCTCAATCTTCCCGTGAAAGCTTCGGAGAATATGCCCAAAGGTGGAGGCAACTGGCTGCTGCATTTCAACCCCCGATGTCTGAAAGGGAGATGGAAGACATGTTCATGAATACTCTCCAGGGAACATATATTGATAGATTGACTGCATTTTCTTCCACTAGCTTTGCAGATGTGGTGATAGCTGGGGAAAGAATAGAGAGCCTACTAAAGATGAGAAAGATCTCCGACAACAGTGCCAGTCCAAGCAGTGCAAGGAAGCCATTTGCTGGGCCCCGTAGATCTGGTGAGACAAACTTTGTGCACATGGGAAGAGGGAGACCCCAATATCTACCCAGAGCAGTTGCTGTTGTTACTATCCCTGCTCCACCTCCTTAGTATAATCAACAACCACAACACTTTCCGCAACAACAACAGTTTCCTCAACAGAGATCATACAACAACAACAATAACAATCAACAACAACACCCTTTTCAACAGCGGCCATCTCAGATCAACAAGGTGATTAACCCTATTCCAATGTCGTATGCCACACTGCTGCCACAACTCCTAAAGCTCAATCTTGTTGAGTTGAGGACATTGGCTCCACCAGATCCTCAGAACCTTCCATGAAACTACGATGTCAATGCTAGGTGTGCTTTTCATTCCAACGCACCTGGTCACTCTACAGAAAAATGCAGAGCCCTGCATATGAAGGTCCAGGATCTGGTAGATTCAAAGACCCTGAACTTTGCACCACCTCCCAATATAATGAAAAATCCTATGCCAAGCCACAGTGGGCCGAGGATTAATGATATAGAGGAAGGCTCACCCATGAGTTTAATAGAAGACATTGCATGTATTCAGACACCTCTGGCAGAGGTTAAAGCCCAACTTTTGAAATGCCAAGTGTTTCCAGGTTGTGAGGCCTGTTGTGAATCATGCAAACTTTCCGAGAATGGGTGTGCGAGCTCGAGGAGTGGAATTAATGGCTTAATCAGAGAAGGCATTCTGCAAATTACCACAACAGCTTCTATAACACCAGCAACTCTTTTATCAACGACAACTGAATCTTCTACAACTGCAACAACCATTGTTCCTACCGATTCATCCAAAACTTCAACAACCACTTCTTCCATCATTTCAGCAAACAACAGTTCCATTTCATCTCCTTCTACAACTCCAAAAACCACCAACAATGATGTTTCCACAGTTACAATTTATTATGACCCGACAACGGTTCCAAACTCCAGCAACTTTCAACGATCTCAACAATAGTTTCAACCAAGCTTCAATTCACCACCACCAACATCCACCAGGGGTCCTGTTACTATTTTCTATGATCCACAGACTATTACAGTTCTAACCTCTGCAGCAGTAAGCCCAGTCACCATCACGGTGCCCGGGCCAATCCCATATGACAAAGACAATGCTATACCATGGCATTATGGTGCTGACCTTTACTGCAATAGAGAGAAAGTCCTTCTTGATTCTCCGGTTCTTACTCCCCAAGTAGACAATGTCGGGGGAGGCAGAGGCTTCACCCGAAGCGGACGCCTCTTTGCGTCACAAGTTTCAAGAACCAACACTGAGGCAGAGGCTGCTGCCAAAGCCAAAGGAGACTCATAAACCATCCTTTGATCAGGATGTGGATGAATTTATGAGGATAATTAAAAGAAGTGACTATAAAGTTGTGGACCAGCTCCACCAGACTCCTTCAAAGATTTCTATCTTATCCATGTTGTTGTGTTCCGAGGCCCATCGGGATGCACTACTCAAAGTTCTGCACGCTGCCTACATGCCAGAAGAGATCACAATGAATCAGCTGGAAACAGTGGTATCTAATGTCAATACTAGCCATGGGCTAGGTTTCACTGATGCTGATTTGACAACAGAAGGACATCACCACAACAAAGCTTTGCACATAACCCTGGAGTGCAAATGAGCTGTACTATCTCATGTTCTTGAAGACACTGGGTCCTCACTCAATGTCTTACCGAAGAAAGCTCTTGTCAAGCTCGAATATGATGGAATAGCTCTCTGACCAAGCAATCTTGTGGTCAGGGATTTTGATGGATCCAAAAGATCTGTTCTTGGAGAGGTGGAGCTACCAGTGATAATCGGTCCACAGGTCTTTAAGACCACTTTCTACGTGATGGACATTCAGCCGGCATACAACTATTTGTTAGGTTGACCATGGATTCACGCCGCAGGCGCAGTAACTTCGACCCTTCACCAAAAACTGAAATATGAATGGGAAGGACAGATTATCACCATCTGTGGTGAGGAAGACATCTTTGTTAGCCATCTGGCTACTTACAAATATATTGAGATGGATGGTAAAATCCATGAAACTATGAGCCAGGGGTTCGAGGCCCTGAATGTCAATGAGGCGACGACTGAAGTATTTGCTGCATCCCAAGAAGACAGGATGGGTACTTCAATTGTCTCCTATCAGCAAGCCCGGAAGGTTGTTGAATATGGTAACGCCCAAGGCTAGGGCAAGCTGCTGCCAGTGGAGAAGAAGGAAGATAGATTCGGTTTGGGTTACAGACCACTCTGACAAGATCAATCAGAGGCTGCTAAAGAGCCCAAGTTCATCAGTGGGGGGATGCTCACCCCAGATGTTGTTAACAACCTGGAAGACGAGACGGAGAGCGACCACAACCTGGAGAGCTGGATACGTCCAAGGATCCCGGGGAACCAAGTCCTTAACTGGTCTTCCCAGGAAATTATAAAGGTTACTCCTGCAGAGTAATTATTATTTCCTGTCTTTTTTAGCATGCATCAAGTCCTGCATCTTGCCCAAGGTGTCAGGACTCATTTTGTAATAGGGTCATATTGTAATTTTGTGCAAATGATTAATCAATGAATATTGGACATCTTTTGCAAACGAGTCTCTTTTTCACTCACTGTCTTTTCATTTTTCACTTTTGTACAAAACGATAAAATGGCAATGTTTTCAAAATAAATAACTTCATTTTCATTGATCACTAAAACGAACCAATCTCAACCCTTGCAGAGATTATCCTCCAGATTGCATTGACAACAGCACTACTATGACCTTGTATGACTTCGACAATCCAATTAATCAAGCTGATAAAGGGGTTGAAGAAGACTATGAGTTACCTGAAGAGTTAGCCAGGTTGTTGAGGCAAGAAGAGAAAGTGATCACTCCTCATCAGGAGGAGGTTGAAACAGTTAATCTTGGTACCAAAAAGGATTTAAAAGAATTGAAGATTGGGGCCGGTATGCAGGCTTCAGTAAAAGAACAACTCATTGACATGCTTCGAGAATACGTCGACGTCTTTGCTTGGTCCTATCAAGACATGCTGGGTCTGGATACTGATATTGTTATGCACAAGCTGCCATTGAAAGAAGATTGTCCTCCAGTAAAGCAGAAGCTACGTCGTACTCGTCCGGATATGGCCATGAAGATAAAAGAAGAAGTACAAAAACAGTGGGACGCCGGTTTCCTTGTTGTAACTAGTTACCCACCGTGGGTTGCTAATATTGTACCAGTACCTAAGAAGGATGGAAAAGTGCGGATGTGTGTGGATTACAGGGATCTGAACAGAGCTAGCCCAAAGGATGACTTCCCTCTACCTCACATTGATGTATTGGTCGACAACACAACTCAGTTCTCGATATTTTCTTTCATGGATGGTTTTTCCGGGTATAATCAGATCAGGATGTCACCTGAAGACATGGAGAAGACTACCTTCATCACACCTTGGGGCACGTTTTGTTACAAGGTAATGCCTTTTGGACTGAAGAATGCCGGTGCGACTTATCAATGCGCTATGGTGACATTATTCCACGACATGATCCACAAAGAAATTGAATGCTACGTGGACGACATGATTGCCAAGTCCCTTACTGAAGAAGAACATCTGGTAAATCTGCTAAAGTTATTCAAGCGCCTGAGAAAGTATCAATTGAAGGGATACGTTCCGGTAAGTTGCTGGGATTTATCGTAAGCGAAAAGGGAATAGAAGTTGATCCTGACAAAGTCAAAGCCATTCAAGAGATGCCTGCACCTAGGACTGAAAAGGAAGTTCGGGGGTTCTTGGGAAGATTGAACTACATATCAAGGTTCATATCTCATCTCACTGCAACTTGTGAGCCTTTGTTCAAATTATTAAGAAAGGAACAAACGGTCAGGTGGAACGAAGATTGTCAGAAGGCTTTTGACAAAATCAAGGAGTACTTACAAGAACCTCCAATTCTTATGCCTCCAGTTGAAGGAAGACCTCTAATAATGTACCTGACAGTATTAGAAGGATCAATGTGGTGTGTGTTGGGCCAGCATGACGAGTCTGGTCGAAAAGAGTATGCAATATACTACATAAGAAAAACGTTTACCGACTGTGAACAACGTTATTCACTGCTCGAGAAAACTTGTTGTGCTTTAGCGTGGACTGCTCGCCGACTAAGACAGTATATGTTGACTCACACTACCTTGTTGATCTCAAAAATGGACCCCGTCAAGTACATATTTGAGAAGCCAACACTTACTGGAAGGGTTGCAAGATGGCAAATGATTCTGACAGAGTATGACATTCAGTACACGTCTCAAAAGGCCATCAAGGGCAGTGTATTGTCTGATTATCTAGCTGAGCAACCCATTGATGATTACCAGCCCATGAGATTTGACTTCCCTGATGAAGACATCATGTTCCTAAAAGAAAAAGATCATGAAGAGCCTGTTCACACTGAAGGGCATGACCCAGAAGAAGAGTGGACAATGATGTTTGATGGGGCTGTCAATATGAATGGTCGTGGAGTTGGTGCAGTGCTCATTACACCTAAAGGAGTTCATATGCCTTTCTCGGCAAAACTCACCTTTGCATGCACTAACAATGAAGCTGAATACGAAGCCTGTATCATGGGTCTTGAGGAAGCTATTGACCTCAGGATCAAGACATTAACTATATTCGGGGATTCAGCTTTGGTAATTAATTAGACCAACGACAAATGGTACACTCACCAAGAGCATCTGATTCCATACTGAGACTACACGAGGAGATTATTGAATTTCTTCACAACAATCAAACTTGAATACATCCCTCGAGACGAAAATCAGTTTGCAGATGCTCTAGCTACCATTTCCTCCATGATCAAGGTTCAAACTTCCAATTTTGTGCCTCGGATTTCGGTATCCAGACTAGAACGACCAGCACACGTATTCTTTGTGGACATTGCTAAAGATGACAAGCCTTGGTTCCATGATATCAAAAGCTTCTTGGAGGATCAGACATACCCACCTGGGGCATCATCCAATGATAAGAAGACATTAAGAAGGCTGGCTGGTAGTTTCTTCCTTAATACAGATGCTTCATTGTACAAAAGAAACTTTGATATGGTTCTCCTCAGATGTGTTGATAAGAAAGAAGCAGAATTACTGATGCACGAGGTGCATGAAGGATCTTTCGGTACCCATGCTGGAGGACATGCAATGGCAAAGAAATTGTTAAGATCAGGTTACTACTGGATCACAATGGATGCAGACTGTTGTGCTTATGCCAGAAAGTGCCACAAATGCCAAATTTATGCAGACAAAGTGCATGTACCTCCGAATCTTTTGAACGTGATGTCTTCACCTTGGCCCTTTGCTATGTGGGGCATTGACATGATTAGAAAGATCGAGCCGACTACTTCAAATGGTCACAGATTCATCCTGGTAGCCATTGACTATTTCACCAAATGGGTTGAAGCAGCTTCATATGCTAACGTCACCAGACAAGTGGTAGCTAGATTCCTGAAAAGAGACATCATCTGTCGATATGGAGTTCCCGAGCGAATCATTACTGATAATGGTTCCAATTTGAACAACAAAATGATGGCATAACTATGCCGGGACTTCAAAATCCAACATCATAACTCTTCTCCTTAAAGGCCAAAGATGAATGGCGCTGTTGAGGCAGCTAACAAGAACATCAAGAAGATTGTGTAAAAGATGGTGGTTACTTACAAAGACTGGCATGAAATGCTACCATTTGCCTTGCATGGATATCGAACCTCAATCAGAACGTCTACTGGGGCAACGCTGTTTCAACTCGTGTATGGTATGGAGGCAGTCCTACCTGTTGAAGTTGAGCTACCCTCCTTAAGGGTACTGATGGATGTAAAGCTGAATGAAGCAGAATGGGTCCGTTCTCGGTACAATCAACTAAATCTGATCGAAGAAAAGAGATTAGCTGCAATCTGTCATGGGCAGTTATATCAGAAAAGGATGAAGAAAGCCTTCGATCAGAAAGTCAGACTTCGGAAATACCAAGAAGGAGATCTTGTGCTGAAAAGACTCCTCCCCCTCATATAGACCACAGGGGCAAATGGACTCCAAATTACGATGGTCCATTCATAGTAAAGAAAGTTTTCTCTGGTGGAGCACTGATGCTCACTACTATGGATGGCGAAGATTTCTTATCCCCTGTGAATTCAGATGCAGTTAAAAAATACTTCGTATAAAATGACCCGCTGGACATAAAAACAAAATGTAAGTCCAAACAAAAATAGGGCATCCCGGCGAGTCAAAAACAGAATAAAAGACTCGGGAAAAAATAAGGGAGAAATTAAAAAAAATGTACACCCGCTGAGTTCAAAAGCCGCATCGAACAACCCAGGCAAAAATGGGTATCCCGGTGGATTGAAAACCCGAAAGGGCAATCCACGCAAAATAAGGGAATAAGCGAACAACTGCATTCTGAATTCGTCTGTATTACTCACAACATGGTAAGCTTCGAAAGAGTTAAAGCATCGGTCAGAATCAACCTTCTTCAGAAAGCAAGATGAGAAGAGCGTCAAGGTCATACGGGTCATAGCAAGAAAAGCTCACTGGAGCGTCGTCAACATTGCCAGCACTTTTACTTTTCTCAATTTGTAACAATCTCCTCATTTCAGGGGATCTGTTTCTTTGACTGTATTTGCCAATTCAGGGCACCCAAATTAATAAAATCAGAGATTTCCAGTCACATCTTTTCTTGTACATTTTTTTGTTTCGTTTGTTAAACGTCCAATATCCATGATATAATATTTGCATAAAACAAATGAGCCATTCTTAACAAACTCTTGCAGGAAATATATTTACTCTCAGGAATATCTAATTCCTATGATGGAATCCGGTAAGGGGTACCTCAGGATACTTGTGTGTTTCTTTGTCTTAACAGGCTGCAGGTATCCAGCATGGGGCATGCCAAGCATCACTCTCCCCATCATACCTCCTCCCCGAGCAGCATCCAGAATGCTCTTTCCCAGCAAGGTTGTCAAAAACAAACCTCCTCATCCCCGACAGGAGTCTATTCAACAGGAGCATCCCCAGCCAGGACCCCCCACAGAGTCCTCTAAGAAGATCGTTCAGTGATCTTTTCTTCCCCAAACAGAGTACTAGGTCTCTCAAAAACAAAAGAACTATCTCCCCGCAGAGTTCCAGCCTCTCCTCATAAGAGAAATGCCTGAAACGCTCACACAACAAAGTGACGAAAGTTGCTTCCTCCCCAACTGGGTTTCTCATAACAAGATGGGTCTATGAATGATATAGTTCCCCAAGCAAAGCTATACATCTTATCAGATCTACCAAAGATCTCTTCCCCAGCTGGAATACTCCTTCAAGCAGAGCAGCCATAAATCTTCACAACAGCAGGATCTGAATCCCGGATCGGGTTCTTTTTGCATAATCATGGCATTCACATCATTTTTTCCCACAGAGCGTAACATTCTGTCTAATACGGAGCATTACGACAAAAATCAAACATTTGCATGATCACAAGCCAGGTTCAAGCCAGTTACCTGCAAATACCTCCAGTATTTTAATCAGCAGTATATAAAAATTCACATCCCCTGCAATAAAAGCCAAAGCGTCCATTTGCACTCTCCAACACCAATACCTATTTATATACTCTTTTGACACTCGTCCGTATCATATCATTCCCCTGCAGATATAAGCCAAATACCCTATTTGCATTCTCAAATACAGATACCTATATACTTTTCTGACACTCGTCCGTGTCACCTTTCCCCAGCATGGTTGCTCGATCACTTGTTACGAACCAAACACTTCTCTATAAGACACTCCTTTCGACCCTCGTCCGTGTCATCCTATCCCCACCAGGTCGCCGAAACACCATTTACACTCTCATATACAAATATTTGTTCATAACTTATACACTTTCTCTTCTGAAACTCGTCCGTGTCACACCTTTCCCCCAGCAAGTTGAACACTCGTCCGTGTCTTGCTCGTACTTCACAATACTTGTTCATACTTATATAGATACTCGTCTGTATCTTATATATATTTTTTCCCTACAGATTCGACACTCGTCCGTGTTCTTTGTTAACCAGTTGGTACTCGTTCGTACCATCATCTCTGAACATGCGCCAGCGTTTGTTTCTACCGATACTCGTCCGTATCATGGTCCTAGGATGCTCGTCTGCATCTTTAATCTATACACAGCGTCAAACACTTATACCTTTTATTCTTGAGCATAAGAACTCGTCCGTGTTTACCGTTCCCCGGTAAGTCACCAACAAAACAATTTTCTCCTATCCGACATTCGTCCTATGTCGTGATACTTTCGGCAGCCGTCCCCTGCCAGGTGATCGTCCTTCACCTTTGGATGACCGTCCCTCATCCCTTTCCCCAGTGGAATCTCCATTATTGGAACTTTTCTATCCGAAATTCGTCCTATGTCGCGATAAAGAGCAGTCGTCCCCTGCTAGGTGATCGTCCTTCACCTCTTGATGATCGTTCTTCATCAATTTATCTGATGTCCGTCCCCATCGTTGATCTTGTTATCCGACATTCGTCCTATGTCGTGATAAACCCCGAGAGCAGCCGTACCCTGCTAGGTGATCGTCCTTCACCTCTTGATGATCATCATTCATCATGCTTATCTAATGGCCGTCCCCATCATCGACCTTTTCTATCCGACATTCGTCCTATGTCATGATAAAGAGCAGCCGTGCCCTGTTAGGTGATCGTCTTTCACCTTTGATGACCGTCCCTCATCATTATTTCATTTATTCTTTCACCCGATGGCCGTCCCCATCGTTGTTTACTTTAATTTCCAAACCTGATGGCCGTCCCCATCATTTCATTTACTTTAACCAGAGAATCTTGTTTCTTTACCCATGGTCGTCCATATCGTGGTCTCTTTATCTCCCCAGCTTGTCGGCCGTCCCCGTCATTGCTTTACTCATTGCTTTATCCCCAGCAGTCATTCTCTGCTCGATGGTCATCCTCCATCGCCCGCATTTTAATAATCATACTATACTTTATTTTACAATTTAAATCCCTTTTCTTCTTCTCCCCAGCGAGTGCAAATTGTGGACCGTCTTTGGTATTGAACCACAAGTTATCTTGTTTGGCTGTTAAGCCAGGCGCTTACATCCTACACAACTAACTCATGTTTGAATAGGGGCAGCTGTAAACACCCCAAATTTTCCCTCACTAGTTTCACACCATGGCTTGTGATCTTTCATATTTGCATAAGCATAAGCATACCACTTCATATTGCATTTTTGCTTCATCTACATGGTTCAAGTTCATCTGCATCTAGGGTTGTGATCTGGGCAATCCAAGGATCCATCTGAGCCACTCCAAAGGTCTCCAATCATTCTAAGAGGGTCCATGTGTGTTCTACCATCATGTTATATCCCTCAAAGATCAAGGAAGTCAAGAAATCACAAGAACTTGGAAAGCATGGAAGCATAGCTAGGGTTTCACTACACAGATGACCAAAATTAGGGTTTTGGTTTCAGAGGCCATAACTCCAAAGTTTTGGGCCATTCTTGTTTCTAATGTTCTTAAGATGTTATAAGGATCATGTGTACCAAGTTTGATGAAGAAATACATTGTGGAAGTCATCTGTTCACTGGGTAACTTCTTGAACAAGTTAGAGCAAAATCCGGGCATCTGAGGCCCCCAACAATGGAACCAAAGGGGTATTTTCATCAAATTGAAGTTATATGATCTTTATTTGATCATTGAAGTGCTTATAAGTTCACAAAATTAAAGAAATTTGAGCTAAACCAAAAGTTGCCAAAAATGGAAATGACTTGTAATGGAAACTTTCCATTTTGGGAAAGTTCTTCAACCTCCTCTTTCTCAACCAAAAATGCTTCAAATGAAAAATTGTTGGTCATGAAAGTTGTAGATTGGATCATTACCTTTTCAAAAAGTACAAGATCATGTCCTAATTGATTGTGGAACTCAAGTTATGGCCTTGCAAAGTTGGCAAAAATCCTATAATTTTCACTTTCACACCAAAGAGGATTTTTTGCAATTCCACATACCAAGCCATTTTGTGACCTATAATCAACCTCTAAGCATCATACAAACATAATACAACTCATTGAGATCAGAATTTCCCAAGGAATCACAAGTTTCTATGGCTTGCATCACATGAAATCACAAAAGGGGAAAATCACATAACACTTGCAAAACCTATGAGATCTTTCCCTCCAAGCCATCCAGCTGCATAAAATGAATCCCATGGCTCTCCTTGATCAATGTTGAACCAGGACATGCCATAAAACAACTGCTACACAAGCACATACCTCAAGTACACAAGTAGTTGACTTTTTGCAATTTGCCCCATACCAATCACCACAGGCCACCCACCCACTTTCTGACCTATCAAGACATGTTATGTGGACTAAAAGCAAGCTACTTCACATAACATGGGAGCTCAGAACCTCTCATAAGCCAAGTTTCACAAAATCACCTTCAACCTTCAAGATTTCGATTCTCTCTGTTCAGCCTCTCAAACCTCAAACAAACTTCACCATTCAACTCACCATCATTAATAGAACCTTTCCCAACCATCAAACAAGCCTAAAACCCCACAAACACAAAACACGATTTCAGACCAGTTGAGGTGCAACCACTCAAACCAGCTCATTTCAACTCATTCAAAGTCTTGCAACATCATCAAGGGATCAAGTGAAGGCCATTTGCACAAGAGAGAGGTCCAGATAGCTCAAACTGAGAAAGCTCAAGCTCAGGTATACCTCATGAACTTTTTTTCTTCCATAAATGCTATTTTAAGTTTTTAAATTGTTCCTTGTGTCTCCCTGATCAGTGTGATGTGCTTAGTTTTAAAAATGGTTGCGTATTAAGAATTTCATGGCTATCTGAAAGTTTTGTCATTTTTATGTTTTTCTTCGAATCTTGAGAATGATGAATGGGAAATGAATTTTGAGGGTTGATTCGTGTTTGGGGTGAGTTGGGGATGTGATCTGGAGCTTTAGAGCTCTGGAAATGACCTAGGGAAGAAGTTGATGTTGAGGTCTCGCCGGAGAAGATGACCGGAACACTGTTCCGGTCATCTGAAGGTGATTAGGGTTTAATTAGGGTTTAGTGTGAGTTTGAATGAGGAGCGTTGGATTAAGTTTCCCGCGCGTGTTTGGACGGGTGAGATGAATCATTAAGAATTAATCAGGATTAATTTAATTAATCAATTAGAATTAAGCTAGTTTGAATCTGGGCCTTTGATCTGCGTGCCAGTCAACATCTTTTTCCCAGCTTTGAATCTGGTCCACTGGATTGTCATTCTTTCATTAAAATTCATTTTAATTTCATTTAAATTGCATTTTCTTTGTCATTTTATTTAAAATACATAGAAAAATAAAATAAAAATATTTTCTTCTGCATTTTGATTCCAAATATTTTTCTTCACCCAAAAACATTTTTATTTTTATTTTTTGCATTTAAAAATAATTTTAAAAATATTTAAATGTTTATTTTAATTAATTAATGGAAATTAATTAATTAAAATACCATTTATGTTTCTAAAAATCCCAAAAAATTCACATTGCATCTTAGGACATTTAGAAACATTATCAAACCATTCATACAAATTTCTTTTTGGTTTTGATCCAATTTTGACATTTTTCTTGAATTTAGGGTTCATAAAATTCCCTTTTTGGAACCCTAACTTTGAAAATTCTTTTCTGCCTAACCATGAAGGGTTTGACAATGATTTTTTTTTGCATTGTTTTCCATATAATATGTAGTTTCTAGGATATTTTGTTCATGAATTTATCTTTCATTTTCAAATTGATTTATATTTTTCCTCTTAAGGTACCCCAAAACCCTAGTTAACTTAGAAAAATCATAACTTCCTTTAGGTTAAGAGTTAGACTTCCTCCTTTGGGGTGTGATATCATATGGGGTTAGGGTTTGTTTCAGCTCATTTACAAATTTTTATCATGTGAATTTCTTCTGTTTTGATCATTTGCATCTCATCCTTTCATGTAACCTTAATTTTGCATCCATACTTGCATCTTACATTGCATTGCATGAACATATGAACTTGCCATGACATTCTAAGCACTTTCATTCCATCTTAGGCATCTTAAGACATTGCTTGAACATTTCTTGGTCATTTATTCATACATTTTCCATGCTTTGCATCCATTTCATTTCATAAACATCCATGTGTTTTCATGCTTCCCACATGCCTCATATGCATTCATTATCTTGTATGACCACATATGTGCACCTTGTATGCTCTCACATCATCTCATAGCATCATTTGCATCATGTTTTTCCTTCTGGTTTTGTTCTTTTGTCATTACATATGCATTTTTTCATGTCATTTCTCTCTTTATGCATCTTGTACTAACATTTTCAGGTGGTAAGTAACTTGAGAAGTGAATTTGCCTTCACTTCTCATTTCTCTTCATCTTCTTCATATGCATCCTTTCTGCATTTTTCTTTGCCTTTGAGTGAGCTTGCTCATTCATGTTCATCTCTCACTTTCTTTCTCTAAGTTACTTATCTTCTTCAGTGAAGTAAGTAACTTATTCCTCTGCTTCTTCCTCTTTCTTTCTGCTTCTTCCATTGGTGGCTTCTTTGAAGATCTCTCTTAAGCCTCACAAACCATAGGAACACCCAAGCATGACAATAATTAGGGTTGTGATTAGTCCCCCTTAGTTTTCACCTTGGTGTCTTCTTTGTGTCTCTCTTCTCATCTCATCATTAGAGACTAAACCTTTAAGGCTTTAGGACTTTGGAATTAGGGTTATGCATGCATCCTTCTCTTAGGATGGAGTGTATAACTTTAATACTAAGTGTTAAACCCTTAATTTGTTTAATCCTCTTAATCAATCCATCTAATAATCACTAAGACATTAACTTGTAACTTGGGCCTTGCATTAGGGTTCTAATTCTTCCTTTATTGGTTAAGAAGGACTAACCCTAGTGTTTAATGGACAAGTCCCTCTCAAGTTGTCTTACAAACCATAAAATCCACTTTTTAATCTCACTCTTAATTAAAATCAACTTTAATAAAGGCTTGTTTTGTCACGAGGTTAATCCCTAATCATGGATTAAGTTGAGGTATCTTCCTCAGCTTAAGTGTGCTCATCTATTATCCTTCTATTAGGATGGTGTAATGAGTTCACTAATCCTTGATTATGGCTTAAACTCATTACTTAACACTAAACAAAAACTCAAAAAAACATATAAATAATCACAAGTAGGTTAATGATCTTAATCCTACATCGTCATGGCAATTAAGTTGAGATGTTTATCTCATACTTAAGGTATTCTCATTATCCCTAATCAAAGGGAGGATATAATGAGTTTACTAACCCTTGGTTTAGGCTTAAGCTTGTTAACTTATGACAAACACCAAAGACAATAAAAGACTGAAAACACAAAAACAAATAATAATTGTCTCCCTCGGGATTCTTTTCTCATCATCTTCATTCACAAGCGAGAACTTGCTCCTTCCGTCTAATGCAAGACATTTAGCACCCGAGCCAGACGAGTCATACACTTGAGCATAGACAAGTAAGCAGTTCACAAGTCAATTTATCTTTCAGTCTCTTTGAGTCGAACTACGGTGTTCTGACTTCCTCATTATAAGACAAGATACGTAGGCATAACTTAACTGTTATCGAACAAAAGTCTTTGTGTCTTCCCCCTCTTTCAGCATTCTTTTCTAAGCCTCAATCCTGAGCAATTCACACCTTCTTGCACTGACACTTGTACATTCTCTTCCAGCTTTTGCACACAGATAGCACATACACTACCCCCTTTAAACACAATCTTTTAAGCGTGGATCCCGTCGAGTACGACGGACAATCTGGGTGCTAATACCTTCCCAGGTTGTAACCAACCCCCTTTCTCAGTTTCTCTGGTTCGCAACCGTCTTATCCATATCTTTCTAGGTTTATGCAGCATTACCTTTCCTTCGGAATAAAAATGCCTAGCTGGAGACTCTTTTCACCTTCACCTTCATGTTCTCCTTTCACCGACCGTTCGTGTTTGTACCCTATCTGACCGGGTGTCTTTTCGGGGGAGCGACATGAAGCATTTTGAACAATCATGGCAAATTTCAATTAAGAACTCACACTAATTAATAAAGGCATTAATGAACTTCTAAGCCTAAAGTCAAGTCCTAAGGGATCTTATATGATATCTAGCTTCTAAGGTTAATAGATAAGTCACACCTAAATGATCTAAGGTTGAAAATAGAAACACACTCAAACTATGCCCTAAATGACACTAAAACCCCTAAGTGGAAACTAGGTGAATTTGCATGGAAAACTCAAATAAAGTCAAAGCACTAAAAAATGGTAAAGGTCCTGGAAAAATATGAAATTAATTCCTTAAGATCCTTAACCTAAATCTAATGTTGTGTTAAAAAATATCCTAAAAATTCATAACCTAACTATGCCAAATGGTCACTTAAATCTACATAAGATCTAAACACAATTTTACACAAACTATGCTGCCAAAATAGTGGATAAAATGGACCTAAAAATATGACAAAAATAATTCCAGATTCTATTTTGAGTCCTCTAATCACAGAAAAAATAATGGGACGAAAAGATTACTGGAAGTGGGAGAAATAAAATGAACAAAATGAAGTGTAGCTGAAAGAATTCCATAGAAAACTAATTAAATGGAAAATCTAAATAAAATGGAAAAATGGCTAAAATCAGATAGTAAAAGTGTGGAAAATTTCTAAAATGAGTTAGGAAGTCTCTGTGATTTTTGGGGAATTTTATCATGAGTTTTGGTATTTTTGTTGGATTAAAATTGAAACTATGTAAAACAGAAAAACAAAGAAACAAAGCAAATGGTAAGGGGTGCAGGAAGTGAAAAGCTGAACTGAATTGGGCTGGACTCAAACAGGCTGGGGTGCAGATAATGATCTGGAAAAAACTCTTCACAAATTATGGCACATGATTGGCAGATGTTCATTATTGTGGTGGTTGATTCTGGTTCTTCAGATGGAAACTGATCTAACGGCTGTGTTATGTTCCCACACTAATGCTAGGCTTACTATTCCGGTCACCGGAGCTAAACTCCGGTCATCTTCTCCGATCACTCTCCGGTTAGGGTTTGGACAAATGTCTACCAAACTGAAAAATAAGGCCATGGACAGATTCGTCTCCTCAAGTACATCATCAATCTAGGCTTGATTTTCTCCTAAGGCTCATGAATAATGCAAATCGAAGCACACAAGAATCAACCTAAAAATTGAATCTAAGCACCTAAGATGCCTATCAACTTGCCAGCACAAGCATTGCTCCTATTGAGCTCATATCAATACAAAACAACCAAAAAAATCAGAATTCGTGTCAATGGAATTGAAGATGAAACCTGAAATTCAGTGGTGTTTAGAGTTGTAGAAATCCAGGGGTGAGGTTCCAAGGACTTCTATGCTTGATCTTGATCCTTTGTGAAGGAAATAAACACTTTGTTGATGAAGAATCTTGAGCAATTGATGAATATGCAGAAAATTTACAGCAATGTAATCTTGATCTTTCACTCCACTAGATCCATGGATAAGCTGCAAATCATGATGTGGATGATGATTTGATGATAAGTGTGATGCTGTAAACAAGAATCAAAGAGTATGGAGGCAAAATGCAACAAGGTGCATTGGTATAGAGTGGAAGATTAAATGAAATTCTGCCATGGAAATGAAGCTCTTGATGATGATGATGAAGAACAGATGAAAATCGGGACTGAATTGATGAAGATTTAGACTGAATTGATGAAGATGCAATGCAATGTTGCTCCCAAAATCAGAATGAAAACAGAGAAAAGAGATGAAGTTTAGGGTGAATTTTTGGTAGAAAATGAAGTGTGTTCTCAAAATTCAGTTGGGAAAAGCATTATATATCTCAAGTTAACTGTTAACACTCATGGTTAACAGTTAGAACCATGGTCAATTCTAACTTGAGGTGTAAGGTGCAATGAGGGTGGATTGGAAAATTCAGTTATGCAACTTTGAGATGTGATCTCATCCTGTGAAGTTTAGGACCGTGAAACATCTCCAAAATTGAGGCATACAAAGCTTCTTTGAGTGGTGTTTACATGATTCCTTCATAGATACAATCCATGAGCTGACCTGTCATCATTCAGAGGTTTTTAGCAGCAAAACAGGCTTATGTATCGATACATAACACGAATGCATCAATACATGTCAGTTTTTTAACTGATATGTATCGATACATGCATGTATGCATCGATGCATACTGAAGCAAATGACAATTTTCAGCAGAAAACACAGCTATGTATCGATACATAACGCAGATGTGTCGATACATGTCAGTTTTTTAACTGATATGTATCGATACATGCATGTATGCATTGATGCATACTGAAGCAATGACAATTTTCAGCAAAAAAAACAACTATGTATCGATACATAAGGCGTATGCGTCGATACATGTCAGTTTTTTTAACTGATATGTATCGATACATGCATGTATGCATCGATGCATACTGAAGGTTTTGGCCATCATGCATCAATACATCCTTCTTATGTATCAATACATGATTCATTTCCACAGCAACATGTATCGATACAAAACTCGTATGTATCGATACATAGTCTCAAAAAAATGCTTTTTACTTTGATTTCTCCATTCCTTCTTGATCAAACTTGTCCCATAAGTCCCTTGTGATCAAAATTTCATGACCTTGACCTCAAGAAGTCAAGAGTTGACTTTTCAAATAATAAGTTTGACCAATTTCTTCTTATGCAAGCAACTGATGAAACGACTGCCTTCCTCAATGAATTTTCTCACCAAATTTCATCCATAGCATTCACATATCATATGAAGTGGTCAAAGTTACAAAAAATCCATGATTGAAAGTGAAACCCTAATTTGGAGACCATCTGTGTAGGAGCTTGCCCTTTCATGGATCATCTGATAATCTCCCAACTTTCTGGGCTCTTGTAAAGGATCTTGAGCTTATATATGACCTATAGACACTTCATGGGACTTGGACAAGGTCACTTGATCTCTTTCTTTGACTTGTAAGGCTTCAAATGCACCAATGATTGATCATATATCCAATGCTAGCACATGAGAATATTATGCTTCATTTTTCTATGCAAAAATGCTAAGGATATGCCATGCTTATGATGCTTATGATATGACATGCTTATGATGCTTATGATGATGATGCTAGAAAGAAGAGGGCAAACTTGGGGTGTTACATGGACCAAAGTCCCCTCATAGTTCAATGCCATGAATGCAAGACACAATATACACACATCATCCTCAAACATCATAAACATTGCATCCGCATTCATCATTTAATCATCATTCATCATACGCATTCAGGCCATCATATTACATACTCATCTAACATCATACACTTACATCATATACTCATATTTCATAGCTCAGGAAAAAAAATAAAGAAAATCATCATACATCATATAATCGCTAATATTACTCATTTTAGCCTCTAAAACACATCATACGACAACTCTACAACATTCATAACAGTCTAAGACCTAAAACACCTCAAGAAACAGTTTTCGGAACAAACAAAAAATTATTTTTCAAAACTTCTCAGGGCTCGCTAAGCGACGAGCTCTCGGGTTGTGCTCGCTAAGCGAGCTTCAAGAATTCTGCAGATTTTCTATGATTTCCAAATTCTTTCCTCTGCGATAAAACCCCTCTAAACACAAAATTTGACAGCAATACTTCAGAGAAACATCATCAACATCAACATTCCTCACAATAACATCAAACACATCATATAATAACATTATATTCATCCAATCATCATAAAATCTTCATCAAAACCCAAAATCATCAATCAAACCCTATACCCTAACCTACACCTCCAATACCCCCAATTCCATTCCCACATTATAATACCGAAAGGAAAATACTTCTCATACCTTAAATTCTGTAAGCTTTTCGAAATCCTTCCAACCTTCAAGTCCTAGCTTCTCCTCTTCTTCTGAGCTCTTCTCCCAAAAGTGCGATCGTTCTAAATGATTGTACTCTCCAACTTTCCTTATTTTGTCACCGTTGCCCCTAGGACCTTTTTAGTCTTTCCCCATAAAACCCTCACTTATCCTCAACCAATAGACCACAATACCCTTATACTCTAATTCCTCTTATACTATTTAATTTAATCTCAAATAGTAAACTAAACCCACTAAACTTAATATTTCTAATATTAATAATATATTAAGATATCCCCAAAACTCCACAAAACATCAAATAACATCATAAACATCAAAATTTACAAGAAAACACATCAATTAATTTAAAATCGACTTTGGGGTGTTACACTTCACATCTGTCGAACATTCCCATACTAAAGGCAAGGCAGAAGCGGCCAACAAGGTAATCTTAAGGGGTCTGAAACACAGACTAGGTGAAGCGAATAGAGATTGTGTCAAATAATTACATAGAATACTTTAGGCCTACT
The DNA here is from genome assembly GCA_963966055.1 of Lathyrus aphaca. Classification (NCBI taxonomy): domain Eukaryota; kingdom Viridiplantae; phylum Streptophyta; class Magnoliopsida; order Fabales; family Fabaceae; genus Lathyrus; species Lathyrus aphaca. The sequence goes on along the minus strand of OZ014525.1, from coordinate 44,016,047 downwards.
GCACAACCCGCACTCAAAAACCGGGGAAACCCCATTCCGGATGACATACGGAACTGAGGTGATCATCCTAGTAGAAATTAGAGAACCCTCGAGCGAACAAAAGCGCCCCTAGACGAGGAGCTGAACAACGAAGTCCTACGAGTAGAACTCGACCTTGTCGAGGAAATACAATTTGAGGCGGCTCTTTGAGAAGCATCCCTTAAACAAAAAGTGGCTCTGTGCCACGACACAAGAGTCATTAAATGAGAAATCCAAGTCGACAGCCTCGTTCTCCGGCGGAATCAAAAGAATCCACAAGAAGGAAAGCTGGTCGTGAACTGGGAAGGCCTGTATCGAGTCCGAGCCAAGACAGACAACGAAACCTACTACCTCGAAAACCTATAAGGTGAAGAACTTGCTCGACCATGGAACACATAAAAACTTAAGCAATACTATAGCTAAACGGCCTCCACGAGCATGACCTGAACAAGGGTAACAACGCGACAACAAGAGCATGGAAGGTACGACCAATACTCTCCATCTTAATTGAAAGAAGGGCCTATATTCCGGGGAAACAGATACAACCCTCTTCGACACCAGATACTTCGAAAGAACCCCCCTATCGCAGTACCACGCCGACAGGACACCCAACTCGCGATGGGATATCAAAGTCGCAGGATCAGGACCTCGATCGAGGTCCTCGTCCCACTAACCCACATACGTAAAACCTGCAGCCTCTCCAAGTTTAGGATCTCAATGAGCGTAGCATCGAGTATCAACCAACTTTAGTCTTCACCAAAGCTGACTATCTCACTACTATCTAAAGACCAAGATGGGATAACTAGGGTTTTAAAGGTCAGTTAGTGTATTGACAACATTTGGCAGCCCCATATTATCCTTAACTTACTTAAGGAACACAAGCACCAACCAAGAAGTCACACTAACTATGGCCACCAGATCAACCATATCGGTATATGCCGTACAGTTTCCTTGGTCTATTGTCATTTACCTAGGGTACACTAGATCCAGGTTAGGATCTTTCACACAAAAATCCCAACAAGTAATATAAAGCAAACAATTTAAGTGATCTAATTCCTAAGGATACCCCTCTTTTACTTAGTAACTCCCTAACAGAGTCGCCAGTTCTGTAACACGGTAGAACTGACTTTCTATAAATGTTGCGGATAGCAAGAGTCGCCACCGACTTTTATTTTATCCAAGTGGAAAGGACATAAAAGAACAGGAAATAACTATTTTTAAAAGACTTGAGTTCGGGGGGGGGGGGTAGGTTATATAAAGGGAAGGTGTTAACACTTAGTTACTTAGCTCACTTAAATCTTTTTTGAAAAGGAAAGTGTAGTGTGTGTTTAGAAAATTTCTAAGTACTTTGTAATGATCCTCGTATGGTGGTTGTATACAAAGCCTTGTTTGAAAATGTTTGAAAATATTGTGAGGTGTGAAAAGTATTTTTTTAAAGGTGTGAGCAAGTAACTATGAGGTACCTACCCTAGACTAAGTCATTCATGTTCTTATATGTTCTTTCAAGGGTAAAACTATCCCTATTATTAAGGAATAGGTAGTCATTACCTTGGATTCATTAAGGGGACGGGCGTAGGGTCATCGTATGGTCAATGAAGGCAACTTGAGGGTGTCTTTAGCAATTGGGAGAGACTATCATCTTTTATCGAAGGGACAAGATCATTATCGAAGGCAACCTCGTAGGCAACATCGTAGGGACTTGATCTTTTTAAACTGGGGGGACAAAATGATTTTTATTTGTAGGGTCGTTTGCTTAAGACACCCCCACGTTCGAGGGACTTGACCATTTAAACAAGGCAACCAAGAGGGATACCCTAGGAAGTGCAGACGGCGATCTTAGATCGACTTACGTGTGTGAGTGTTTATATTTAGATATTTTATCTTTTTAATCAGTTTTCTAAATCCAATTAATTTCAATTAAGTTTTCACTCCCTATTTCTAACCACGCATTTAAATAATAATAATTAAAAAAACAGAAAAATAACATACACTGTTACAAGGCTTTGGGGCAGATACAATATAATCAGACGAGAAAAAATAAATTATATTAAGGCAAGAAAATATAAATAACAAGATAAAGTGAGAATAATTAAAGAAATAACAATTAAGATTAAATAAAAGAAACTAAATAAATTAAGATTTAAAAATTAAAAATTAGATTAAAGTTTTAATTAAAAAGAATTAAGTTTAGGTTAAGAAAATTAGATTAAAATTTAGGGTTAGAGAAATTAGGGTTTTAGAATAAAATTAGGTTAAGGATTTAATTAAGAAAAATTAGAGTGATAAATAAATTTATTAAGAAAAATATGGTATAATTAGTAATTAAAATGTAATGGACTAATTATATACAAGATTATTATTTAGAGAAATAATTAGAAAATTTTAATTAGGACTATAAAAGATTTTACCTAGGTTTTTTATTTACAAAATATATAAATAATAAATATTATATACAAATTAAAAAATATTTATAAATTAATTGATTTAGAAAAAAAACTAATGAATTAATTAAATTTTAGAAAACATAAAAATTATTATTTGTTGGTTTTTTATTTAGAAAAGGTTTTGATTTTATTAAATTGATTAAAATGATTAAATTATTAAAAGAAAACAAATAAAGCATGAAAAGAAAGGAAAATTACTCAAAAAGTAAGGACCTGGGAATCGAACCAAACCAAGGTCCCTTACCTCAATGACGCATCACAAAATCAATAGGGCCAGCGTGTGCTGGTGATAAGCATACTGGACAAAGCTATTATATTTTGAACCTGCAAAAATAAATGAATTAAAAGAGAAAACGCTTCAGGCCAGGATCGAACCCAGGTATTCAATGCATTTACTTGCATGCCTTTGTCGCTGGACTACTTCCACAATTTTTAAGTTATAATACAAACACAACTATATAATGAAAAATAAAATTCAAATTTCTGGAAACCGCGCCATTGGACTTCATCTTCTTCCTTGGGACACAACTTTTGGCTACGATTTTGCTAGGGTTTTGCTACGAAAAGTTCGTAGCTAAATGGCTTCCGTTTTCACAACATCATAAATACATACAACCAGTCCATAATTCTTATACCAATCGACTGCCCATGACCTGCAAAGTCTAAATTCATCATCAAATAATATTTATATTGCTTAAATAAAGAAGCCCCAATTGAGAGCTCAAAACCCTAATAATGGTCATTTGCATATTTGGCCATGAAACTTCAGGATTCTTACCCAGAAACGATCCTTACACCTTTACAAACAACAATATGAGATCAAAAATAAAAAACAACGCATAAATTAAGAGAATCGAAAATCAAAAACAAGAACATTGTTGATTCGATTACGGCTTATGAGCATGCTTTGGATGCATATGATGATTGAATTATGTTCAATAAACATCAATAAAGTGATTGCAATGCGTAAAAACCTTTCACATCCTCCTCTTGCTAGTGTTATGTTATGCACTTATAGTAGAGTCAAATTAGGTCAGAAATTGGGCCTATGGATCAAGAGTATTGATTGCTTGATGGTGAAGAAATCTCTTTGTCAATTTGATAAAAACATCAAATATCTTCATTCCATAATGTTTTTTCACGAATTTAATGATATCTAATCATCTTGAATAATCTTTAAGAGCTTCTAGAAGAAGGATCAAATCAAATATTTGAGTTTTTATATTTTATTTTGATTTAAATTGAATTTTAATGAATAAAATCCAAATAAATAATAAATAAATTATAAAAATCAGAAATAATTGGAATTGGGTCGTGATTGATGTTATTGTGAAGATTGGGTTGCAAATTGATAGGCCCATTTGGAAAAAAATTGGATTTAAGACCTTATTTGCTTCATGCACCCCTTGAAAATATCCCAACTTTGACAAAGCATAACTCCCTCACTTTTAAGGCTATGAAGGTGTTCTTGGACTTTTTGGAAAGCTTAAAGAGTATTCTAACCAACCTTTTTGGTCCCATATCCATATCTTTTACCATTTTCAAATTATGAGCTTTGGAAAAAGTTGACTTTTTATTGACTTTTAAAAGGACCTATAATGTCTTAGCTCATACCTTCCAAATGAAGCATTTTTAGGCTTGGCTTGTGAGACACAAAGTTGTAGAGAATTCAATTTCCTTAAAAATAAGCTTTGGATGGGAAATTTTTGATGAAGTATGTGAAAGTTATGGTTGGTCAAAGTTCAGTTGACTTTTCCTAGGAAACCCTAATTTATAAACTTCCTGATTCTTGATGATCTGAGATTTCCTTGATGAATCATGATCAACCCTTGATCAAATGATGAATTTTACTTCATAATCTTGACCTCAGTTTGACTTTTTAACCACTTTGACTGATTTTTGCATATTTGATCATCTGACTGGTCAAACTTATTGGGAAAGCTCTGAAACTTGACATAGGGATTCTTGAAGTCATGTGGGATGTTATGAAGTTTACTTGAGGGCTTTGAAGTCCATTTAGCTTGGAGAAATTCCAAACCCTAGTTATGGATCCATTGTGTAAGAGGAGGTTTTGTCTGAGGGAACTCTCAAACTTTCTGACCAATTGTGAACTTTGTGAACCTTGAGAGAACTCTAAGGACACATTGCTTTTATTGTGGGAGGGAAAATTTTGGGGTACAACACTGTGACGGCCGAAAAGCTTTTTCCGGCGAAGGCTTAAGGACATTCGATGATCTTCTGAGGAGGCTTGGAAAGTGAAAAGAGAGAAGTGAGGGGAAGCCCCCACCTCCAACCCTTTTATAGGCCTTCGTACGGGAAGGCACGCCTAACCATCATTTCCTAGGTTTCCTAGATTCCCATAGGTAGTCATAGACATTTAATGCGCCGTCACACATAAAACAAAAAGACTTGCATTAAATGTCATAATGACGAGAAATGAAGAGACAGACACGTCACCCTTGGGAACTCCAAAGACCACGAAACTATGCCCTTCGAAATATCGAGCACATCCCTTATCGACATCGTAAAAACACAAATGAAGCCTCATGCACGACTACTCTCGGGCATGCAATCCTCCTCGACGAACTAAAACTCCAACGGATTCCCTGCCCGCACCGCCTTGAATAATCTTCGCTAGACACGGGAAAATGTCCTCGACATCCATCAATCTTATTACCAGCAAACCACTTGCCCGACAATACATATCCTTAAGTCATCACTTCGCATCGGAGTTACGACTTGGGGGCTCCTGTTCTAGACTAGGCGAACGTAGTATATGTCGGGAACATGCCCAGTCCGTCGGGCACGGGCCCATGGCCAAATACATAGGGACGTGGGAATAGCGTCTCCCCCACGTGTTCCACTCAATCAATTGCCTATGTTATTTTTCTCCTAATATTGTGGAGCAGTTGGACCAAGGGCAATGCCACGTGCTAGGTCTAATATGCTCCTGCACATTCCTTGGCAATTCCTCCATAGGCCTAGCTAATCCAGCCCATGGGAGGAATCTTGGCCCAACGTTGGGGGCACATTATAAATACTCTCTTTCATTAGAGGGCCATGTATTCAATTCTTCAATACTTTATGTACTTGCACTCTATAGCTCTTCCTTACTTTGGCATCGGAGTACATTGCATGTACACCCCCATCCGTTTCTCCAATGTAGTTTTTTATCACTAGAAGGTTCCTCCTGATCAGGCCAGATCAGGTACGTTCATCAACAAATTCCCTAAACTTTTTTCTTAAATAATAAAAGAAACTTTAATTAAAAATCTATAATAAATCCAAATATATATTTGGTTTAAATCCTTCCTCACATATAAATCCTTTAACTTCTTTCTCAAAATTTGATTTAAGTCTGTGTCTTCCTGATTAATATCTATTATAGATCCAACATCGATAGTACCGATAATATTTCATACGTTATACAATCATTATCTTTTTAATTACAAATATTAACTAACTTAATACTATTCTTAAACATAAACTTATATTAATTAAAAACTATTTTTCATACAAATGAATTTTCTACTATTTTATAATTATTCTTAATTTATATAACTACAAATTAATTTCGTACTATTTTATTTTTTATTAATTTATATAGTAAATTATTTAAAATAAATATATATATATATATATATATATATATATATATATATATATATATATATATATATATATATATATATATATATATATATATATATATATATTAGCTAAACATTTAATAAATATATAATAATTTATGTTCTTAATAAATAACTATTATGTTCTATTTCTTTAAAATAGAATATAATATATATATATATATATATATATATATATATATATATATATATATATATATATATATATATATATATATATATATATATATATATATATATATATATATATATTATATTCTATTTTAAAGAAATAGAACATAATAGTTATTTATTAAGAACGAATATATATATATATATATATATATATATATATATATATATATATATATATATATATATATATATATATATATATATATATATATATATATATATATATATATATATATATATATATATATATATATATATATATATATATATATATATATATATAATCAATAACCGCATATTATTTTTTTAATTGTAATGTTTAAAAAAAAACTATTTCATACCATTTTCTTTTTAATTAACATATTATTATTTTAATATATATAAAATATAAATATATTTAATTCAAAGTATAAATAGTCAGTTAATGAGTTTTTTTATTTTTATTTTATTTTGGACCCTTTAATTTCTTTTGGACTAAATTCATTTATCTCATTTTTTACGTGCGATTTAATCCTAAATAACAAAATCCGCAAATTTCCTATAAATATTTAACAAAATAATATATAATATAAAATATTTTGTTTTAAAAAATATAACTTAAACAAAAATATAATATAAACATAATAATATATTATAAAAAATATATTGTAAAAAATAATATTCTGTTTTAATATATAAATAATTAATAATATATTAATAAATAAAAATAATATTATGTTTAAATATAATAATAAATTAATTTCAGATAAAATAATTCTGTTTTTACAATATTTTATTTTTCAAAAAAAAATTGTTTTAATAGTATTCTGTTTTTATAAAAAATATTCTACATAATTAAATATAAATATGTTTTTAATTAATCTAGAAAGATCTGGAAAAAATATGTTTTTAAATATAAATATAAAAAATAATCTACATAAGTATTATATTATTAACCTAATAAAATCTGGAAAAAAATTAATCACAAATAAATAATAATTACATATCAACAACCAACAACCAACATCCAACAACTAAATAATTTCATATAAAAAAATCTGAAAAAATAAATAAATGAAATTGTAATAATACCTCAATGAAGCAACAACTAAGCTTGAACAATTTTCTTGAGTCTTGATGAGTTCTTGAATCTGAAACTTTTTACTGTTAAACAATAAACTAAGATTATAAAATTAAAATAAAAAAATATTAGCATGAAATTTAAAACAAAAATTGAAAAAGAAATCCTAAAAAAGAAATACAGAGGAAGAAGGAAAAGTAATATCTTTGAGACAAAATGAAGAAATGGAATGGAAGATAGAAGATGCAATTGGGAATTGAAGAGGTGGGTTTGAGGAACCGAAGAAGAATGAATAAGAATGAAGAAGAATATGTGCTTCTAGAACAACCAGTTTTTTTATTTTGTTTAATATAATAACTTCAACGACGTGAAAGTCGTAATTTTCCAAAATAGTTTTCACGTCGTAATGTTCTAACAGTAAAATATTAGTGACGTGATAATTATGACACTACATAAAAATATCGGTCATTCTCTCTTAATGTTATTTTTTTTTTTTTGAATTTAAAGTTGCAACATGAATTACACACCACAATTTAATTTTGAAAAATTCAAACTTCCCCTCATGTGGAAGCGTATCGTCTTAATTTTTTTATTTTCTTTTTTAATGTTGCGACGTGATTTACATGTTACAACATATTCTTTTTAAGAAATTCTGACTCTCCCACGTGCAAACCTGCATTTCAATTTTTTAATAATAAAAATATATAGCAACATAAAAATCACGTCGCAACTCCTTTTTTTTTCCACGTGATTTTCACATCACTATATCACGTGGCTAGAGAGAGAGAGAGGGTTTCTTGTAGTGTGAGGTTGAGTTAGAAGATACACCATGCCGAGTATGACAAGGGTCGAGCTGCACTAAAGGAACATGTCGGATCTCGATCATAAGAGTATTAGTAGACGATATGAATAGGTCAATCCCTGGTCTCATGAGAGTATTGATAGACGAAATGAACAATCACGTAGTTACATGGTAGCTCCATGGTTGCATGAGAGTTATAGAAAATGACGAAGGAGACGTTAGTTACATGATAGTAAAAGAGGACGATTGACATTATCAACATCATTTAAACATGAGAATCAAAGGAAAGCTTCATAAATGACCATTGAAGGTATGATAGATATAAAAGACATCCCATCTAGGAAGAAAATGGACAATAAATATCACTATATACACAATATGATTGTGATCTCACCTTATCCTCCGTATAGTAAATAACCAAATAATATTTATCAAGAAAAATTGGCGTCCACCGTAAAATCTCGGTAAAAAAAATTTAACCTCACAAAGCAATACATTTCACCATAGCATATGATTTATAAATCACCTCCTAGCAGAAGTGAACTTCGCACCATACTATATACGACAGATCTCTAGAATTTGTGCCAACATAACAAATCTTTATAAGAAAGTGTCTACACACTACAACAATCACAAAACACTAAGGAAGATGAGGAGGATGAGCTTCTTGGCCCTCAACCTCTTTCAAATGTAATTTAAAACAATCAAGTCTCAGAAAACTTTAAACCATCATCTTTATCATCCTTCTACGAACGACACAAAAAAACTATTTTTTTTTAAAAATAAATTATTGAAATGTTGTATGTTATAGGTGATAGTTTGAGAAGCCAATATAATTTAATTCCTTTTTAGCCGTGCGATATAACGTACACTTATTTTTCAGATTTAAAAAATATAAAAAAGATGGATTAATCGTACATAATTCTCATTGTTGGAGAGTAGTCTTCTCCTATTTTTCATGCACATCTAACTACGGTCTTAATTTCGATGATCGAGTTTCACAAAATTGTACGAGAGGAACGTAATTTTCTTTTCATCTTTTAACTTGTAGTATAAATACCTAAATATTTTGTTCCTTTAAATGTTTTAAATATTTTTTTAGCATTGTATTTTTAAGATATAAGTCAACATTAGCATTTCCAAATTAATAAATAGATAATGACAAAATAAAATTAAAAAGTGCAAATAGCATTGTTGGTCATCAAAGGGACGAGGGTTCCCTACATAACGTGTTGCATAAACACTTACTACTAGTACAAGTCTTGTCTGCTTTTTTGTCACCGTTTGCACATGTTCATACTTTCTGGTTTCGACACACGTGTTTGATTTTAACCATCAACTTGGGGAGCCAGACGTGGCTAAGGTGCATGCATTTTGAATTGATAACATGGTTTTTTTTTTTGAAAACTATATTAATGATCAAATGGCATATGACATGCCATAAGAAACAGAACACCAGAATCCCACCTGCAATGATACATACAGCAGAACCAGGATGAAAAAATTCTACTACAGCCACTCCCAATCTACAAAACCAAACATGATTTTACTACCATGTAGTATTATATAATATAAATATACTATTTATTATTCTTCTCACGAAAATAGTTTTCTTTCCTTCATCGCAATAGAAAATTTTGAGAATTTGTGATAATTATCGTATATTTTAGTGAGAAACAGTAAAAACAATGTCTAAAGAAATTTCCCTTATTAAGTTTTTTACAAAATTATTATGTTTAATGATATAAGGGATTAGCATAATTTTATAGGCAATATGTATAGCAAGACCAAATCAGATTCATAGATATTTAATTTATGAGAGATTGCAAATCAAATTATTAAGATGTGCCTTTTTATTTTACTTCATCTGCAAGTTTGAAATCCCCGTTACTTTTTAACGTTGCATGCGAAAGAGATATAACTTTGGCTACCAAGACGATTTAATGTGACATGAAAAGATGTCATTTATACCTTGGTTAATTAACAATCGAAAGGTAAGTTATCTGATCATGAGTTCGAATCTCAACATCTATATTTTTATTATTTACAAAAGTGGATAGTGTGCCCAACATAACATCTCGATTTTATTTAAAAATCGACGGGTGTATTTTTTTTTTATTTTTTATATTTTCGTTTATACCTACATAACCATATCACAAAATACAAAACTATATTTTACAGATTTTTGAAACATAAACATTGTACCTACATTACAGAACCATATCACAAAAGAACAATTGTATACAACAAATGCAAAGTCAAAATTGGACAAACTTATAATTTTACAACAAAACTAAATCAAATGATTAACCAACAAAAGCAATTATAAAAATGAAAGTCTTGTAGGCTGTCTAACAGTTCTATGCTAAGATTTGTCAGTGATTGTTAAACGTATATATAATTTGAACAAAAATTAAAACCAATTAGGATAATCAACAACAACATTAAATCTTCAGTAAAAGGAATTAAAAAAAGTGTTCTGGACTGGGCCTCCAAGACATAGTTGGGCGTAGGCCCAAAATCCCCCAGGACCAAGGCCCAGTCAGTCGGACAGATGCATAAAATAGTCGGGCATAACTCGATCTCGCGGGCAACCCACTAGGAAGTCGAGCAGCCTCCTCGACTCATCATATAGACGCTAGGGAGACCACGTCTCTCCCTCATGCGCCACGTCACCCAACTGTCCACCATTATCTCCTGAAAGATAGGGGAAGTTGGATCAGGGACAACACCTCATGCTAGGTCTTACACGTTTGTACGCGTACCTTGGAAGTTATTCTTTGGGCGTAGCTAATCCAGCCCAAGAAAGGACCTCGGCCCAGCGCTGGGGGCTCAATATAAATACCCTTTTTCACTAAAGGGTCAGATATGCTGAATTATTCTGTCTCTTACCATCTCTGTACCCAAAACTCACTTGAGCTTCAGAGTGTCTTGCAGGTACACCCCCTTCATCTTTCTATCAACCGTGACGTTCGCAACCAACAGCTGGAAGGCCCTTCTGATCAGGTAAGATCAGTGGCGCCGTCTGTGGGAATTTGTTATCCCATTCTTCCATTACAGAAGATCAAAGCTCACTCACCTCTCATCCTTCCAACATGGTCGACGAACGCGGTGACAACCACAATCTGGACCTTGTCAACTACAAAGATGAGGACAACGTGATCGTCACCCACGAATCTGACATGCGTGACGGGCAACCATCGACCCCATCTCTTGAGCCCGAGGACAATGGTGTCCCCCAACCTCAGCCAGCCCCTGCTTTCCAGCCCATACCGGTGTCATTCGACGGAGACCCCACCATGATAGCCATGGTGCACGCTCTGAATCAAACCAACTTCCTGCTCACTCAACAGAACGAGAGGTTGATAGTGCTGGAATCCAACCGCTAAACCGGGCTTCCCCGCCGCGAGCGAGGACCCCCTACTGAGAGACACCAACCAGAGGCATCCAAGAAGCGGGGAAGTTCACCTTCTCGTCGAGGGCGACGTTCTCCCGAGCTAAAGAAGAATAGGTCCACGGGGCACCCTGAACAAGTGGACGACCAACCGAGAGGTCCTCCTCAGCGAGATCAAAACCCGAGGAACGAAGTCTACTCCCCGCTGAGGAGTGACAAAGACGACCCCCACTACCCTCTATCACGAGCTATTATGGACGCGCCACTCCCGAGGGGCATGGAGAAGCCCATGAACCTGACACCTTATGACGGGATGACTGACTCGGATAACCATGTCGACAACATCAATGTTATGCTCGACTATCGCAACGACATCACCGGGAACGTTAAATGCTAGTTATTCTGAACAACTCTCCGGAAAAGGGCCATGGCGTGGTACAAAAACATAGCACCCGAATCCATCATTTCCTGGAGGAGCATGAGGCTGGAGTTCACACGACATTTCACCGCCTCCCAATGCCACCCCAAGACCGAAGAAACTCTTGAAGCCATTGTACAAGGGAAGAATGAATCGCTGCGCTCGTACATCGAGCGATTCAACCAAGAGGCCGTCGAGGTGGATACGACTTACTACATGAAAAAGTACCTCCTCGAAAAAGGACTCCTTCCCGAGAGCGAACTCAGTAGAGCCTTCGGGATAGAACCCCCTCGCACCCTTGACGAGCTTCTTCACAAAGCTCAAGCATACATCCGGTACGAGGAGAAATTGGTCGCACATAATGTTCGGATTAACCGAGGTCACGACGATGTCATAAGCTCCAAAAATGAAGATTAAACTGCTCCCCGACGCGCGGGGGACAAAAGGAGAGATGATAAGCCTCACGAGGTCCGTGAAGGACGAGGACCTGCGGGGCGATTCTCCGAATACACATTGTTGACTGCTCCCTGCGAGCGTATCCTCGCCGAATGCATCAACTCTGAGTTCAAGCAGGGCATGTCAAGGTTCCCCAAACCTACAGCACCCAAGCCCCATACCGACAAATCCAAATACTGTCGTTTCCATAGGAGCCACAGGCATGTGACCGGAGACTGTGTCCACCTCAAAGACGTGATCAAAATTCTGATTAATGAATGTCACCTCAAACAATATGTCAAGAGAAGAGAGACTCACCGGGTGAGGAGTAATCCACGAAAAGAAATCGCGAAGATTCCCCGGACCACAAATCTCCTTTCCAAGTGGCGATGTGCATCTCGCGGCCCGAAGATTTCCACTTCCTCGATGTCGACATGGGAGGACGACTTGCTGCACATAGCCCGTGGGAATATTTCCCCACCTCCTTAGTCATCTCTGGAGGAGGGGTGAACAACGAGAATGCCTCCATTTTTGTGAAGTGAAAATTCGATGAACTTTTGTTGACCGCACCTGAACAGTTGGCGACCCTAACAAAACCCCGGGAAAAATCCAACCCGATATCATTTTTCCTCGAAGAACTACCCAACATATCCCCAATTCGAGCACCCCGCTGATGATAAGAGCCAAAATGGTACGCTTTGACATCCAACGTATCTTGGTCGATCAAGGAATCTCGGTAGACATTATGTATGTCCACTTGTTCAAGACTATCAAGAGAGACAAGACAAACCTATCCCCTTATGTTGGATTAGACCTCCAAGGGTTTAATGGGGCCACTACTAGTACATGGGGGTACGTGGAGCTCATCATCAAGTTCGGAGAACAAGAAAGTTCCAGGGAAGTCAAAGTCCAATTCTTAGTAATAGAGTGTCCCTCTCTCTATAATTGTATCCTTGACCGACCCACACTGGCCGAATTGACAGCAGTCCCATCTACCGTCCACTTAAAGATGAAGTACTATACCAAGCTGGGTCGCGTGGTCACGATCCACTGGGACATCGAGGCTGCCAGGAGGTGCTATGATTTTGCGGTCAAAGGGCAAGCTGTAATCAACACCAAGCATAGTAAGAAGCCCAGAGTCGAAGAGCAGTCGCCCTCCCCGGTGTCAACTCCATCGATCTTGACATTTAACTTGGTGAGGACGGTGCTGAAACACAGGGCCCCGTCAACGGGCCAACACCAGCTCATCCCTTCCGCCCTATTCCGAACGGCGAGTTCGAGCTTATCCCCTTGGACGACGATCCCGACAGGACCGTGAAGATAGGTACCAGACTACCATTAGCAACAAAGGAGCAACTTACAACTTGCCTCAAAGAGAACGCAGATCTATTCGCGTGGAATGCAGATGACATGCCCAGACTCGACCCCGAGGTCTTCTGTCATCAGTTAGCTTTAGATCCGGCCATTAGGCTCGTAGCATAACGTAGGCGCAAGCAGTCTCCCGAGAAAGCGGAGGCTGCCGGGCGGCTGTAAAAGACCTCTTGGAGGCTAATTTTATTTCTGAAGCCCAGTACACAACCTGGCTTTCTAATGTAGTCCTCGTTAAGAAAAATAATAAAAAATTGCGTATGTGTGTTGATTATACTGATCTCAATAGGGTTTGTCCCAAAGATGCTTTTCCCTTGCCTAACATAGATAAACTGGTCGACAATTCTACAGGTTTAAAACTCTTGTCTTTTATGGATGCATATAGTGGATACAATCAGATCCCTATGCCGGACACAGACAAAAGGCACACGGCCTGCATGACCCCGACAAACAATTACTACTACAACGTGGTGCCCTTTGGACTGAAGAACGTCGGGGCCACATATCAACGCATGATGAAAAAGATATTCTAAGGAGAGATTGGAGACATGATCGAGGTATACATGAACGACATGATCGTAAAGTCGCACAAAGAGGTCGACCATGCACAACACCTTCGAATGGTTTTCGAGCAGGCAAGACAATGCAAAATGAGGTTCAACCCTGAAAAATGCACCTTCGGTGTTCGGGAAGGGGAATTCCTTGGATTTTACCTAACCGAACACGGGATCAAATCCAACCCCGACAAATTCCGGGCATTTTCAGAGTTCCCGACCCCAAACTCGAAGAAATCCATTCAGTCTCTCAATGGTATGCTCGCCTCCTTGTCCCGTTTCGTCGCCAAGTCCGCTCAACACGCCCTCCCTTTCTTCAAAATATTACGAAAAAGAAGCCACCTTCGAGTAGACCGAAGAATGTGAACAAGCGTAGCTCCACCTAAAAAGGACACTCTCCAAACCACTGGTCCTATCCCGGCCATTGGAAAAAGAGACTTTATATCTGTACCTACCCGTGGCAACTGAGGCCGTCAGTGCCATCCTCATCCGTGAAACCATTGATGGGAAAAAGCATATTTATTTCACGAGCAAAGCCCTCCAAGGCCCCGAGCTCAGTTATCAACAGATCGAGATAGTCTCCTTAGCCTTAATAAACGCCGCGAGGAGACTGCGACACTATTTCCTTGCCCACACGATTAAGGTCCGAATAGACCAACCCGTCAAACAACTTATCGGCCGACCAGACATGGTCGGTCGAATGCTAAAATGGTCGCTAGAACTATCGGAGTTCGACATCCAGTATGAGAGCAAGAAGGCCCTAAAAGCCCAGGTCCTGGCTGACTTCATTGCCGAGATGACACATAGCTCGGTCTCGACTAGTGGCGCCCACAAGTGGACAATAATTGTCGACGGTGCTTCCAGCTCGACAGGCAGTGGTGCAGGTATCATCCTCGAAAATGAAAATGGTATTTTGATCGAAGTATCCCTGGCATTGGCCTTCCTAACTTCTAATAACCAGGCCGAGTATGAAGCATTCCTCGTGGGTTTAAGATTAGCCGAGGACTTGGGAGCGAAAGAAGTAAAGATATCAACTGACTCTCGGCTCGTGGCATCCCAGGTACAAGGAGAATACCAGGCTAAGAATGACAATCTCATCGAATACTTAGCTCTAGTGAAAGACAAAATCGAAAAATTCGACGCATGGGAAGTCCAACACGTCCCCCGCGAACACAACACACGAGCGTATGTCTTATCTTAACTGGCGAGCACGCGGAAGAATGGCGGGAATAAGTCCGTGATTCAGGAGATCCTTCCCCGACCTAGCATCGAGAAGTCGCCCCTCTTCTCGAAGTAAACGCCATTGGCGATGCTCATTGCTAGATGACATCCATCTACAACTACCTCACGAAAGACGAACTCCATACGGACCCTAAAGAGGCAGCCACGACCAAAAGAAGGGCATGTTCGTACGTCCTCCTCGAGGGCAAACTCTATCGACGAGGATTCTCTATTCCATTACTTAAATGCGTCGAAGAGGAAAATGTCCCTGACATCCTAGGAGAAATCCACATGGGGATTAACGCTCAATATTTCGGAGGGAGGTCACTGGTGCGTAAAGCTTTACGAGCAAGATACTATTGGCCGACAATGCAACACGATGCTAGAGAACATGTCAAGAAATGTAATAAGTTCCAAAGACACACTGACATGCACCTCGCTCCCCCTAACAAGCTGAAAGCACTCTCCTCCCCGTGGCCCTTTATGTGGTGGGGAATGGTGATCCTTAGACCTTTTGTGATCGGCTCGTACCAGAACAAATACCTCATCGTAGGGGTGGACTATTTTACGAAGTGGATCGAAGCCGAAGCCCTGGCCAAAATCACAATGCAAAACATTCTCCGGTTCTTCAAAAGGAATATCCTCGCCCGCTTTGGCATACCCCAAGCTCTCATCACCGACAACGGAACACCATTCATGGACAGAAGATTTCAAGACTTCGTCGCCAATTTAGGCACAAAGCAACACTTCACGTCCGTCGAGCACCCTCAAACAAACGCCCAAGCGGAGGCGGCCATTAGGGTAATCCTACGAGGGCTAAAACGTAGACTCAGTGAAGCGAAGAAAGCATGGGTTGGAGAGCTATACAACGTTTTTTGGGCATATCGCACAACCCCACACTCCACAACTGGGGATACTCCTTTCAGGCTAACCTACGGGACCGAGGCATCCATCCCGGTAGAGATTCGGGAACCGACGCGGTGCACAGAAGTACCCCTTGACAAGGAACTGAACGACGAAGCTCTGCGAGTTGAACAGGACCTCGTTGAGGAAATTCGCTCTGAGAAGTCATAGAATGCGCCACGATGCAAAAGTAATAAAAAAGAGAATTCCAAGTGGGAAGCCTGGTCCTCAGACGAAACCAGAAAAAACCACGGGAAGGCAAGCTAGCCACGGACTGGGAAGTCCCGTACCGTGTTCGAGATAAGACTGGAAACGGGGCCTATTACCTTGAAAACCTGCAAGGTGAAGAACTTGCTCGACCATCAAATGCTGAAAAACTTAAGCAATACTATAGCTAAACAGCTTATGAAGGCGTGGGAGGTACGACCACAAACCTTCATCACTGATCGAAAGGGAGGACGACGCCCGCATAAGATGGGCATAACACTCCCCGAGGTTGGACATCTCAAAACGAACTCCATCGTCTCAATACCATGCCGGCAGGGCACCCAGATCGCGATGGGAAGGCCCAAGCCCCGAGATCAGGGTTTTCGACCGCAACCCTAGTCCTGATTCGTAGCGGACGTAAAACTCGCCCCCTCGTCGGTTCCCTAAACCGACGAGCCTATACAGTCGAGCAAACAAGTTCAAATAAACATCAGAGTTAAAACAAACTTAACAAAATAAACACCATTAGAATTATATAAACCGAACAGAATATTGTATTTAAGTCCCGGCCAAAGCCTGACCGGTAGAGTACATACAAAGGTGGCGCACAGGCCATCAAAACAAAATCAAAACAAAAGGAGAAAAGACACGCAGGCCAAAAATTAAAAAAAAAACTAAGGCATGCCGGCCGAACCAACTCCTCCGTATTATTGTCCTCATCATTCTCTTCCCCCAGCTCTTCCTCGAAGATGAAGGGACAGAAAATCTCCCTGTCAGTCACGATATACTTGTGAACCGTCCCCTCGGTCACGAGCCCCGGGTTCACGACCTTGAGTTGGTCGGTAGAATTTTCGAAGCCTTCTTTGAAGATGACCATTATTTCTTTCCCGAGTTCCCTGATCCGGCCAATCAGATCACTGCGAGCACGCAGGGCCAACTCTTCCTCGGTCTCATCATCAAGGGGATGAATCACCCCCTCCAATAGCTCAAGCCTTGCGTAGAGACGTCCATTCTCCTCGACGGCCTTGTTGAGCTCGACTTCCTACTCCTTCAAACCCTTATTTTATTCTGTCAAGGCATCTCGTTCGCGCTTGACCTTGTCTAGCTCATAACTCAACCCTTCTTGGAGCCTATGCTCCTCCGTGTAGTAAGAAAAATCCTTAGAGAGCTTGTCCCTCTCAGCCCTCATAGTCCGGAGTGCTTCCTCCGTAGCCTCCAACTTTGCGGTAGAGTTAGTAGTGTCAGACAGAACCAGGGCCGTCTCTATGACCCAGATGACAACAACGATATCCCGAGCCAGACCAGCCCGCCTGTCCATCACCTCTTAGTCGAGCAAAGTCTTTTCCTCAGTGGCATCCACCACGACAGTGCCTTCAAAGTTGAAGAAATCTCGTTACTGATAACAAGGGGGAACTGATAGCTCCCCAGATCTCCAGACGACATACCACCCACAACAGCTAACCGTTCCAGTGAACCATCGGTCCGCGAGTGTTTGGAGCGGGGAAAGTTGCCGAACGGCGGAGAACTGTCTGGTATTGATATTGGAGTGATTTTCTGAGGGGAATTCGGGGTTGGGCTGGAAGTACTGAAGCCACCGATCGCGTGCTCTGTCGCCGTCTCCTGGACACGACCTTTAACTTTCTTCTTTTTTGAAATCCCGCCTGGGGCCCCAGCCTGATTGGCCGGCTTCAATGCTTGTTCCTTGGCTGAGGGCATATGTCCTGCAAAATAGAAAGGAATCAGCAAAACAATAAAGCAATAGAAGGAGAAAGAGGACCGAGAGACGCTACCTAATAACCGAATAGCCTCCTCGTCCATGCTACACTTGAGCACAACCGAGGTTCTACGATGGGCAAACCATCATCACCTAGGTAAAGATTGTTTGATCGGTCCACACAAACCGCAGGGCTGAAACTATGGACATAATCTACCAGTTTTTTATAAGCCAACCTGTTTTCGGCCCCCAGGCTCGCATGCTTGGCCCGATAATGAATGGTCGGCATATCAAAATGATATGACTTCCATCTAAGGGGGATCTTCGACATCAGTTGCTCCATGCCTTTGGCATCCCGTTTCAAGAAATATAGGCTGTCGAGGGCACTTTGGGTGATGGGTTTCACTGAATATCACCTAACCTTGAAGTTGCGGACAAAGTCAACATAAGTCTTGAACAACCTCGAAGGCTGCTTGAAGGACACCCAGCTGTGCCGCCCATCTCCACCCGAGCGCTGCAGATGGAAGACACGAAAGAAAAGGGGCAGCGTACAACCAATCCCGAGATACCGGCAGACCAGCTCGAATGCTCGAATGAATGAGATAGCGTTGGGATGAAGTTGTGAAGGTGCCAGCCTGAGCCATCTGAAGACCCCCATCTGGAAATCGTTGAAGGGAAGTCTCATCCCCGCCTCCCGGAAGGCGAACTCATACATCGCGAATCGTTTCCCCATAAAACGCGGGCATATCCTCTCTTCTTCTCGGGGAGCATATCACAGCTAGTTGGGAGTATCCTCGGGGCCCAACTCCTCGACTTTTGTAAAAATGGGGACGTCTTCATCGACGAAGCGAGACTCCGATTCCAACGGCTCGTCGGCGACCCGCGAGAGATCATTTTGGCCAGACGAGGAGGCGGCTACATTCCATTCCTCCTGATGTCTTGGGTTAGCGGTGCCTGAAAAGAAGAAGGAACAAGTGAATTCGACGTCGCATTAAATCCACCCTTCCACCACAATTCAAGTGAAAGGGCGAAGGGGCTGAATGCCCGACGTACTCATATTAAGATTTCACGAACCAACAAAGGGATCTATAAAGATTTCACCCGGAGCATTCACGGAATGCCCGAGGTCTCTAAGGAAATCAAGAAATTTTCGCTCGGCGCATTCATAGGAAGCTTCCGACATTCATCTAATAATGCTAGTTCTATCCGGGCCATTCACTTAAATATGCTAGTTTTGCCCGACTCATTTAGGTTGTGCCCGAGGCCTTCATACATAAACCCTAGAAATATGCCTAAAACAGAAATCTACTTACTTTAGGCGAGAAAATCACTACTACAGTTTCCTAACAAGCGTAGAAATTTCCAGAAAAAAGGGGATTCAAAGAGTTACTTGACATAGAGATGACATGGAGATAACGACGGCGAACGACCACGACGGTGCTGGTTATGCTTAGAGTGG
Source organism: Lathyrus aphaca (assembly GCA_963966055.1). Taxonomy (NCBI): domain Eukaryota; kingdom Viridiplantae; phylum Streptophyta; class Magnoliopsida; order Fabales; family Fabaceae; genus Lathyrus; species Lathyrus aphaca. The sequence goes on along the minus strand of OZ014525.1, from coordinate 43,996,226 downwards.
AAGTTACTGGCTAGAAGTCTGATTAATCGTAGGAGCGAAAAGTAAAATGAAGTGGTCCCCCACTCCTTTTATACAATAGGAACGCGTGAAAGGACGTGCCTAGGTAATCATTACCTAGGTTCCCTAGGTCAGCCGAAATTCAATGCGCCGTAACACAGGAAATGATGCGACACACATTGAATTCCTTAACACGTCACCTGGGAGAATTTTGAACGACGTCGAGCACATGCGAACTTCCCCGACACCTAACGGTGTCGTGCGCTAATAAAACTCCTCGATAAGAAATGATGTTCGTGCGATCTCCGGCGCAATCTTGTGCTCATCATATTTCGCCGAACCTGCTTCCCCAAACGACTTCTCAACTCGACAGGTCAAATCCTTTATGTGAAAACATTTGACCCCCGACTACTCGTTTCATGTCTACTCTGCCCAACTAGATTTCTCTTAACTCATTTCTCCATCCCAGAGCTTCGACTTAGGGGGATCCTATTCTGGACTAGGCCTCCAAGACATAGTTGAGCATAGGCCCAAAATCCCCCAGGGCCAAGGCTCAGTCATTCAGGAAGATGCATAAAATAGTTGGGCAGAACTCGATCTCGCGGGCAACCTACTAGGAAGTCGAGCATCCTCCCCGACTCATCATATAGGTGTTAGGGAGACCACGTCTCCCCCTCATGCGCCATGTCACCCAATTGTCCACCATTATCTCCTGAAAGATAGGGGCAGTTGGACCAGGGACAAGACCAAATGCTAGGTCTTATACGCTTCCACACATACCTTGGCAGTTCTTCATTGGGCCTAGCTAATCCAACCCAAGAAAGGACCTTGGCCCAGCACTGGGGGCTCAATATAAATACCTTTTTCACTAAAGGGCCAGGTATGCTGAACTATTCTCTCTCTTACCATCTTTGTACCCAAAACTCACTTGAGCTTCAGAGTGTCTTGAAGGTACACCCCCTTTATATTTCTATCAACTGTGGCGTTCGCAGCCAACAGCTGAAAGGCCATTCTGATCAGGTAATATCAAAAAGTAAAATGAATATTTATAAATTACTAAGTGATATAAAATATTTACTTACTAGTTTTCCCATATTCTCCCTTTAAGATCACGACGAATAACATGCATATCATCTTGTAACACCCTAATTTTTGCCCATAAGATTTTCCATGTTTTCATCTGCATCTTGCATACAAACAAGATCACTGAGCATCTATGTGTTTTCTTATTTGCCTTTATTTGTTTATATTTTTTAACCTCTAACCAAGATACCGAAAATATTTTTAAAGTTTGCTTTTTCTTTTTCTTCTTCTTCTTCTCTTTCTCTCTCTCCATGTGTTCAGATGTTGCAGGGTTTTCAAAGACAAGGTAGTGTTTTCAAATCAAATGTGGTTGTTCAGTTATGATTCGTTTCAGATGGAAGTTTGACCTAATCTTGGTCAAACTATCAAAAGATTGTTTCAACTGCAAGTTATTTGTGCTTGTGACTTTTTCTCAGACAATGTGTATTCAAAGTTCAAGTTGTCTAGTGCTGAAATTCATCAGTTTATCAAGCTGTGTTTCGTGTAAAGTTTGGTTTGAATCTTCAGGTTTATCCAGGTCCATCAGTCCATTAATGGTTCATCTGTGAATTTATTTTCCCGAAGAACAATTCAGACGGATTTGAAATGATCCAAAACTTACTATCAGAGATTTATAGGATGATTGATTCAGATGATTTGATCCAATCACAATTTGTTCAGTGGTAACCGTTTTATTCTTAATCATTGGTTTTTGTGGAAGCAGTGCAAGGCTAGTTTTCAATTGAAAAATTGAAGTTCACAACAGTGTGCATGTTGGTGGTAACTGGTTCATACCCACTTTCATAACCATTTCTTTATCCTTTTAAATTTCCAAATTCCACATTTCTAAATCATGTCTATTTTCTTTTAAGCCCATTCGTTCAATATTGTTCATTTTTTTTATAAAAAGGCCCATATATTCTATACAAAAATCTACAAAGCCCATTTTACCAATTTTTTACTACAAAATTTATTACCAAAAAAATATAACCATTTAACCCCACCACATGTTAAACCCATCATCCCATGTTGCACCAAATATCCTAGCCAAGTTCACTTTCCAAATTACATCACAAGCCATTTACACGATACAAACTTCAACCAATTTTTTTATACTAATCCCCAAGCAGATGACACGCATAAGTCAAACACTTTCAGCAAGCCTCCAAAGAAGTACACAAGCTTCACATAAGCCACCATGCTTCAACTTCAAAGCGATTTGCAAATCTCAGCAGCACGAATATCACATACACGCAGCCTGCACCGCAAAGCAAAATGACTCCTTCTTTTATACAAAACGCTGCTAACACACAACACGTTACATCAACGCACACACTGCAAGACGCACCTGCACTTTTCATTTGAAGGAGAATGAACAGAAGCGTGATATTGGGAGAAGAAGAGGAACTCGTCCTCTTTGCTTTACTGATCTTCCTTTATTTTTATTTATTTATTTATTATTTTCATTTGATCTGGGCCTTAGAGTCCACGTGTGGTGCTATTCTCACCCGGTTTCAGGCGCATCACTCCCTCTGATCTTTGTTTTTTTTTCTTTTAAATTTTTCTTTCACTAGCTTATTTTTCTTTTCAAATAATACTTGTAATATTTGTTTTTTTTACTAATTTCTATTAAATCATTTTATCATTTCATTTTTAAGAAAATCATTTAAAAAATATTTTAGAAAATCATTTAGTTTTTTTTCATTTAATTTTATTTTGGCATTTCTTATTAATTTTTCATTTTATTGGTTGTGTGGATCATAAATGTTAGATACATCTCTTTTTCTTCATCTCTTTTCTTTTGGTTGATGAGATCTCCGATTTGATGATTATTCATTTTTAAATATGTTTAATCTTCATTATTTCAAATCTATGGATGAATGATCATTTGGATCATTATCCATACTTTGGAATCGTAATAGGTTGCATTTGATAAATCAAAGTGAAATCTCAATTAAGATTAGACCGTTAACACTTTTTCTTTTTGTATGACATGTTTTCGGAGGATGATCCATTATATCATCTCTCTAACATGTGTTAGCACTAACATCGTTAACCTTAATTCGTTTTGGTCGGCCTCATTTGTAGGGTAATTACTTTGTAAATTACTTGGCGATTTCTTAACATAGACCTAAATGTGTCCTTACTTCAGAATAAAAACCAAATTGAATACTTGCACTTTCATGGACTGGACCTCTTGTTGGTCGCGTCATCCTAAAGTGATTAATCATTTGTGTTAGATCCACGGCTTTTGAAGCTTGATGCGTAGTTGCTTTGGGTGTCCCAATCTCCTTTCAAGTTTCATCGAATTTGGGTCTAATCGTATCGATTAATCACCATAGTGTAAGATACTAAGCGGATTCAGTTGCCTTTTCGATTTCTGGTACTAAGTACCTTGTTATACTTTTTTTGTGTGGATGATTAAGTTCACCATTACCACTATTATGTACATATTTTTATTATTACTATTACTATACTAACTTTTAATGTCCTCTTTCACCTTATCCTGTTTAATTTCTTTCTTGCTCCCTTATCTCCTTTATTTTTTATTATGCTTTATTATTCATTATCATGTTTATGCTTATGGTAATTATATCCTTATGCTTTTTCTTTTGTCCATTTGGACACAAAAATATTAATAAAGGATTCAACTTCTAAAAAACTTGTGACGTTGATCTTGGACTATGGTTACTATCATTTGCATTGGAATTGGAGTTTTAGACTTAGATTCTAGGACATCTTCCCTTTGCTTTGATTATCATGGAGTTGATACTTTAGTTGTTATTTGGCAATTTCCTAGCTTATGCTTATAAGTATAGAACTTTTGTACTTATGCTTGGAAGTATCATCAAGTTTGGTTAGATCTTTCATCATTTATCTCTTTTATTTCTTTTTTAGGATAATCTCTCCATCTCTTCCCACTTCTTTAATTTTTAAAACTTCTCCCTCTTTTCAAAACTTCTTTGTTTGCAAACTTTAACCACTTTCATAATTCAAACCTTGACTTTGGTCAAGCGATTTTACCTTTTCTTTCATTTCTTAATAAATGCTAAACCACATAAGCATATTGACACCTTTTTCAAAAGACTTTAAAAAATGCAAAACTCATTCAATCTGTTTTGTGCCCTCGTGCACGTTTTTTTTTAATCATTTTCATATGTTTAGACATGACTCATTCTTTCTAGCGGAATTATTCGCTAAAGAATGATAACTTGTCTTTACATTTTAAAATCAATCCAACACATCAATTTTCACTATTTGTACCACGAACTACGAGGTTTTGATCTTACATTGCACATTGTGGGAACGTATGCATGAGACGAACATCTCGTCAAACATAAAAATCTTAAAAAATATTTCTCTTTTCACCTCTTCAATCTCTTTTACCAACCCATTTTCAAACTAGAAGCAACAATATTTTTAAAGGTCTCCCATGGAGTACCACAAACATTTTGGGTGCTTAAAACCTTCCTATCTTGTAACCAACCCCCTTACCCGTTTTCTACTTGATTCTTTTAGATTAATTTTTGCTTTTAGATTCATTAGGATTTACTCACTCTTTTTTCCTTTTCCTTTTGGAATAAAATAAAAGCGTGGTGGCGACTCTGTTTACTTTGAGTTAAGTTAACCAATAAACTACACTCATGATTTTACCGCTACAAAAAAATGGTGACTCTGTTGGGGAGTAATCTCTAAGCGGGTTCGACCTACTTTGATTTATTTACTGCTTTGGTTTGATTTGTTTGTTATTGCTTGTTCTATTTCGATTTGGTGATCCTTTGTGAGTGAGATAGATCATGTACCCGGATTTGAGTGAACTTATGATAGGACAACGATATTCAAGGAGATACGCGGCGAAGTAGTTCAATGAAGTATTAATTCGATAATCTCTACTCAGTTAGGCTCCTCAGATTACTGATGTCATGGCGAGTAATCGTATCATGGCATTACTTTATTGATCTGAGTTTATTATGCTGAGGACCGTAGAACCCTTAACCCATCCAGGACATTTTAGGAACATAGTACGAAAGTTATCCAGTTGTATACCTAAGGTGGCTATCACGCGATACTACACTCGGACGAGGTCCTCTTGAGGAAATTATCGGTTGGGGAGTATTTCAATGTACCTATGATCTCCGAAGGATGGCTGCTAACTCCGGGAATATCTGTTAGAACCCGCTGGTTTTCTGCAAGTACAATGAAGACAAACCTTAGTACATACCTTTGTGGGTTGTTGGTTCTTATCCCTTGATTCCGTTTCTTTTCTTGCACCTATGTCAATGCAATGACAATTGGTTTGAATTCACTTTTAGTAAAAGACCATTTAACTGAGAGATTTACGACCAGCAAAACATAAACTTTGTTTTTTTACCGTATAATACTGGACACAAGTAAGATTTTCATACTAATTTCATTCTAATCTTTGTATCTTTTGCGTAGAGATTATCCATCTAAACTTTGGTTATATTTTACAGTGGACACTAGTTGTTGGTTGCCATTGATCCTACAAAAGAAGTGGTCAGCATATCAGAGTATGAAGGAAGTGAGTTATACATAAGTGAGATTGTTCGAAATATTCGTGTGTATTTGTTTATTTAAGTTTACGTTTTTCTTTTATAGAGTTATACTAGTATACCGAGCACAAAGATATGTTCGAGTAGCACAGGCTAAAGCAAACACTATTACATAGGTCTAAGTGGAGGTATATTAATTTTCACAATGTTGCTTATTAGTGATGCTACTTGATAAGACAAAACAACTATATATTAATTCTTATTTGTCTATGTGTAGTGTCCTCAACAGAAAAATGGCATAGACTGCGGGTATTACGTTTTGAGGTTAATGAGAGAAATCTGTCAAATGAATCGATTAGAGATTCCTATTCAGGTATGGATGGATTTATAACTTATGATTTATTTTAATATTTAATGGATATGTCATAATTAATTATTTTAAACTAACTAATGCATATTTTATTTTGTTATGTAGTACTTTGATGAATACGCGTGTTCTCATTACACGCCCTCAAAATTGCAAGAAAATACAGAGGAATTGTCGAATATCTTATTGAAAAAAGAATAGTTTAAGATATAGGATATTGGGATTATGTGAATGTTACTGAGTTGTGGTTTATGTAAATAACTTGAATTGTATAGTTTTGGATTGAAATGATATTAGTGGTATTAGTTTTGAGATGTAAATGACTTGAATTGTATAGTTTTGGATTGAAATGGTATTTGTGGTTTATGAGATTAGTGGAAATGGTTAATGAATCATACTAGAAATTGTTACTGGAAATGTGAATTATACAGGTTTATTGAAATGACTTGAATTATACAGGTTTCTGCATAAAAAATGGTTAAAATGAGATTTTTTTTAAAATCATTAAAATTGTATAGAAAAGACAACGCTTTTTAGAAAAAGCGCTACCTATAGTCCACAAAAGAAAACACTTCTTCTAAAAAGCGCTCTCTAAAGGTATAGAAAAAAAATTCATTAAAATTATAGGTATACATTAGAGAGCGCTTTCAAAAGCGTTGTCTAAAAGGGGACATAAGAAAATATTTTTTCCTCAAAAAACGCTCTCTAAAGCTATATAAAAAAAATTGGCTAAATACCCAAATTGGTCCCTTAACTCCATCACTGGGTCCAATATGGTCCCTTATCTCTAAAAAGTGACAAAAAGATCCTTTAATTTGTTAAATTGTACCACGTTTGTCCTTCCGTCAGCAACCGTTAGTCAAAGTCAACTTAACATTCACATGTGGAGCCTAGATTGGGTGACTCAGCTGCCATGATTGGGTGACTCAGCTGCATCCTGCCATTATTGTTTCAAGGATGAGATATATTGCTAGTCAGGTTGAAAATAAGATTCGTATTGTGGCTTTGTCAACTTCACTTGCAAATGCAAAGGATCTGGGAGAATGGATTGGAGCTACCTCCCATGGTCTTTTCAATTTCCCACCCGGTGTTCGTCCTGTGCCGTTAGAAATTCACATACAAGGTGTAGATATCGCCAATTTTGAGGCTAGGATGCAGGCAATGACCAAACCAACTTACACTTCTATTGTTCAGCATGCCAAGAATGGGAAACCTGCAATTGTATTTGTACCTACAAGAAAGCATGTTCGACTGACAGCTGTGGATTTAATTACATACTCTGGTGCAGACAGTGGTGAGAAGCCATTTTTGTTGCGGTCTGTAGAAGAGCTTGAGCCTTTTATTAACAAGATTAGCGATGAAATGTTGAAAGTCACTACAAGAAGTTCCTATATGAAGCATTCCCGGTTGAAAGCCATCTTCATCACTTCTTGCACGACAACTTAAATGCTGAAATTGTTTCTGGGATTATTGAAAACAAACAAGATGCTGTAGATTATCTTACATGGACATTCATGTATAGGAGGCTCACCCAAAACCCTAATTATTACAATTTACAAGGGGTTAGTCACAGACATCTCTCTGACCACCTCTCGGAGATGGTGGAAAATACATTGAGCGATTTAGAAGCTAGCAAGTGTGTTTCCATTGAGGATGATATGGACCTTTCTCCTCTTAACCTTGGAATGATTGCCTCATATTATTATATCAGTTACACAACTATTGAAAGGTTTTCATCTTCATTGACTTCAAAAACAAAAATGAAGGGTATGTTGGAGGTTCTGTCATCTGCATCAGAGTATGCTCACCTTCCAATAAGACCCGGGGAGGAAGAGGTGGTACGTAGGTTAATCAACCACCAAAGGTTTTCCTTTGAAAACCCTGAAGTCACTGATCCACATGTTAAAGCAAATGCATTGCTGCAGGCCCATTTCTCTAGGCAATATGTTGGGGGTAATCTATCATTGGACCAGAGGGAGGTACTGCTTTCTGCAAACAGGCTACTGCAGGCAATGGTGGATGTAATATCGAGCAATGGTTGGCTGAGCATGGCTCTTCTTGCTATGGAAGTGAGTCAAATGGTAACACAAGGAATGTGGGAGCGAGATTCTATGCTGCTACAACTTCCACACTTCACAAAGGATTTGGCTAAGAAATGCCGGGAGAACCCAGGGAGTATAGAAACTGTTTTTGATTTATTAGAGATGGAGGATGATGAGAGACGGGAATTGTTGAACATGATAGATTCACAGCTTTTGGATATTGCTCGGTTTTGCAATCGTTTTCCAAATATTGATTTGTCTTATGAGATCGTGGACAATGACAACGTGCGAGCTGGGGATGATGTAACCCTACAAGTCATACTTGAGCGGGATCTCGAGGGTAAAACAGAAGTAGGACCTGTTGCTGCTCCTAGGTATCCAAAAGCCAAGGAAGAAGGATGGTGGCTTGTTGTTGGTGATACCAAAACCAACATGTTGCTTGCCATTAAACGGGTGTCTTTGCAGCGAAAGTTGAAAGCCAAACTAGAGTTTGCTGCTCCTGTTGATGCTGGAAAGAAATCCTATGTCCTCTACTTCATGTGCGATTCTTACATGGGTTGTGATCAGGAGTATGGTTTCACCCTTGATGTTAAGGAAGCAGATGGTGGTGAAGATGAATGAAAAAGTAATTTTTCTGATTCTTTTCTTCTAATTTTCTTTGGCCAGATCTAACAACAGGATAATGTTTAGTGCTTTTGGTAGCATGTACTAGTATGATCAATTTTTTCTATTTTTGTGACAGCTAAAATGCTGCATTTTATTATGCTTGTTGGCTCTGGAGTTAATGAATTTTTTGTCCTTTACAGTTTCATGAAAGCTGCTATTGAGAAGAGGATTATACTATCACGCTGAAGTTTTTGTTTTGTTCCAATAAGTAGGATAATTACTGAAAAACTGCAACTCGCGCGGCACTAATTGCTACATTAGAAAATGAAGTGAATTTGATTAATGGAACAAAGAAGCTCTTTTGTTCACTTTCTTGAGGATTAATTAATGGGAAGATGAAGATTCTCAGTTTAAAGGAAGAAGATGATGCCATGTCAGCTGCCACCTACACAATAGTTAACGTCTGTTAGGGGGTGGTGGACGGAAAGGATCTATTTGGTACAATTTAACAAATTAAAGGATCTTTTTGTCACTTTTTAGAGATAAGGGACCATATTGGACCCAGTGATTGAGTTAAAGGACTATTTTGGGTATTTAGCCAAAAAAATTCATTAAAATTATATACGTATACATTAGACAACACATTTAAAAACGCTGTCTAAAGACCCACTTGTTTGACATAGTGATTTTAAAATAATGATATTGATTGTGTATTGTGTCGTGGATCTCCGGAAACATCGGAGCATTTAATTTTGGGATGCAGTGTTTCTAAATTGATTTGGAGGGAGATAGCGGATTGGAATTGTTATAGCAATATTGAATCAACTAGTTTGAAAGAGAGTTTTTTTTGACTTGGTACTGTTTTGGCAAACGGAAGGGATTGAGGAGATGAAAGGAAGGTTGTGTTTGGTTGGCAACCACTTGACATATTTGGCTATTACGGAACAATTATTTTTAAGAATGAAAAGTGAAATGTTTTGGATGCGGTATGAGGTATCAAAACATTAATTTGAAGATGGTCATACATTGAGAAAATTACACATTTCAATTGTAATTTTTAGGAAATTATTAAAAATTCCATTTTTTATCTTTCATAATGGGTAATTGAAGTGTAATTTTCTTTTTGACATTTTTTATCTATCTTTTATAAACAGATTTGAGAACCCTTAATTCTTCTTTTCAATAGACTTCTTGTTTATAAAATAAATAAAAATAAATAAACATACATTGTTCATATATATGCCCATTTATATAATTTGGTAATAAAGTCTTGGAATTCACATCGCAGTTCAAGAACTTGGGATTCTATTAGTAAACGAATAAGAAGAAGAAAAAAAAATTATTTATGTAACAAAATAACAAGTTTATTTATGATATATAAACAATAAGCCTAAAATACCCTCCACCTAATGCAAGCTAGCAATACAGGAGAATATATAATAAATACACATAAATAATAAAAATATAAAATGCCATGTACTGTATAATAAATTCCCCAAAATAACCCTCTATAATATGTATGACTATGTCAAAAGACCAAAACTATGTAACAATAAACAATATCATACAAAGTCATCGAATCGGGTCAACAAACCCATCAACGATCCCAATCACACTTGGTGGTCTGAAACCCACCGTCCACCGGTGAAGCACCGCCGCCAGAGTTCAAAGGAACATGCAACTCACAAGTAATCTTCGGCTTAATCCTCCTCGTCTTAAGCACTCCCAGCTTAAACCTAATCCTAAGATAAATCTTCACATCAATCTCATAAACCTTAGAATCCTTCTCTTTATTAAAATCCAAACTCTGTTCACCATTAAGAACCACCACTTTCGAACCCTTAAACGAAGGGTTCAGCGTGTTAGTTGTTTTGTGTCCTTGATAAAATGGATCAAGAAAAACAGAGTGAACTCGAGCATCATGGTACAAAGCTCTAGCTTCGATGTAATCGTAGTAGATACCAAGTCTTTTGTTCGGGTTGCGGATTGTCATGTTGAGAGAGAGATCATAGTTGAGGTTGTTGCTGCTGTTTGTGTAGTTGAATTCCCTGAGGGTAGCTTGGGTGACGTGGACTTTGACTACGTTGGGACGAACGATGAGCCAGAAGAGGAAGATGGCGATTCCGATGATTATTATGACGGTGAGGATTAGTTTGAAGATGAGGTTGAAGAGACAGCCACAGCAGCAGTCGAAGCCGCCGCCGCGGGATGGGCGGTGGCTGGATCGTGGGGGTGGGATGGCAGGGCCGTAGTAGGCTCCGTTGAGTTGTTGTTTCTCGTACATGGTGGATAGTTGATAAAGGAAGAGAAGAGGTTGTGGAAATAAAAGAAATTGGAAAAAATAAGATATGAAAAGTGTAATATTTATAGAGTGAATAATAGTATATATGTAGGAAGGGGAGGTATGAGGTATGAATGGGAATGATCCATATGGAGTAGATAGGAAGAGAGGTGAAAGGAATAAGTGTATTTTGTGGACTGCAAAACAAGTGAAGAAACGCGTGTAATAGTCTTTACATTAGATTATACTCTTAGTTGGGAAAATTATTACGGCAATGGAATAAAAAACACGGCATCATAACTGAACTTCAGAACCAACCATGTAAAATTCATTAATTTTTTGAAAAATATTCCTTTTGGACATAATTACAAGAATATATTTAATGATTTTAAATTTAATGTTATAATCTAAGGGTGACAAACGGATAATTTGCAAAATCGGTTCCTTTTAAAATCGCATCATAAAAATTTGCAAAATTAGTTCTTCTTATTAGAAATGCTTTTAATTCAGGGGGTTTGTTTTCAAAACGGTGTTGTTTTTTTCAAAAGTCTTGTTTGTAAGTTAAGTTACGTCATTATCTTGACTTGTCTTTTTTTTTTTTAAAGATATTTTATAAAAACAACTTATAATATATACATGAAAGGGATTCAAACAAGAAATACATCCTTTTATAGTCTTACATAGACAAAATTGTTGAATTGTAATATCTTGTGTTGAGGTTATTCGACAGAGATAAGGAAATGTCGAAATACTGATGTCTGTCGAATTAGTTTAGCTATCAAAATATTGACTTAATTTTTTGTGTTTTATTTAGATGAGTTAGTTAGGTTAGTTAGAGTTTGCTTGATGTGCAAGCAAACCCAGTCTATAAATAAGGAGTGACCCTATTATTGTATGTAAGTGAATCATATAGTAGTTTGCAAAGAAAAGAGCAAAAATTTCTCTGTAGTATTCACAACTCTTATTCTCTTTCTCTTTTCTCTAAAATCCCAATTTAGTTTTCATTTTCTTCTTCTTCTTCTTCTTTCATCATCATCATCATCATCATTGTGCAGTGAAATCTTACAACCAAGAATGATTGTTTCACTCAAGTGAAGAGTGAAGAACAAGAGGAGTAATCAACCAGAAAGATTGATTCTTGCTCATCAAGATTTGATTTGGAATTTATCGGGTTTTGGTGAAATTCTTGAATGGGAATCAAGTGTATTTACAACATCTTTTATCTAGAGCATTGGTTAGACGATTCGTGGGAAGCAAAACATGATGTCGATGAATCATCTGAACATACATTTTCTGGAGAGTATCCCAATTCAAAAGGGTCAGAATTATGAGAATTGGTGTAAATATATGAAGGTTGTTTTTTGTTATCAAGATCTTTGGGATCTTGTGAAGGAGAGAGTGACACCACTTCCAAGAAACGCGAGGGATGAAGATAAAGTTGTACATAAATAATTGAAGAAGAAAGATTATAAATCTCTCATTATAATCCATCAATGTGTTGATCCAGATAATATCTAAAAGGCCAGTGATGTAGAATCATCGAAAGAAGCATGCAAATTTTGGAGAAATCATTTAGAGGCCCTGAAAAGGTGAAAAATATGAGGCTACAAATTCTCAAGAGAACATATGATTTGCTTTAGATGGAAGACAATGAAAACATGCATATTTTTTCATTAGGGTTACAAAACCGGTGAATCAAATCAAGGTATATGGAGAAGTGTTGAAATCAAGGTCAGTTATTGCAAATATCTTGAGATCATCGACTGCAAAGTTTGACCACATGCTAATAGTCATAGAAGAGTCGAAAGATTTATCAATATTGAAAAAGGAAGAGCTTCAAGGGACACTTGAATCTCATGAAAAAGAATGGCTGAAAGAGCTGCAAGCAATTCTAAAGGTGATATGGCTTTGTAGGCGCAATCAATAAGAGAAAAGAAAGGCAACAAAACGTGGTTCGACAACAAAGGTAGATGGGGATACACAAATTCTACTGGTTGAAGTCATAAAGAAGGAAGTTGGTCGAATTAGAGAAAATCCTCATACCAAAGCAACTAAAGAGGTGGTGTCGTAGGTAGAGGAAAAGGTGGTAGTAAAAAACATGACAAAAGTCACATTCAGTGTTTCAATTGTCAAAAGTATGGTAATTACTCTAGTTATTGTCCGAAAAAACAAAAGAACCAACTAAATGATGCAAAGTTTGCAAAGCATGAAGAAGAAGAGATGTTGTTGATGGTCACAACAAGAAATGAAGAATGATTTCAGAACTAATGGTACTTGGACTCAGGATATTCATCACACATTATTGCTAGGAAAGATTGTTAACATAAAACCCTCAATGAATAACATCGTAAAACTTGAAAATGACAATACTCTAGCAGCTAAAGGTATTGGTGAGTTCTGATTATGAGGAAATATGGTAAGAGGTCAGTAATTTCCAATGTATTGTACATACCAGACATGAAGAGTAATGTGCTCAACATAGGGCAGTTGGTTGAAAATAACTACTAAGTGTCGATTGGAGATAAGATGATGAGAGTTCTTGACTCATGTGGAAGGTTAATGTTGAAAGCACATATGTCTCAAAATATAACCTTCTGGATTGAACTAAATGTGATGAAACACAAGTTCCTTCCAACTACAACTAGCAGGGATGAATGAATATGACACTACTGACTTGGTCATCTCAACTTTAAAGACATCAGAGATTTGAAGAAAAGAAATATGGTTTTAGGGTTACCAGAAATCGACATTCTAAATGAATTGTGTGAATAATGTGTGAGGCGAAGCAACACAGGAACAACTTCAGCAAAGATGCAGGAAGAAAATTGATGTCAATCTTTTAAGTCAATACTTTGATGCGTGTGGACTTATCCAGGTGGATTTGATTTGAGGTAAACTATACTTTGTCACATTGATAGATTATTTCAGTCGAAAATTATGGACTTGCCATATCAAGAAGAAAAGTGAAGTGATTGAGGTATTTGCCAAGTTTAAATCTATGGTCGAGAAAAAGCGGTCGAAAGCTCAAGATTATAAGGACTGATGGTGGTGGAGAATATGTATCAAAAGACTTCGACAAATTATGTGAGAAAGAAATGATTATGCATGAGGTGGTTCCACCCTACACTCCATAGCAGAATAAAACTGTATAAAGGAACAATAGAACCATAATGAATATTATGAAAAGCATGTTGAAAGGAAATCATCTACCCAAATCATTATGGGGAGAAGTTATGTCGACTGCAACATACATTTTGAACAAATGACCAACGAAAAGGCTTGAAGGAATCACTCCAGAGGAATGTTGGTCTGATGTTAAGCCTAACTTGACTCATCTAAAGGTATTTATATCTATAACACATAAACATGTGCTAGATCAGTTGCGAATTTTTTTTGATGACAAAGCGAGTCAAATGGTCCTAATAGGATATCATTCGATTGGTGGATACAAGTTGTTCGACCTCATGAACAGGCAAGTAGTGATCCGCAGGGACATGATAAAATATGAGCTTAACGAATGGGGTTGGACTGGAAATGTCAAGAAGGATTTAGTGAGAATCCTATGTGAAGAACCATCAAGTGAATTCGAATGAGAAGTTCGATAAGAATAAGTTATAGTCATACATGCACAAACAGACCTTAGAGAACAAGACAAATGCCTGCAAGGTTGAAAGAATGTGTTTTTACCTAAGATGTTGTAGTTAATGATGAACGTGAGCTGGTGCACAATGCTTTTTATGCTGATGTTGAACTAGTCAATACAGCCGAGGTATTAAAGGATTCGAAGTGGTTGAAAGCAATGAATAAGGAACAAAAGTCCATCGAAGTCAACAACACTTGGTCACTTGTCGAATTTCCTTAAGATAAAAAGGAAATCAATATGAAGTGGGTATTTAAGGTAAAGTTAAATCCCAAAGTATAAGTAACTCGACACAAGGCAAAACTTGTGGAAAAAGGATTTCTTCAAAAAGAAGGAATCAAATTTGATTAAAGTTTTGCACCTGTTGCTAGGATTGAAACAATCAGGGGTGGGTTATTGGGCTAGAAAACATGGACAATTGGAAGAAGTGTCAGATGGATGTGAAATGGGCATTCATGAATGGTCCCTTAGATGAACATGTTTACATGAGCTGGCTGCATAAAGCACAATATGGACTTAAGCAAGCTCCAAGAGCTTGGAATAAGAAGATAGATAACTTTCTAATGGATAAGGAATTTGTGAAGTGAACAAATGGGCATGGGGTATATGTAATAAGAAGCAATAGTGAATTTCTTATACTATATCTCTATGTCGATGACCTGGTGACAACAAGAAGTTGCAAGAAAGAGATCGAAGAATTAAAACATGACTTAAGTGAGGAGTTTGAAATATGACACTTGGGAAATCTCTCATACTTCTTTAGAATAGAATTCTACATGAGTAGTGGAGGCTTAATGATGCATCGAAGAAGATATGCAAGCAAAATACTCAAGAGATTTGAGATGCAAGATTGAAATGCAACTTCGACTCCAGCTGAGCCCAAATTGCAACTATAGAAAGACACAAATTGGATCACTTTGATACCTTGATCACACAAGGTCTGATCTAGCATACACTGTAGGTATGATGAGTAGATTCATGCAGAAGCCAAAAGTATAACACCTAGCAGTGACGAAGAGGATACTAAGGTATAAAAAAAGAGCTCTTGACTATGGCATTTTGTTTCCTGTAGCAGATGAAGGAAAATAATGAAAGTTAGTGGGTTACACCTACTCAAGTTGGTGTAGTGATGTTGAGGATAAAAAATCTATAATTGGCAAGCAATGTGTATGGTGAATTTGTTCGAAAATATAATAGGGAAATTTCATGGAGCAATCACCATGAAGATTGACATCATGTCTGCTATCAATCTGGCGAAGAATTTGATAGTGCATGGACAAAGCAAGCACATCGAAATGAGGTTTCATTATCTTTGCGAGAAAGTGGAAGAAGGGAAGTTGAACTTAGAATACTATAGAACTGGGAATCGGATTGCAGATATCATGACTAAAGGAGTGCAAGTCGAAGTATTCAAGAAATTAAGATTTATGATGAATGTATATAGCTTAGACATAATGAATTATGTGGTGTGTTGAATTGTAATTTCTTGTGTCAAAGCAGGTTGCTCGATAGAGGCAAGGAAATGTCGAAAGCCTATGTGTGTTGAATTAGTTTAACTATCAAAATGTTGACTTAACTTTATTTGTTTTGCTTAGCTGAGTTAGTTAGGTTAGTTAGGGTTTGCTTGGTATGCAAGCAAACTTAATCTATAAATAGAGAGTAACCATATTATTGTATGTAAGTGAATCATATTGCAGTTTACAAAGAAAAAAGCAAAAGTCTCTCTACATAATTCACAACTTTTCTTCTTCCCCTATTTTCTCCAAAATCCCAATTTATTTTTCTTCTTCTTCTTCTTCTTCTTCTTCTTCTTCTTCTTCTTCTTTCATCATCATCATCATTATGCAGCGAAATATTGCAACCAATAGTGGTTGCTTTACTTGAGTGAATAATGAAGAACAAGAGGAGTAATTAATCAGAAATATTGATTCTTGCTCATCAAGATTTTTTTTTAGAATTCATCAAGTTTTGGTGAAATTCTTGAATGGGAATCAAGTGTATTTCCAACAAAAATTAGGACAATATCAAGTGGAAAAACTCGTGAAATTGAGAGGTCTCCTTCTATGTTGCCTCCAAGATTTAGATGTAGTCAATTACATTAATATTTTTTGGGATATAACCATGACATAAGATATAAGCACTTGATAGGGTGGTATAACCCTTTTGGAATTTTTTTTCATGTTTTCATAACCTTTATAAATATCAAATTTTGTAACTTCTTAAACACATCAAATCAATAATCAAAATATTTTACACACTTCATCTTCTTTATTTTACTATTTTTATGCATTTTTAATTAGTAACTTAACTTTTCATATTTGTATTCAACACTCTTTAGATTAGTTAAGGAGCCCTCAGTTATAAGATAGATTTCCCCATTTAGTGTAGTTGTTTGAAAAAAAAGAAGGATCATTATTGAGATCTATCAACCGAATTTTGGCTAAATTTTAGTAGTTTATCGACAAAGTTGGCACGCTCCATGAGACAATACATTTAATACCACTAGAAAAATCCAATCACCAGGTCAGGATTATACTTTACATATGCACATATAGTCTATAAAGAAGTTCAGAGGCATGGATCAACCATAATTGTGATCTATGAGGAGGTCAATTGTAACACCCCGAATATTCCCCGACATTTTTAAAAAATAAAATCCGACAATCAGAGTAAAATTCTATCTTTAATTCGAGATGCTACTTTCAACTTTAAAAAAAACTCCCTTAAAGATTTTGATACATAACATGAAAGAGAAATTTTGTTTGAATTAAGCAGCGAAAAAATTAAATATAAATATCGTCATCAAAATAAAACAGTTTGAAACTTCCAAATCAACGCCAACATGTTCTAAAACATAACATTGTAAACTAAAATGAAAAAACGACGCTCCTGACTCCTATATTACGTATCAGAGCAGACACAATTAACGTGAAGTACTTCTACTTCACCGACCACGAACTCTAACTACGCCTGAATACTTGCATGTTACCCATGTAGAGGTAACATTCAAACATAAGGGGTGAGATTCTTAAATCAATTAAAAGAGGAAAATGATATAAATATAAGACATATATCACATAAGTACAATAACACACATATCACGATAAGAATCACCACCCAACTACACATCTACCACAGACACATCAACAACATATACATCCACGTCATACATACCAACAATAATGTATGAAAAAGAGACTCATCCATAAACTCAATGCATATGGTACCATTTAACAATCCATGTTTCATGATCCAGTTCCCGTCGGAACTCTCGACCCATATTTCATGGTCCAGTATGATCCCTATTTCATGATCTCACCCACGACCCTTGTTTCATGGTCACGTACGATCCCTATTTCATGACCGCACCAACAACTGTGATTGAATTCAATCGCGCCACCAACAATGATTCCATCAAAGAATTCAGATGGACGTGGTTACCCTACCTTGGTATACCACCCCACAACTATGTACATGTCATGCAGAATCTATGACTATATGCAATGTCAACAACAACAATAACTTCATGCAACAACATCAACAACAACATATAACAACATCAACAACAACGTATAACAACATCAACAACAACGTGCAACAACAACCTCAACATCTATCTATTCCTCATTACATCAACATCACTCAACTATTACTTGCATTTTAACCAACATACTTCCTTATGTTACTACCACAACTCTACCCCTTTGCACCATTCAATCATGCAACTATAACCACAACACAACATGTTATAACAACAATGCAACAATATTTTACTACAACAAATCATCCGCCTCAACATACTACAACAACTACATACTACTATAGGTTCATACTACAATGGCTTAACGACAACATACTACGACTAGTTAGTAGCGACAACATACAACAACACTCACCTACAACATATACACATTCATTTATGCATGTATTTCACATAGTCAATTTTAATATTCAACAAAACAAGTGTATAACCTATCAATACATGCTCCTAACACCACCGCATCAACATAAAGCCACTAGGATATATAATAATTAATTTCACATACGCAACTAAACTTACGTCATGTATTCTTAAGTTTCACACAACAACATTCAACATTAACAAAATGCATGTATTATCTTTATAGACTTGTTCACAGCACATCAACAACATACCAACCCTCTTAAAGCATTAAACACAATTTTTCAGGAATTTTAATGAATTAAAATATATTTTATCACTCCCAAGTCTCGCTAAGAGAGGAAGCCACTGCCTTGAAGATGCGAAATTTTCCAACAGCTCACTAAGCGAGCAACACGAAACCAGCAGAAAATCCTGCGAGTTTTGCACTCCTCCTATGCGATGCGATACTCACCCTAAATTAGGGTAAAATACCAGTCCTAATCTCTGTTTTCACCAGAATGTTCACAATTATCAATACCAACACAAACATATTAATCAAATTTCATAAATCCCTCAATTTCATATCATATACATCGATTTATTAATCACCCAATCCCACTAACATACCTAAGGACATCTACCCTAACATTCATATCATAATACCCTTAAAAGATGAAAGATACCCCACCCTTACCTTAATTCGATGGAAAATCCCTTCCTTTTTCGCGAATTCTTCCTTTTAGCATTCTCCTCTTCCCTCTTCTTCACGCTTTTCCCAGAATTCTTTGATCAATTTCTACGAACTGAATTCTCTTTTCTCCCAAATTCCCAACATAACCCTTAGACCCCTAATAATAGAATCCCCATCTTGCCTTTACTAACCTTTCATATAATTACCATAATGCCCTTTCCATTTAATATTCCACTAATTAAATTATTAAACTTATATTAATTCCAATAATATAATTCTTCTTACTCCACACATTTTCCTTCATCTCAACACCTCCTCCCTTCACTAAGGATATGCAACCTCTAATAAAGCACAACAACACCTAACAATTCTATTAATCGAATAAATAATTAAACGATTAAATTGGGGCCTTACATCAAGCCTACAACAATTGGGTGAATTTTTATAATAAATGGGAACACAAACAATTGTGCCTATTCCTAGTGGTTCAGATGTTATGACAATTGTTCCATATGAGGGATACATGACAACATATATGAAATCTCTTGTCAACCATCTCTTTCAATAGAGAAAAAATACTTATAAGGATACATGACATCATGTATTCGTTCTATTAACAACTTGCTAATATTGTACGACCTATAGTTCATAATGCGGTCCTAAAAGTTATAGAGTTAAGACCAAATCAACCAATTCAAATGATATTGATGTCATATTAATTATTCAAGGAGTTCAAGGAAGTTAATGTTATGATGACATTGTTACTCAAAAATATATAGTCAGCCTATACGACGGTAGAGCTTTTTCTGGTCCAATTCAGTTCTCTACAACATATACCATGTACCCTTTGTTATTTTCATCCTTCCTAGTATTTTTTGCAACATCTAACCCTAGGGGACCTAGTGATGAATTATACTTATAATTAGACTAATTATAAACTTGGACATGGACATGTGGCAAGAAGAACATATGAGTCAGTAAGGAAAATTAGTATGTTCTGATTATCATCTTATGGTAGTGTTGTGCAAATGAACAACATGTTTTATGATAAATGAAACACATTTATCACGACAACATGAATTCAAAGACCAATTGAGGAATACCTCATTCAACAGGTAGATGAACGATTCCCACTTATACTGGATAATGTTACAAAATACATGCCATAACTTGATGTACCCTTACCATCCATGACAAGTTCAATAACACCTGGACCAGCAATTGGTTATATTGTTGAACTATTATGGATCATAAATCTATTTTACCAATGTAACACCTCCATGGTATTGTGATATCGTGTTATAAACACTATAGAAGTGAACAAGAGAAGCCATGATAAATCCCCCACCTCAGACTCGTTTTAACAAGGTTTTCAAAACCTCTAACATTTTATAGTGTTAGCTAGCTGCAGTTGAGATTATACCTCTTAAACAACAATTATTGGATCTCAACCTCGTAATCGCTATAATCAAATGGTATATTAGGATTCAATTTAAACCCATGAATAAAAACCTAAGGCGATTATCTTGGTCTCCTTACTCTTAAATCATCATTGGATTATTCTGGATAGATATTCTCACACTCACCACTATCGAATTTAGTGATCAACACTAGGCGTGTTCAAAATCAAACCAACTTAATAGAAAATCGCAAACCAAACCAAACCAAACTAAACCGAATCCGCAACAAATCACATTTGGTTTGGATTTGTTCGGGTCATCTTTTAACAAAATCGTGTGGTTTTGTTTTGTTTGCGGTTTGTATTTTGCAAACCGAACTAAACTAAACCAAACTGCATTATGTTACAACCCAAACTTCACTTATCCCACATCAAACCCAAAAATCAAACCTATTATGATTTTACCTTACAATTACAAAATATTTTCTCGTATTCACACTTAGGTTTTCAGTTTCAACCTTCTCAAACCTCTCTTAATAGTATTGCACATTCTTTTCATCTTTTTTGCCATAAAAGTCTCGCATCTTCTACATTAATCTCTCATCTCATGTGTTCTTTTTTTCATTTTCTCATTTCTATGTTACTATTTTCTCTTTTAATTACATTTTTATCATGCATTTCTTTTCTAATCTCACATCTCTTATGTTTTTTTTTTAACTTCTCTAATCTCCTTTCTCTATTTTTTTCTTGTTTTATTATAATGTTTTTGATATTGTTTTATGCTTCTATTTTTTTTCCACTTTTGTTTATATTGATTTTGGTATATTGAATGCGAAGTTTTTGTCTAAATATGATGAATTTTGTTATTATTTGGTAATGTATGAATGACTAAACACAAAGCTATGTTATTCTCTATAAGTATATTTATGACTCAATAAAAATCTTGTAAGATGATAAATACCACTCTTATGAATTTTTTAAATCTTATATTTATTCTATGTGAAAAATGATTTCTTTTTCAAACATTTAAAAAAGTAAGTGATTGAAATCATGAATTTAAAAAGAAGAGAATAAAGTTTCTCCTAAGCCAATATTTACTTACATCAATGTTACTAAAGAAGCAATTTACAAAATAAAACTTATAAAAAAAAAGATATTTTGAAAGGGAACAATTATTTAGAAAAACTAGAGTTAACTATTAATGTATTGAATGTGACTTTTGTTTGACAGGTATTTAATGTGACGTTAAATATTATAATAATTTAAAATGTTAATTTATTATTTTTCTTTGTCAAAATATTTCCACTCTTTTAGATTGGTTGAACAAAACACAATACATATTTTAAATTTATCTTCTTTGTTTCTCTTTCCATTTCTCTATCTCTCTCCTCTATCCCATTAAAACTTTTCTCTCCCTAAAATATAGTTAGACCTTATTGAGAATTAGGTATAGTGTTCATTTTTTTTCCTTATAATAACAAAAATTGGTACTAGAAATTCAGGGGAAATTTTGCACAAATGAAACGCGTGAAATTTGAATGTATTAGGAAGGAGCACGTTCGTGGAAACTTCCAAGTCCTAACCTCCCTAAGCAAATCGACTTGACTTTTGTATGCTTTCATTTTCATGTTTATTTCTTAGCTTTCTAAGTCATCCACTTTTTTTTATGCTTTCCTTTTATTTTTCTCGATTTAATATACACTTTTTTCAAGTGTTTCTAAGTATTAATAAAATCATCAAATGGTTTTTTTAATTACATTTTAAAAATGCATTTAATCAGTCTGAAGTTTTTAGAGACTATGCCTAGACAAAAAACAGTTTACCTATGAAAAAATAAATAGAAACTTTATATAATCAAGATATAATTAAAAAAATATTTTATGGAATTTTATTTAATTATATTTTATTTCTAATAAATTTAAAAGTATGCATGATAGTTTATTTTACAGGTCCTCGAAATTTTTATTACTAGAAATATACGAATTATCTGCGGATTTTTTCCGGGAAATTTTTCGCATGTATACTTACGAAATTAACTGCGGAATTTTTATGTAAAAATTTGTTTTCTACAAAAAATAAAGTCGCAGCAAAATTCACAGGAAATCCTGAGACTTTAATATTTTTATTTTCCTGCGATTTGTTTCGCAGGAATTAACTAACCATTAAAAACTCAAATCCTCTGAAAATGTCGTAGGAATTGCTGCAAGTATTGCTGCGACCTTTGCTACGAATTATTAGTACTATATTTTTTTTTTGATTTTTTTTTATATTTTTAATAATTATAAATAAAATTATAAAACATTCTCTTGATATATTCTAATTTCATATTAATTGCATATTTCTAATTTTTTTTTACTATATTAATTGATTTTTTTTAATTATTTTTTAAAGAAAATTAAATAATTTAATCATTTTTGTTAGAATAAAAAAAACAAAAAAAAACTTATTAATTCTTATATTTCTAATTAATTATTTCTTAGAAGAAAATAAAATAATCAATTAATTTATTAAATATTTATTTTTATTTTATTGATAATATTAATTAGTTTGCACATAGTATATACCAAAGTTTATTGATAAATTTTTAGTGATTAATTGATATGCCCTAACGGTGTAAAATATTTTACACTATCAATTCATCACCCATTAGCTATATTTTATAAATTTTTAAAATAAAAGTCAAACCTGTTATAACATCCGACGATTATTATTCACTGACAGTGTACAACTTCTTTACACTGTTAGTGCATATCAATTAAATCCTAAATTTTATTGATGATATCTATGTATAAAATAAAATAATAAAAGTTTATTGATATTTAATATGAGAAATATAAAATTTTAATTAAATTAAGATTGTAAAATTTTCTCTTTTTCTAATAAATTAAATTATTCTCTTATTTAAAATACATATATTAAATTAGTTAAAAATCAAATAACTTTAATACAAATAATTTTATTTTTGATTAAATTTATTACTTTACAATCAATTTTATACTTTAAAAGATAATAATATAAAATATAAAACAAATTATTTTAAACTAATATTTATGAGTAACAAAACAAAACAAGTTAGAAAGTACTATTCATCTTCATCTTCACAAGCGTTTCTACGTACGAGCTGCTAGGGTTTCATCTTCACCGAGCTTACAGTTCTCCGTCGACGACGAACTTGCATATCTCCGTCGAGTTTTAAAATCTACCGCACAATCGTAAACCCCTTCTTCATTCCTCGCAGCTTTCGAGTTCTGATTTAGCTAATGTTTCGGTTCTAAATACAAGTCTGAGTTATCATGTTTGAATTAGACGCATAAATTCCTAATACCTCCGGTAAGTTGAGTTGGAACATCTTGACTTATTGATCATTGTTTTATGTTTCCTATGACTTTACTTGCGACTTCTTCCTGTGACTTTACCTGCGACTTTTTCCTGCGACTTTACCTGCTAAAATAATTACCCACGAAGGTTTTAGCTGGGAACAAAAATTGGCAGGAAAAGTCGCAGGTAACATGTTTCCTGCGGTTTTTTGATCAAAATCCGCAGCCGCAGGTAAATTCGCAGAAAATAGAGTATTTCTAGTAGTTTTAAATTGACATATTAAGGTGTGATTAGACGGCTATTTTTGCACTTCATAACATTAATTTCAAAATATCTTTATAAAATTGAAGTTATATGAGAACATCATAATATATTTTTTGGATAACATGATAAAGCAATTTTTTACAAATATAAAACTTATATATATATATATATATATATATATATATATATATATATATATATATATATATATATATATATATATATATATATATATATATATATATATATATATATATATATATATTTTTTTTTTTCTTTTTTTAAGATCGATTCATAACCTTATTATTTCTATCGATATAGAAATCAAGAACAAAACTCACAAAACTCTAAAATAACCTTTATGAGTTGATATATCATCAACTTGTATTCCTTAAACCTATATCAGATTTCAATCAGAGAATAAAAGCGGAAACGTATCCGAGTTTTCTATTGGGAATCAATAAAGATTTGCGGGTATTTGATCTTCTGATTTGTAGAGTTCCTCTATGGTTTATTGATTATCCTCTGATGGGGATGAAGAGAGAACTTATGATAAGTCATTTTCATTGTCTACAAATGGGGACCATAACCCCTATAAATAACCTTAGGGTTATTTCTTAGTTTTCAATATTCTAATTTGAACTCTCATCAAATTAGATATTGACTTATGGTATCTACAAATTAATCTTAGCTCTCATGATATTTATATTTTTAGCAACAAACTTAATATTAATTAGAGCACTGAAATTTTGGCTAGTTAAATAATGCCCCTAACACATGTAATATTACAATTGCAACAAAAAAATCTAACAATCTCCCATTTGTCACATTATTAATCATACACATGTGTTAGACTTTATGATGTAAAAAATCACTATTTAATTCCTTAAGCAAATCCATGTTATCTCGTTCATTAGTCATGTCAATATACATAATCATGTGATTTTTGTTATATAAATCATAAATAAACCCATCAATGATCACCAATAGTGACACAACTAAATGACATAGATCCATCATGAAATGTGCAACATGAAAATCACATGAAGTTGGTTTGTATATGCCGATTTTCAACTTATCCCACTTTACTTTAGTGAGATCATTCAATAACTTTATTGTACATAATGTAAATTACTAAACATCAAGCTTTATTATTTGGAAAATATCCAAAACATAGTATGCATACATAATACCAAACATAGAACAAAAAATTCGTAATCGACTAACTCCCACTAAACAAAGACTCCTTTAATGGTAAAACATCCATGCGAGCAGTGTGCTCATGAAAGACCTTGGGTGAAAGACCTTTTGTAAGAGGATCTTCTATCAACAAGATTATCCCCAAGTGTTCTATGAAAATATGTCCACTTTGTACCTTTTCCTTAACAACTAGGAACTTGATGTCAATAATTTTTGACTTGGTCGAGCTCTTATTATTGTTGGAATACATGACGAGTGATTTGTTGTCACAATATCATTTAAGTGGGATTTTGTTAATTCTATGATTTCATGATTGCCATTATGTTTGGTAAAGAAGACTGATGATGTTGAGGACATTATCCCTGGAGAGAAAGCTGATGCAAAGAAGACTGATGATGTTGCTTCCAATACTGATATGGGAAACTGGTGTAGTCTATCTCCTTGTTGAGTACTCATCCTGTGTTATGGGAGAGCAGTTGTTAGTATGGTTGTCGTATTATGGCTAAAAAGGGGGAGAGTTAGCTAAATCTTCCTTGGTTGTTCTTCTGTTGTGTCTGGTTGTTTGGTTGAGGAGAGATGCTATTTTGATTGGGTGATTGTGTTACTAGGTGTGATTGTGCTACCAGGTGTTCTAATTTGTGCAACCAAAATGTTGTTTCTTAATTCTTCTGCTGCTTTGATCTCTGATAGTTGGTTCCTTCTAGTTGTTTGGTGTTGATAATGTTTTTAGCCATAATTTTCCAAAGGGGGATAAGTAATAGTGTGTACTATTGAGGTCTGATATGAAGATGTGATGTTGAGGTACTACTACATGAGGTACTAATACACCTGTGTTATGTAAATTAGTTTTAGCCAAAATAAGCCAAAAGGGGAGATTGTTAATCCTATGATTTCATGATTGACATTATGTTTGGTAAAACTAATATGGCTGGAACATGTTGAATAAGAAGTTCCATATGTTAAATTAACATGGTCTAGATTCTGGAAGAATATGTCAAACAAGATGTCCTCACATGGTAACACAATACAGATGGGGTTATAAGGACTGACAGATGTTGATCCAGATGTTGAAACATCTGTAACTGTCATGACATCATTACTATCATATGTTACAGAAAAATACTGAGCCAGATGTTGAAACATATACAACTATCATGACAACATTACTGTCATGTGTTACAGACAAATGTCAAAGAAAGATGTCATGACGTCTCGGTATATGGAGCTGGAGTGTTGTGTTTATGAATTGAATTATGCAGAATATTTTCTAGAATATTATGCTATCACATGTGGAGTTGTTGGAGCTGTTTAAATGACTAAGAGATTCAAGGTGGAGCTGTTTTTCAAGGTATTTATAAGGAAAATCTTTAGGTTCTAATTTTGAAGATATTCTGGAGCTAATGAGAGAAGTCATAACCTTGAGGAAAATGTCTTGGAAGTTTCTTTTGCTGTTCTGGAACATTTTGAAGAAGATGTCATATGACATTGCATACGACATCGCGCAAGTGTTGAACTAGAGTGATTGGATTTTCTATATTTTAAACTGATGCAGAATATTCTAGAGATATTATGCAATCATATGTGGCGCTGATTTAAAGAGGTACTGATTTAAAAGTCTTGAAGATTCAATCAGAATTCACAAAGATATATATACTTTCCAAATAAGGAAGATTTGATTGAAGACCTATTTTGTAGCAGAATCTTCTGCAGATTTGTAACAACAAATTTGATGTGTTTTGAAGGCCCAAATCCAGTTGGGAAATTGGTTATAAATAGAAGTATTGTAACCTAGTTTTTATACCAAGATGTGAATAGAAAATATGTAAACATTATGGATTTGTTTGTGAACCACTCTCTATGAGAGTTTGTATTTGTGAGCCACTCTCTTAGCATTCTGATATTAGGGTTTGACTGAGTTTATTGATTTGTAAGGTTGTGTTCTCACTCAGAATCTCGTAAGTAATGAGTTGAGTGTTGTTCTTGGATGAAGTTTTGAAGCAAATCCAAGTTGTGTTCTTGGTCAAGAATCTTGGCTAGGTATTGTCAAGGAAGTATGTCTTCTGGTTTGATCTTGTTAATTATAATTATCACTGAGGTGATATCAGGAATGAGATGGTGATTTCTCATATCTAGATGATAATTTCTAGGTAGAAGTTGCACTGGGTAGGGATTATGTGAGAAGTTGGGAACTGAGACTATTTAGGCTTTGAATTAATACTGTTGATAATGAATTTCCTCCTGGCTTGGTAGCCTCTAGATGTAGGTGAGTTTGCACCGAACTAGGTTAACAATCCTTGTGTTATTTATGCTTTTTAGTACTTTTATTGTATATGTTTTACCTTACTGCTTCTGTCAGACCAGATATCTCGACATCCTGTAGGACATATGGGTCTGTTATACCAGAATTTCAACTTTCAATTCCTTCCATAATTCACAACCCAATGACAAGATTCCTCATCCAAATCCCATGGTTGGATGCTTCATAACTAGTTATAAACTCTACTGCCATGATGGATTAAGCTGTAAGAGTTTCCTAGCACCAAGAAGTTGCACCACCAACCAACATGTAGATATAGATGGAAGTGGATCTTTTAGTATCTTGGCATCCAGCAAAATTTGAGTCTGAGTATCTAGTGATCTCTAACTGACCTGACCTCCTATATGTGGGCATATAATCTTTTGTTCACTTTAAATACCTCATAACCTTTTTGGATGCTTTCCAATGATCCATTCCTGGATTGATCAAATATATTCCTAACATCCTAACTATGAACGCAATATCCAAACATGTACACACTTGGGCATACATCACACTCCCTACTGCTGATGCATAAGAATCTTTTGCATTTATTGATTTTCTAAGTTTCCTTTTAGGCACTAACCGAGACTGAATTGTCTCACTTAACAATTGGAGTATCTCCTGATTTACATTCATGCATGTCAAACCTTTTAAGTACCTTTTCGACATTACTCCTTTGTCATAATCCTATAATACATTGAGATCAATCCCGGTGTATTTGAATTCCTAATACAAATGAGGTGTCACCAAGATCTTTCATCTCAAATGTTCTTGATAGAAATTTATTGGTTTCGTGCATCGTGCATATATCATTGGCGACAAATAATATGTCATAAACATATAGGACCAGGAAAATATATTTTATCCCACTAAATTTGTGATACACACAATCTTCAACAAGAGTCACCTCAAAAACAAATGAGAGAATTACTTCATGAAACTTGTGGTACCACTGACGAAATGCATGTTTTATTCAATAAATGGAATTTGTTAATTTGCAAAACATATTCTTTGAGTCTCCCATCACAAAGTTTTATGTTTTCACCATATATATCGTTTCATCAACGTTTCCATTGAGGAAAGCTTTCTTGATATCCATTTGATGGAGTTCCAAATCATAATGTGTAACAAAAGCCATGATTATCCTAAAAGAGTCTTTCGATGAAACCAAAGAGAAAGTATCTTTAAAGTCAATCTAATTTTGAGTATAACCCTTAGCCACAAGACGAACTTTAAAACTTTCCACATTACCGTTAGAATCCAGTTTGCTCTTAAAAATCCATTTGCATCCAATGGGTTTCACACCTTCTGGTAACAGAACAAATTCCCAAACATTATATTCTTGCATGGACTTATACTCCTCCTTCATTGCTTCAATCCATTTTTTCGAGTTGGAATCTTGCATAGCTTGATGAAAGTTGATTGGATCATCTTCCATCATACCATTATTTTCCTCATATTCTTGGAGAAAGACTATGTAATCAATCATCTAGAATATTATTTCTCATTTCTTTAGTGGATCTCCGCAAAGGTATTGGTTCTTGTAACACTTGTTCTTGAGGGTCTTAAGTTTGTTCTTCATGAATTACCAAATCATCTTGAGTTGGAGGAATTTCAACAATGTCTTGTGGAGGTTCTGTTCTTGCTTGATCAAAAGCAACTATATGAATTTATTCTGAAATTGTTACCGATTCTTCCTCTAAGATAAAGTCTTTAACCTTATTCTTTCCCCCAAACTCAATATCCTCAAAGAATGTGATTGTTCCCGTCTCAAAAATTTAATTTAATTTGGGATTATAAAATTTGTAGCCCCTAAATCTTTCAGAATAGCCAATAAAATAGCTACTCACTGTCTGGGAATCCAACTTCTTTTCATTTAGCCTGTAAGGCCTTGCCTCAGCTGGACATCCCCACACATGAAAATGTTTTAGACTAGGCTTTTGTCCAGTCCAAAGCTTGTAAGGTGTTTTTGGCAGCTATCTTTGTTGGTACTCTTTTTAGAATATAACCTGCATTATTTAGTGTTTCTCCCTAGAGTAACTCTAGAAAGGAAGAATGAAAAATATAAGATTGTCTTATTCATGAAAAATAATAAAACAAAAAGTCTTGGATAACTTCCGTACGACTATGCTTTATTCTTCGTGGATGTTTCGGACCAACTCGGAAGGGAACTTCAAATAAAACTGCAGCAGTCAAAACTATCTGCGATGCCATATTGTTATAGGTTCCTTAACTAAATGGAAATTGTATAATAATAATAATAGCGACTATTCTACACGCACACGTTTTTACAACCGCGTTAGCGCATTAAAGCCTCGATTCTATATATACACACATTTCACTCTTTCAATTTACATTTCACTGCAACTCGTCTTCTTCTTTTCAATCTCTAACATTAAAACCTCAATCCCTGTGTTCATTTCCTCATCATAAAACATGGCAGATAACAAGCAACCACAACTCAACGGTGCATACTACGGTCCCGCCATTCCACCACCAGCACAACCCCGTCCATACCACAAACGAAGCAGAAGCTGTTGTTGCTGTCTCTTCAGTTTCATCTGGAAGCTCCTTGTAACACTTATCATTCTTGCTGGTCTCGCTGTCCTTATCTTCTATCTCGTTGTTCAGCCCCGCCCCTTCAAATTCTATGTCACAGAAGCCAACCTAACTAAATTCGACTACGCAAACAACACAATACACTACAACATGGTTCTCAATTTCACAGCACGCAACCCAAATAAAAAACTCAACATCTATTACGACAAAGTTGAGGCTCTAGCGTTCTACGAAGGGGCCAGGCTTACTAATAATGTTGATGTGATCACACACATGAACTCGTTTCGCCAATATAAGAAGAGCAGTGACCCCATGAGCGTTGTTTTCTCAGGACAGAAACTGGTGGTGCTCGACAATGATCAAGTATCGGAGTTGGACGAAGATAAGAGTGCTGAGGTTTATGATATCTATGTGAAACTCTACTTCAGGATTAGATTCAGACTTGGAGATTTGATATCTGGTGATTTCAAACCCAAGGTGAAATGTGATCTCAAAGTTCCTTTGAATTCTAACAAGACCACTGCAACGTTTGTGCCCACCAAGTGCCATGTAGATTTCTACTGATGTGCGCTTCTGATTGGTTTCTTGGCACATAAGTAACATTTCGGATTTCATCTGTTTATGTTTTTTTTCTTCTTTTTATTGTGTCATATTTGTTATTTTTTTTTTTTCATTCTTTGGGTGTACATGTACATCACTATCCTATGTTTCTATGAAATAAATAATTATTTTCTTTTAGTTCTCTAGGTTAAACTGTTTGTCATTAATAATTTAATTAAACATTTCACAATGTCACTCATCGATGTTCTATTTTAGACAAATAAAGATGATTTTACATTGCAATTTAGTCATGTATTTAGTGTTAAAATTTTAGAGTTGTTGGTTGAAAGTGTTCAAAAGAAAAAAAGAGATGATGATTCAATCACAACATTGCACAAATAGACTATTTTTATGTTATATAATTTATAATAATTTAAATTGATATTATTTTCATTATTATAAAATATTTAAAATAAATACAGTGACAAAAATATGAATATAATTTAGGAACTACTACTAATAATATTTTTAATAAAGATTTATTTTGACCAAAGTTCATGATATACTAATTATATTAAGTTCACCTAATAAAAAACTACTGACACATTTTAAAGAGATTAGAGAAATTTTATTGTTTACATTATTAATCACCACATGGTAGAACGACGAGTTGGATCATAACTTTCACTATCACCTTCATCATTGTGTTTACACCAATTTTTGGTAATGTAAACAACCATTATCCATTAACACTTTAGGACCGGATAAAAGCCATTTTACAATATTCGTTCAAGTCTCGCGATTTATGATATCAGTTCATGTATTATTTAAGAACAAAATCATTGTTCTTATTAGTGTTAGAATTGTTTCCAACAACTTTATAAAACAAGTTGTCTCATGGCAACTTAAAAGAAATAACACTCAAATGAGCATTTAAAAGAAAGAAAAATAAAGGAAATGAAAAGAAATGTAGAATTGCAAAATTAAAAGGAAAATAAAGCACAAACATAATAATTTTAAATTGAAGAGAATGTAAAGGGTGGATGGAATCCATCTTTGTTCGTCCCTGAACCCGTTTGCCCTTGCGGCGTGGGTGTTACAAGACTTTCAAAAAATAGGATCCAACCTATAATACATAGTAATTACAACTATTTATAGAGAAAATAAAATAACTTCCTACATCTAAGATTATAACAAGTGTCTTATTAAATAACTTCCTTAATCTAAGATTGACACATGTCCCTTTGGATAACTTCTTTTAATAACTTCCGATAACTTCCAATAACTTCCGTGTAAGACTTGTTTGTTTGCTTGATTGATATGATGAATCAATATTTGACTCTTTGAATGATTTCTTCGACTGCCTTTTTCGAATCCCTCTTCGACATCCATCAATTTGCTGCATATAATTCGGTTGACAATCGAAATACAAATAATTTAATTTTATATATTAACAGAGGCCCCCCAGTATTTGTCTTTTGACTGAAAGGAAAATGATAAATACTGAGTATTTATACAATGCACTCAAACTTGATAACTGCTTCACATGTTAGTCGAATTTCACAAAAAGGTTTAGTCGAATTCCATTTAATATGACTAATTTCGACAAATGATGTTCCTTTTCTCACTTCCATGTTTTCCACCTTAAAACAATATATATGTATTAAAGTGGGACACACAAGATAGCAATTCGACCTCTAACACCAAGTCTTTCTCAATACCATCAATTACATATTTGTGATATTAACGAGACCCCTCCAAAATGTTGTTTCCCAAAGGAAATGAGAGGAATAACATTTTTAATCATGCTACCAATTCATAGAAAGCACATAAAACCCTCTTTTGAAAACATAGCAAAATTTTGAAGATAATTTCGACTCCCATGATCAATCCAATAACTTCATTGTCATTGAAACATTTCAAAGTGGCATGATGTCATATTTCCATCTTCGATCTTTTATAATGGCATTAACAATAACTTGCCATTTTCTTCTATATATGTTTTTGTAATCGAATTGATACCACCCAAGATGGAAATTGAAATATTATTGGACTTTAATCCTTAAAATCCTTAGTCAAAAAATATCATTATTTCTTTTAGCAAAGTTTTAATCTTCGCAAAACTTTTCAAAATCATTTTGATAAGATTATCCAATTCAATTGGTGTAATCTCTTAATGACTTTGAAAGATTTTTTTTATAATATGGCTTAAAAACCATTTCATGTATGGTTTCTGTTTCTCATAAACCATTTTTTATGCATATAAACTGTCGAATCACGCTAAACTTGAAGTTTCACGTCAGGTTCACCAATTTGTTTACACCAATTTTTGGTAATGTAAACAACCATTATCCATTAACACTTTAGGACCGGATAAAAGCCATTTTACAATATTCGTTCAAGTCTCGCGATTTATGATATCAGTTCATGTATTATTAAAGAACAAAATCATTGTTCTTATTAGTGTTAGAATTGTTTCCAACAACTTTATAAAACAAGTTGTCTCATGGCAACTTAAAAGAAATAACACTCAAATGAGCATTTAAAAGAAAGAAAAATAAAGGAAATAAAAAGAAATGTAGAATTGCAAAATTAAAAGGAAAATAAAGCACAAACATAATAATTTTAAATTGAAGAGAATGTAAAGGGTGGATGGAATCCATCTTTGTTCGTCCCTGAACCCGTTTGCCCTTGCGGCGTGGGTGTTACAAGACTTTCAAAAAAATAGGATCCAACCTATAATACATAGTAATTACAACTATTTATAGAGAAAATAAAATAACTTCCTACATCTAAGATTATAACAAGTGTCTTATTAAATAACTTCCTTAATCTAAGATTGACACATGTCCCTTTGGATAACTTCTTTTAATAACTTCCGATAACTTCCAATAACTTCCGTGTAAGACATGTTTGTTTGCTTGATTGATATGATGAATCAATATTTGACTCTTTGAATAATTTCTTCGACTGCCTTTTTCGAATCCCTCTTCGACATCCATCAATTTGCTGCATATAATTCGGTTGACAATCGAAATACAAATAATTTAATTTTATATATTAACACATTGTTACTTGCACTTTTTCCAAAGACATAATCAAACAATCCAGAGCTTCTTGGTGGCTCATTTGTTGGTAGTCATATGAAGAATTTGTTGACGATTCATGATAATTCATAGGAGGTTGAATATAAAATGGTGTGTTTGAATTTGACATGTATGGATAATTTCCATGTGGCATGTAAGAAGGAATTTGATAGTATGATGAATAACTACCTTGATTACCTTCAAATGGTGCAACACAACCAAAATCCCCAAATGATTGTGATACACTTGACGAGGAAGAATCATCCAATGTAATCGCTTCATGCCTTCTACTTTTACCTCGTTTACCTCGACCTCTACTACTACCACCAACACTCATAATATCAGATAAATCGTTTACCTTTCTACGAGGCAATAGATTTTGATATCTTCTATTATATTTTTCTTCTTAAAATCGATTAAATGACCCTTGACTCATTCCTTGACTGTCTCCCCCACTAGGTGGACTTAAACCAACATCGCCACCATTTCCGTCACTACCTCCACTATTTCCCCCACTGGGTGGACTTAAACCAACATCTCCACTTTGACGAGGTGTTTGGGAAAAATTTGAATCATCCCCAAGTATTTCTTCAATTTCATCATCTGAATCAATTGAGAGCTATTGTAAGTTTTGAGTTCCATCCAACAATGGTCTCTCTCTCTTTCTCTTCAATCCATGTAGATAAATAGTCTTCTTGAAATATATGATCAAGGTTGATAGGGTCAAAGCTTTTTTCAATGTCTTCCTGACTTCTTCTCATGGTGGTCCTCATTTTTAGCTTCATGTTGTAAAAGGAAAAGACAAGTTTTTGTAGATTTTGATACTTGAGCCTGTTTCTTGTCTTTGTATGTATGTAGTTAAAAAGTACTCCAATTTTGCTCACAATTTGAAGCCTAAGTTGTTTGGCTAAGAACTGAAGCATGGTTAGTTCGAAAGCGTACTGCTACAATAATTCTCTTTCAAAACTTCAAGACAGACATAAGCATTGCATTTTGAATATCATTGTTTGCATACGACTAAGTGTTTGACATTAGAGAAGCTTACATGATGAATATTCAATAAACCAAAGTCCTTCCGACAAACAAAGTTGCTTCTTGGGCCCGACTCAGTTGGATCAAAGCCAATGTATACAAGGGGCGCGGTCACTATATTCCAATCAAGGGGGAATGCCATGTTAGTGTCCAATTCTTCTGGGGCAGTCAGGTCAAGATTCAACGATGCTTAATAGCCAGGGGCAGATCTCCTCATCTGAATTGCCACAGGTAACATTTCTGAGTTCACGATGCCAGGGGCATATTATTATGGGGAATCTCGTTTATTTCTCTTGAGGCAACTCTTTTTCAAGTACTTCCATTCTGGGACAAATCATCCTCAGTAAGGAGCAACACTCTCTTTTCAAATCTAATCAAATCAAATTCAGTTTCAAGATCCTTAACCATTACCCAGGGTGTACACGATCCACCGCAGTCCGAAAGTACATTCCTCTCATTGCATTGCCTTGATACAAGGTTTCAGCAGAAGCCATTGTGGAAATTGATTATCTGTGCCAATAGTATCAGATGGTGTCAGTATCATGTCTTCAGATTCAGTCATGATAATTCCTAGAAAATTACTCGGGGAAGTCGAGAATATCAGAAATTTTGAATTCATTGATTACTTTGAATGAATATATGCTTTCGAATATGATTGATGTTTACCAAAATTACAATAATAACATTTACTAAATACTCTTGGAGGTTGGAATCCCCAACAAAGTTCATATCCAACAGAGCTTCACAGGCTCATCCCCACAGAATCCTCTTTACGATTTTATTTCAGCGAAGTATTCTAAGTAGCCTCTTGTACTTCCAACTCTATAAAGTCCTAGGCAAATTTCCCTCTAGCCTGATATCCCCAGAAGAATTGGCACTTGGTATGATAAGTCTCTCGGGGGAATGTCTGTCTCTTTTATCCCCAGTCAGGGTATTTAGGAATTTAATCTTTCAATAAAAAGTGCGACGATCGGAAAACAGAAGATCTTAAGTACAATATTCCGAAACAAGACGGGAACGATGTCTTCATACTCCTCAGCAGCGAATTGGGATTTATTCTCCCCAACTATCATTTTGTTACACGAAGCTACTAATGTGCTTCAACTACATAATTCATCCATACAACATATCATGGCATACACATCCATGACGCATATGACATTCTCATTTACATTAAGAACATCATGCCATGCATTACATACATCAAATGACTTCGCATAAAACTAACTTTTCCTTTTCAGGTTAGTTCGCAGTCAGATAAACATTATCGACTCCTAAAGAAAGTTCAGAGACGATCAAAACAAAGATCTAGTTCTGATACTTAGTTCAAGATATCTTCCTAGAGACAGTTCAGAGACGATCGAGACAAAGATCTAGTTATGATACTTAGTTCAGGGTATTTTCTCCCCAGAGACAATTTAGAGACGATCAAGACGAAGATCTAGTTTTGATACTTAGTTCAGGGTATTCTCTATAGACAATTCAGAGACGATCAAATCAAAGATCTAGTTTTGATACTTAGTTCGGGATTTGTTTTTCCAGAGACAGTTCAGAGACGATCAA
The DNA here is from genome assembly GCA_963966055.1 of Lathyrus aphaca. Lineage (NCBI taxonomy): Eukaryota > Viridiplantae > Streptophyta > Magnoliopsida > Fabales > Fabaceae > Lathyrus > Lathyrus aphaca. Next base: position 43,959,883 of record OZ014525.1, on the reverse strand, counting down.
GACGAAGATCTAGTTCTGATACTTAGTTCTGACATTTTCCAAAGATAGTTCAGAGACGGTCGAAACGAAGATCTAGTTCTGATATTTAGTTCTGACATTTTCCAGAGACAGTTCAGAGACGATCAAAACAAAAATCTAGTTCTGATACTTAGTTCAGGATGATTTCCAGAGACAGTTCAGATACAATCAAAGCAGAGATCTAGTTCTAATACTTAGTTCAGGATATTTTACAGAGACAGTTCAGAGACGATCGAAGCGAATATCTAGTTCTGATACTTAGTTCAGTAACAACATTCAGATATAGTCAAACATAGACACATTCTGACACTCCTATCAACATACACTTTGGATGACATCTAAGCCCATCTCCAATTACTCTTAATGGCATCTTTAAGCCCATTCAAGCAATACAATCAACCAACAATGTTACTTTGTGCACCGGTGAATGCAAATTTTTGGACTTCAAGTGTTCAATCCTCTGCCACCTTCAGGTCATGAATGGCGTACATGTCAATCTAACGCCTCAGGTTTCAGAAAATTGAACAGGGGAAGCTGTTATACCCCAAAATTTTCCCTCACATATTCAAGACAATATGTCTCAAGAGGTCTCCTAATGGTCACAAGATTCTCAATTGCTCAAAGGGATTCAAGGTTTCATCAGACAAAGCCTCCTCCTAAGCAATGGATCTTAAATTAGGGTTTTGAGTTTCTCAAAGCAAATTGGACTTCCAAAGCCTCAAGTGGACTTCATGGTGTCTCACATACTTCATATAATCCTCATGTCAAGTTTCAAGGCTTGCCCTACAAGTTTGGTCAGTCAAATACTCAGATAATCTGAAATCGGTTAACTTGGTCAAAAAGTCAACTGTGGTCAACATACAGTGAAACTTCAGGATTTTTGGTCAAAATCAAGATTATGAAGTAAGATTCATCATTTGATATAGGGTTTATCATGATTCATCAAGGAAACCTCGAATTCATCAAGAATCAGAAGTTACTAAATTAGGGTTTTTCAGGAAAAGTCAATTGTACTTTGACCAACCATAACTTTCACATGCTTCATAAAAAATTTCCCATCCAAAGCTCATTTTGAAGGAAATTAAATTCCCTACAACTTTGTGTCTCATAAGTCAATGCCAGAAATGCTTCATTTGAGAGATATGAGCCAAGACATTATAGGTCCTTTAAAAGTCAAGAAAAGTCAACTTTTTTAAAAGCTCATAACTTGAACATGGAAGACCAAATGGAAATGGGACAAAATTGAGTAGTTAGAGGATACTATAAGATTTCTAAAAAGTCCAAGAACACATCCATGAGATAAAAATTGAGAGAGTTATGCATTTTTGAAATTGGGCAAATTTGAGGAGATGTATAAGGTAAATAATGACCAAAACCCAAGTTTTTGCCAAATGGGCCCATTCTTTTATGATCCTAACTTAATTCTAAGATGGTCCACGCCCTCCATGTCATTATCATTGCTATTATTTTATTTTATTTTATTTTTATTTGACTTAATCGTTTTAAATTCAATTTTAAATAAAATAAATATTAGAAAATCAAAGATATGATACTAAACTCATTTTGGGATCAAATATTGGTAATATGCATGAGATATGATCCCAAATTCGTGCACACAAAGGAGAAGGTCATAATATCAAATATTTTGCCAAAATAAAAAGGTGCTAACTTCATTCCAAATCAACCAAACTTTCTTCACCCAAACCCAAAATTTTTGACATAAATTACACTTCTATTTATACTTATCATCCACACAAGTGAGGGACATGAAATTCTTACACAAAAAGAACCCTAAATTTTTTTCAAAAGAAAGCAAACTAGGGCAAATCACAAAAACACTTCATAACAAGCTTTCAGCCTCCCTTTCATATCCAATCATCACCAAAAAGCTTCCAAGAGACAATCCATACTCTTTTTGAAGGTTAAAGCCATGGGAAACACATCCTATGAACATGCCGCCCCTAACCTTTCTTTTTGATGTGCAATATTTTGTTTCATGGCATTTCAATGTTTTTTTTTCTCATAATAATGTTCATAATCATGTTTAGATACATTTTAACCTTTTATTTGTGAGTTATAGTGCAAGATACAAGAAACACCATGACTAGGGCATACAATCATTTAGTCGAAACTCATGATCCAAGCATTTTCAGGCTAAACAAACTGCACCATTGAATTCCTTGGGGTCGATTTCGTAGGAATGAATGGTTTTAATCTGATAAAACTTGCATTTTCTTGATGTTTGAATTTCAGGTTAATTTGCTACGAAAATCGTAGCAAAAATCGCAGCAAAAATCGTAGCAAAAATTGCAGCAAAATTCGCAGGTGGGGAGGTTGAAGACGATGATGTGGCGCAGTCTGGTTGGCCGGTTTTGGGTTTTGGTGTTTGTTTAATATTTTATTATTTGTTCTTGCTTCTTATCACACGCAGACGTGTAACTCAATTGGCAAGGATGATACGTTGGTAACCTTGGGGGGGGGGGGGGGGTTCGAAACCCAACGACCCTCCCCTTATTTTTTTTTGGCTCTTTTCCTTTCTTTTATTTTTCTAATTCTTCTTCTTTTTCATTTATTTTTCTTTCTTTTTATTTTAATTAATTAACTAATTAATAATTAAACTATTTTCTAACCAATAAATTTTTTTAAATCAATAACTTTTTCTTTTATTTTTTAAATAAAAAACTTTTTTTTAATTAATTAGGTTAGTAATTAATCACTTTTTAAAACTAATAATTAAACATTTTTTTAAACTAATCATCAAATTAAAAAAATCTATATTTTTTTTTATTTTCTTGTAAATACCAAACTTTTTTTATTAAATTAATAATTTCAAATTAAAAAAAGAAATCATAGAAATATTTTTACAAAAAAATTCAATTCATCGATTCTATTTTTTTATCCGATTCTCCGTATTTCTTCTTCTCTCTTTCTTATCCGTTCTCGATTTTTAACATTTTTGTTATTTATATTTATTAGAATAAATGTATAGGATGCATTTTTATTTGTAATAGCTTATAGTTCCGTCATTTTATTTTCCGCACTCCCCTAATTTCAAATAAGTATCCCCCTCCCCATGATGTAATAGTTTAGGTTTTATTTTCCGCTTTTAATTCCGTAAAATGTTAATTTGCGTGGTTAATAATAATAGGGTGTGAAAAGAATGCATGTGAACAATAAGCGGACTTAGCCCATTAATCAAAAGACAAAATAATCGAATACAACACACTCTTCACACATTCACCCCTAGGGTTTCCCCTCTTGTTGCCTTACAAAAAAATGGTCAAGTCCCTCGAACATAGGGGTGTCTTAGCAAAGTTGCCTACGAATAAAAATCATCAAGTCCCTTCGATATAAAGATCATAGTCCCTCGATGACCCATTCGAGTTGCCAACGAATAAATGATCCAGTCCCTCGATGACCCTACAGAAAAATGATGATAGTCCTTTTGAATTCCTAAGATACCTCTACAAGGTTGCCTTCTATGACCATATGATGACCATACGCTCGTCCCTTACATCCAAGGATATGACTACTTACTAACTAATAGTAAGGACAATTCTATCCCTAAGGAAAGAAAAATAACATGAACAACCTTGAGTAGGTAGGAAGCCCTTAACTGCCTGCTCACCATTTCAAAAGCAAAAATTACTCTTTACACCTCACATTTCAAAAACTTTCCAAGAAAACCCCTTTGTATATATTCATACGAGAATCATTACAAAGGTGGACTTTTTCTAAATACACCACCACTATTTTTTCAAACTAAAGTAAAGTGAGCTAAATAGTTAAGAGATACAAAGGGTGCTAACACCTTCCCCTTGTATTACCTACCCCCCGAACTCAAAATCTAAAATCAAGGTCTTTTATTTTCTTTTTCACCCTTCCTACTTGGATAAAAGAAAAGTCGGTGGCGACTCTTACTATCTGCAACATAGTTTTTGTGAAAACATAAACGACAAAGTCCGTTCTCCCACCGTGTTACACTTGCACACTTTGAGTTGCTGCAAGATACTGAGGTTGACTCTGAATGGGAAGTCATACAGAGTGCCATGATGGTGGACACTGAACCTATCAACATCAATGAGGCGCTCAAGAAGAACGTGTGGGTCAACTCCATGAAGGAAGATCTTTGAGGAAACTAAAAAAAACAAGACATGGGAATTGATTGTTCTACCTTAAAACAAGAAAGCCAACAATATGAGATGGGTTTTCAAGATAAAGTTGAAGTTAGATGATTTAGTTGCTAAGATTAAAGCAAGGTTAATATCGAGAGGATTCCTACAAAAGTCGGGTTTAGACTACTTTGAAGTGTTTACACCTGTAGCTAGACATGAAACAATAAGTTGGTTATTGCTATAGTTACCAATAAGAATTGGCCTCTGATATATTTAGATGTAAAGTCATCTTTTCTAAATGGTCTATTTCAAGAAGAATTTTATGTATTACAATCTCCTGGATTTGTGAAAGAGAACAAGGAAGTGATGGTGTACAAGCTGCATAAAGTATTGTATGGGCTGAATCAAGCTCCAAGGGTTTGAAATCTGAAGATTGATTTTATTTTTGAAGTATCTAGGTTTCAAAAAATGTTTAATGTAATATGGTGTGTATGTGCAACATATTTATGAAGGTAATGTGATTCTGGTGTGTCTTCATGTATATGATATACTTTTGACAAAGAGTTTTACTTCTGAGATAAACAAGGTCAAAAGGGTGCTAATGAATGCATTTGATATGACTGACCTTGAAAATATGATATATTTTCTAGGGATGAATATTTTCCACTCTAAAAAGGGAACCATTGTGCACTAACTGAAGTAAGAACTTGAGCTATTGAAAAAATTTGAGCTGATGAGTTATAAGTCAGCAGTCACACCTGCTGAAACAAATCATAAACTAGATTCTAATGATGATGGTGAGGATGTAGATGTTACAACCTTTAAACTGTTGGTTGGCTGTTTGAGATATATATGTAACACTAGCCTTATCATATGTTATGCACTTGTAGTGGTAAGTAGGTTTATGAGTAAATCAATATGGTCACATTACCAAGTTGCATTCATGATTTTGAGATATGTAAAAAGGACTTTGAGGTGTGGAATTGTGTTTCCATATGGAGATATGATACTCAGACTCTAACTGGGGTGGTGACAGAGTTGACAAAAGAAGCACTACAAGATATATTTTATGTATCTAAGAGATCCCATTTCCTGGTGTTCCAAGAAGCAACCAGTGGTTTCTTTGTCAACCTGTAAGATTGAATACATAGCTGGTGTTTTGTCATTTTGTCAAGTTGTTTGGCCGATGAATTTTTTGCAGGAACTGAAGTTCAAGGTGAACACACCACTCAGATTGACGATTGTCAACAAATTTGCCATAAGTCTTGTCAAGAATCCAGTGATGCATGCAAAAAGCAAGCATATTGATATAAAGTAGCATTTTCTGCGCAATCAAATTTAGAATGAAGTATTTGATGTTGTTCATGTTAGCACTCATAAGTAACTTGCAGATGTGTTGATCAAGGCGATAAAAACCAAACACTTCATTAATTAGAGGGATGCAATTGGTGTTGTTGATTGTTAAACTTGAATATGAATTAAGGGATGGTGTTGAAATATAATTTAGATTTAAGATTAAGTTTTAGTTTGCATTTCATTTGAGTTTAGTTTGCATTTAGTGTGCATTTCATTTGGTCATGTATAAAACCAAATGTTTGTTATAATTTGTTAAAAGAATTTGAATTTAAGAATTTAATAAAGTTAGTTATGTTTTCATTTTCTCTCTGTAATTGTTCTTCATCTTCTTTCTTTTGTGCATTGTTAGCAGAGTTTAGATGTGAAACTCTTAACACTAAGTTTTAAGAAGTTTAATGAGAATAACAATCTTATTCTTATCCTGTGGGTGTAGGATTAAATGGACCAGTTCAAGCAAAACCAAATCAATAGTTAGACTAATCTCATATAAGATTAAAAATTAGGGTGGTTTATCTTTTGCTTTTTTATTAGGAATTACATGTTTTGTGTGGTTTGTTGCTTTTTTTCTCCATATACAAATATATTGAGACATAAAAAATAGTCTAAAATAGTTTTTTTATTAAAATGTTTAAAAAATATATATGACTAAGTTTGTTATTGAATTAGGGATGAAAATTTTACCAATTTCTGATAGGTATCCGTAAAATTGTCCATAATGAGTCGGATAAAAATCCGTAAAAATGAATACAGATACATACTCAGATAATTATCCAAAAAACAAATGGATATACGTGTAGATATGGACAACTTGATACACACTTCATCTCATACTCGCACAATATATATATATATATATATATATATATATATATATATATATATATATATATATATATATATATATATATATATATATATATATATAAGTGTAGATATGGACAACTTGATACACACTTCATCTCATACTCGCACAATATATATATATATATATATATATATATATATATATATTAATTTCTATTTAAATATTTTAATTTATATTATTATATAAAATTATATGTCTATCGAGTTTAAAAAAATAAATCAATATTAACCCATTACGTATTTAATATAAATATTGATTTATTTCAACAATAAAAATATTGAAATTTTTTAATGTGTTTAAAAACTTAAACTAATATGATATTTTATAATTAATATATTTATTTTTAATAGGAATACGGGGTAACTGATACAGATATTACATATCCATAGAACACGGGTACGAGTGTTAACTTTGGTGTCTAGACGGATATATACTCGGATACGAGATATTTTTCAAATTACAAATATAAAGATGATTATTATAGTACTTGTCCAAATTGTGTCCATTATCATCCCTAGAATCATCACCTCTTTTTTTCTTTTGAACACTTTCAACCAACAACTCTAAAATTTTAACACTAAATACATGACTAAATTGCAATGTAAAATCATCTTTATTTGTCTAAAATAGAACATCGATGAGTGACATTGTGAAATGTTTAATTAAATTATTAATGACAAACAGTTTAACCTAGAGAACTAAAAGAAAATAATTATTTATTTCATAGAAACATAGGATAGTGATGTACATGTACACCCAAAGAATGAAAAAAAAAAAATAACAAATATGACACAATAAAAAGAAGAAAAAAAACATAAACAGATGAAATCCGAAATGTTACTTATGTGCCAAGAAACCAATCAGAAGCGCACATCAGTAGAAATCTACATGGCACTTGGTGGGCACAAACGTTGCAGTGGTCTTGTTAGAATTCAAAGGAACTTTGAGATCACATTTCACCTTGGGTTTGAAATCACCAGATATCAAATCTCCAAGTCTGAATCTAATCCTGAAGTAGAGTTTCACATAGATATCATAAACCTCAGCACTCTTATCTTCGTCCAACTCCGATACTTGATCATTGTCGAGCACCACCAGTTTCTGTCCTGAGAAAACAACGCTCATGGGGTCACTGCTCTTCTTATATTGGCGAAACGAGTTCATGTGTGTGATCACATCAACATTATTAGTAAGCCTGGCCCCTTCGTAGAACGCTAGAGCCTCAACTTTGTCGTAATAGATGTTGAGTTTTTTATTTGGGTTGCGTGCTGTGAAATTGAGAACCATGTTGTAGTGTATTGTGTTGTTTGCGTAGTCGAATTTAGTTAGGTTGGCTTCTGTGACATAGAATTTGAAGGGGCGGGGCTGAACAACGAGATAGAAGATAAGGACAGCGAGACCAGCAAGAATGATAAGTGTTACAAGGAGCTTCCAGATGAAACTGAAGAGACAGCAACAACAGCTTCTGCTTCGTTTGTGGTATGGACGGGGTTGTGCTGGTGGTGGAATGGCGGGACCGTAGTATGCACCGTTGAGTTGTGGTTGCTTGTTATCTGCCATGTTTTATGATGAGGAAATGAACACAGGGATTGAGGTTTTAATGTTAGAGATTGAAAAGAAGAAGACGAGTTGCAGTGAAATGTAAATTGAAAGAGTGAAATGTGTGTATATATAGAATCGAGGCTTTAATGCGCTAACGCGGTTGTAAAAACGTGTGCGTGTAGAATAGTTGCTATTATTATTATTATACAATTTCGACTTGTTACTTGTTAAGAAAGCTATATTAATATGGAAAATGGTTTTGACTGAGTTTCGTGACCAGCTTCTCCGAAACAGCCACGTAGATTGAATTGAAGAAAGAAACATTCGTACGAATGAAATTCCCTCTTGGTTGTGTTGGGTTCTAATTGTTTTAAATAAATCCTCCACTTGTTAATCGCCGCAACTTTGACATTTCATCTTATGATAAGATCGTACATTGGTAAGGGAATAATCCTTGAAGAAAATACGGTAAATCTAGGAAACAATTTGGGCCCCATGTAGTCGGGCAAGAGAATACTAGAGAAGCCGATCGCCCATTAGTTTTAATAGTTAATCGAAATTAAGACGCTGACAATAAAATCTGGTAGGAGCTAGAGAATAATCTTACAGGCATAGTCGAAGGAATAATAGTGCAGAATGGTGTGAACATGGTTCTACAAATGTCAAATTATATATCTGTCAGAGAATATGTTACTGTTCGCAGGGATTTCTGGCGAACAACCTCTGGTTAACCAATTTCTCAGAAAATTGGGTTACTTGCAGGACCAACCAAACAAGTCCTAGGACACATGTGCAATTTCTTGTCGAAAACACTCTTAGTATGAATAATGATTTGTGGTTTGTTTTGTTTATGGTGTCAAAGTATTCAATACTTTGAGTTTGAAATTAAAATAAAGTAAAGTTTTAAACGAAAGTAAGAAAAGTGTCGAAAGATGTAACTTGCAGAAAAGTAAATAAAACTTAAAGATAAAATAAACTTGATGAAACAAACTGGTAATTTAAATAACTTTAAAAGAAAGATGGTGTTCAAACGTACATGGTTCCAAATATCAAACTCATTTTCTCTCACACTGGGTACTTAGAGTATTTACAGGAATTTTGTATCAGTTTTCACACACCCAATCTAAACACAAACTATTCTATTTATATACAAACAAAGTAACTGCCTAGAACGGAAAAATCATAAATAAATGACAAGTGTCAGCCTGGATGCAACTTCTTTTCCTGAACCTTCCATGTGTCCAACTGTCAAAGGTTGCCACTTTTTAAATTTGAATTCTCTCCTTTGGTGACGAAACCTTGCACCTCTTCATTTGTCGAAGTCTCAAAGAAGAAAGAACCCTTTCAAAATCTGCCAAATAATGCTTCTGTCAAACAACTCTTCTCTGTCGAAATGTCGAAAGATACCCTTATCTTGTCAAATGCCCAGCTACAAACAATTTTCCAAACTTATCCTGCCAGAATACTATTTGTCCTTTTGTCGAAGCATTGGAGCTTTTAACCTTGTCAACATTTCTTGAATTTCTTCACTTTCATTATTCTTTAACAGAGATGGCTTCAAGTTCCAAATTTCAACATGTCGAAATTATGAGCTTACAAATTGCCCCCCAGCAAAGATGTTTTCGACTAGTTCTGGAGAAATATCTTTTGCTGTCGAAATGACTTTTGACATCCTGTCAGTCTCATTTATTGTAAAGTGACTTTGTTGAGTCCCAAGAAAACACCATGATCTCCACTTTCTGAAAAACGTCACGTCTAGCCCACGTTTACACAACCTTCCATAACCCTATATTCTAGCTAAATCATGGCTCCCTACCAACCGTCACTTTCAATCATCACCATTGGATCAAACGTCTGTCCCCCATCTTTCAAACTGAAAAGTCTTTCCTCTTCTCTTTTTATTATTATTATTTTATTATTTTTTATATCTTCTCAACTTCTATAAATACCACCTTCAAAAACTTTTCTTCTTTTTCACATCCTCAAAAACTCTTCTCCTACCTAACGCAGAAAACTCCATTAAAAACCCTTTTCAAAGCTTTTTGCTCCTCCAACTTCTCATCTCCTCAAAACAATGGTTCCTCCAAAAACTGTTGCTGACCGTAGTGCCAAGAAGACAAAGAAAACAGCTGACCTTCCTCCTGCTCATACACTATCTGGACCCATGCAAGTGCAACAACAACAATACATCCCAGAACCCCCAAATGAGAGGGAGAAAGCAAGCATCTACAGATCTCAGGTAATGATCCCTATCTCAGTTTCTGGAGTTCACCATGCCATGCTAGGTCCCATATTTGATCCTAATGCTGACCCCAATCGCTTGAAAGATTTTTATCCTTGCTACTCTGCTTCCAAACCAATAGCTGCTAATAAAAACCCTAGGCCTGTCGAAACAACATCTAAGAAACCTGAAATTCCTATATCTTCGACAGAAATAGATCTATCTTATTTGAATCAAACTAGGATTTTTAGGAGCCCCCCTCTAACAAAAGATCCTTCAGACTACTTAGCTTGGCTCACTAGAGTCGAAAGGGTCAAAGAGAAATTCTGGAAGAAAACTGGCATCTACGACCTGATCCAACTATCGAAGGAAGGTCCACGCTATTGCCAGAACATGTTGCTGGCCTCTTTGTATTTCTGGGATAGTACCTTCAACACTTTCCACCTACCCTGTGGTATGGTTACTCCTACCCTTTTCGACATAGCAGCCATCACTGGCCTCAGTCCTTTAGGAGAAATTTTCAACCCTGAACACTTAAATAAAGACCCCATAGGCTTCGACACCAAGCACGCTGGATATTCCGTCTTTATCGCTCATCACCAAGGCGAAGACAATGAGGAAGTATCTGACAGAGAGCACATTGCTTTCCTTACTCTGTGGTTAGCTAAATTCGTCTTCTGCACTAGGTCACTCCAGGTTGCCAGAAGTTATATTATCATGGCTAATCAACTTCATAATGGAGTTGCATTCTGCCTGAGTGAATTGCTTCTGGCAAACCTCTACGAATCCTTGAGTGAGAGTGTGAGTAACTTAAAAACCCGCAAGGACAAAGGAAATATCAGTCTCACAGGCCCCTTCTGGCTCCTACAATTATGGTTGAACGCAACCTTCGAAGCCTGCATCCCTGTCAAAATGTCAGTTGATGAAGAAAAGGTGAAAGAAAGGCGCGTCGAATGGCCTAGGTTAGTCCAACTAACACCTACTGATGACAACATAGGTATTCGACAAGCATTCACCAGTTACATAATGATGTTCGCCAAACGTTATAAGTTCACTCCCTCTATGGCACCATTTGCCAACAGAACTGTGGGTCCCAGATGGTTCACAAGACAACTCCCAGTGGAAAACCAGAAAGAAGAAGACTCTTATATATCCATCTGGGAGGCTTTCCTTATGCCAAGGCACCTTTTCTCCCACCACAGTCTCAACAACACTAAAGTGTCTCTCATTGTCTACCAACCTAACCTGGTGGCTAGACAATTTGGGCTAATACAAACGAAGACGAAACCCATTTATCACAAGAAAGGCTCTATTCTGTTCTACAACTCATTTCAAAATTTCGAAAGAAGTTTAGAATTGTACAACAAATTCTTCGACGCATCTCTGGAAGTTTACCCCACCATCTTTCGACCAAGCTACCTATGCACTGAAGACTTCGACGTTTGGTGGAAGGAGTATTATATTAACAAATTCTTTGATGTAGCAACTTTCACCACTCTCTTGACGAACGCTTTTGCTTTTGTGCAGGATAAGAAGAAGAAAGGTACAGATAAGCATATCAAAGAAATTCAAAAATTTCAAAAGTATTTTGAAACTATCTACAGGCCCAGTGATCTTCGTCGAACCATAGGCGAAGCAGCAGTAACCTTAAAACAGAAATTTACAGAAAAATTGGATAGGTTGGGGGTGCCTTCGTACATTCCACCACATGCACGTTACAACTTTGCATTCACCTCCTTTCCTCCAAAGTTCCCTCCACTCCCTTCTGCAGAATTTGGTGTGGCCTTGTGCCCTCCATTTCTAGATTGGTTTGTGTGTGGATCTCATTTAAAACTGCTTCACGAGTCCAGCAAGAAACTTGCCGAACATGTGGTTCCGACGAAGTATTACTTGGGCAACTTCACTGGGCACCTTCATATTGGGATAGAACATGTTAGTGTGGAAGAACCCATTCTTGAAGGTGTCGAAGAAATTACATTTCTCCTCTCATCTCTAATTCCTTTTAATATTTCACATCAATGTTCATGCAATTCTTTCTCTTTCAGCTGTTAGAATTGTCAAGAAAACTGCTGGTGAAGGAACCTCCTCCAAGGCAGTCGAAAAATCGCCCATAGCTGCCAAAAAGGTTTCGACGAATGAAAAAAATACCTCCTTCTTCTTCTTATTTATGTATCTCAATATTCCTTCATACTGAATATCTTTTCTTTTTGCATACTACAGGTAACTCGCACACCAGCCAAGAAAAGAAAACAAGAAGAAAAGGAGATGAGTGTCGAAGAGTCTGAGGATGAATCTCCTGAACCTCAACCTCTGAAAAGAAACAAAGGTATGAAAATAAAAACAGTGGCTTCCCAAAGATCCATAGTTCACAGACGAACTCCTCCTGCCAGTCCAACCAACAAAATCCCCTCAAGAAGTGAGAAAAGTGGGGACTCAAGCATTCACACTGAGATCCCTCAGGTATTAAATTTCGACTGACAATATTCCTAGTCTTAACTGCATATATTTTCATCTTAAACTCCCCTTTTATGTTCTCTTCAGGTTGTTATTGATGTCGAAGAAACTTCTAAAGTCCAAGAAGAAGTTATTCCTTCTGACTCTGAGAAGACTTTGGCTGAAAGGCTTCAAGAAGAGGCCACCCCAGATGCAGGTGTCTATAGACCTCAAACTTTCGACTAATTCGACATTAGTGACTCTGAGTCTTCTGGAAATACTTCTCCCCTTCGCCCAGACTTTACTGTGGAGGAAACGACAGCTCCAGACCAGGATGCACCAACTCAAGGACCCATTACTGCAACAGAAGTTGAAGAAGCTGCTTCAGGCCAGGACGCACAAGCTCAAGGGCCAACTGACACCACAGAGGCTGACAAAGAAATCGTCGAAGAAGAAGTTGATCTGTCGAATCAACCAGAAACCAACTTGAACCCTGGAGGAAATACCCAAACTGTTCCTACTCCACCAGAAGTTCCTACAGAAACCCCTTTGGATACTGGTTCGACAAGCTTGTCGCATGAGGAAATTGAGAGCTTGAAAGTAAGAAATCCTTTGGAATATTTAAAAGCTTTACTCAGTTCCAGGTACAACTTCCAAGACTCTTCACACAGCAGTTCGACAGCTTCAGGGGCTACTTCTGACATTCAACCCATCAGTGTCATCATGAATGAGATTAAGGTAAAAATCCTTGGGGTGGACCTGTTTGAGACTCTGGCTGAAAATCCTTCTGCACAGTATGACTTAAAGAAACTCCTGAAACGAGCCAATCTGCTGGAGGCTTCGACTGAAGAGAGTCGTCTTGTGATGGACCTGATGTCAATGATTGATTCTGTAAGTGCTGACTTGGTTCGTCAAAAGGAATTTTCTCAGAACATCACAGCCAAATCTGAAGAACAAGTCTCAGAATGGAATATCGTAGCTTCTTCGACAGAAAAAATTTCAGAGCTGAACAAGCTTTCTGAAGATTACACCAAAGCTGCTGCTGAGTGTGAAAACAACATTCAAGCTTATCAGGCTCAGATTGCTGAACTTCAAAAGAAAATCCTCCAAGAGCAGGAACGCCAGGCCACCCTCCAACAGCCCAACCAAGAGGAAATCGACAGTGAACTTCAAAAAGGTCTCCAACATGCAGAATCAGCCCAACAACTTCACAGGGAGATTAACGAACTGACTGTTAGTAAGAGTCTCTGCGAGCGTCGAATTCAGCTTCAGAAGAAGAAATTTGACGAACTCAAAGCCGCCTTCCTTCGACAGTAGTTTGTAATAGAAAATAGGAAATTTTATTGTTTTAAGAATTTTTTAGCAATTTCATATGTAATGTTATTTTACGCCATCTGTTTGGCGAAGACAAGCTTTTATTTGCAATTTCATTCTGTTCCTATTTTTATTTCTTGCAATGTTGGTTTATACTTTTTCAAGTACTTGCCATTTATTTTCAGCACTCTCCTGTCTTTTTCTATTTCTTCGACTTCATATACACCATTTGAAAAAACTCTTAAAATTTTGAAAGGTCCTTCCCATTTAGGGGACCATTTTCCCATCAATCTATCTTTCTTCTCCATGGGCAAAATTACTTTCCAAACTAAATCATCTACTAAAAAGGCTTTAAATTTTACTTTCTTATTATAGAACTTTTCGACTCTTTCTTTCTGCCTTTTTATTAATTCTAAAGCACGTAACCTTTCTTCATCTAAATCAACCAACTCATCCATCATCATACTCCAATAAATTTCAGATGGAATCTCATGATGCCTTTGAATTCGTATTGACTGTAAACAGATTTCGAATGGTAACACTGCATCATGTCCGTAAGTTAATTTAAATGGGGTGGAATTAGTTGCCTCTTTAGGAGACGTTCGACAAGCCCAAAGGAATTGATCCAGAGTCTTGTGCCAATTTCTAGGTTTGTACCCACGTGCTTCTTTATCAGATTTATCACTACTTTGTTGGCTGCTTCGACCTGACCATTTGCTTGGGCATAATAAGGTGTCGAAGTTAGCAACTTAAAACCTGTCTCTTTTGCAAATGCCTGCATATTTCTTCCAGTAAATACAGATCCTTGATCAGTGGTTATAGTATCTGGTATTCCAAATCTATACATTATATGTTTCTGGATGAAGTCTATGACTGCTTCCTGATCCACGTTCGTCAGTGGTATGGCTTCAATCCACTTAGTGAAGTAGTCTACCCCAACTAAAATGTACTTCTGCCCTTTTGAAGAGGCTGGTCGAATTTCACCAATCAAATCTAAAGCCCAACCTCTGAATGGCCAAGGCTTTATAATGGAATATAACTCATTTGCTGGCACATGAGGTATGCCTGCATGAATTTGACATTCTTGACATCCCTTTGCAAATTCGACACAATCCTTCAACATTGTTGGCCAATACATCCCCTGTCGAAATAATAACCATTTCATCTTGTGCCCTGCCTGGTGTGCACCACACGCACCACTATGCACATTCGACAAAGCTATATAAGCTTCAGTCGCTCCTAAGCACTTTAGTAAGACTCCTTCTGGAGTCTTTTTAAACAACTCATTTCCAAAGAGCACATAGCTTAAGGCTCTATACTTGATCTTTCTTTCGACTGTCTGGTTTGGATTCTGTAAATAATCCTTGATAGGTTTTCTCCAATCTCCTACCCCTGGATCATCTACATTAAAAATTTCAAAATTTTCTTCATCACCATATCCCAGTCTCATGGTCTCCAAATCAGATGGGGACAGCCTAGTGGATACAACTTTTCCTCTTACTTCGACAACTTTCATCAGGTTTTCCTTCGACACTCTATAACCTGATGCCAGTTGAGTCAAGTCATTTGCTTCCTGATTTTCTAATCTAGGAATGTGTCTAAAGATTGCACTGTCGAATCTCTTGAGGAGTCTGTTGGCTATCACAAAATACATGATCAAATTTTCTTTGACACATTTGTACTCTTTTGTCAGCTGTTTTATCACCAACTCAGAGTCACCCATTATTTCGACCTCTGTTGCCCCTAATTCCAACAAAATTTCAAGTCCAGCAATTAAAGCTTCATATTCTGCTTCATTGTTTGAACAACAACCTTCTATTTTGTACTTGAACTTTGTTGGAATTTTATTGGGAGAAATGATTAATACCCCAACACCTGTTCCATTTTTATGACTGGAACCGTCGAAATATAATTTCCAAGGCTCTCTTTTGACATAATTTGTCTCATCTCCAAGTATGGAGTGGTCAGCTATAAAGTCAGCAACCACTTGTCCTTTGACAGCTTTTAGAGGCATATATTTTAAAGAATATTCAGTCAAGGCTAAAGCCCATTTTCCAATTCGACTATGTAGAATAGATTTAGACAACATATGTTTTATTACGTCGAAATGAGAAGATATATGTACATCAATGGGTTTTATATAATGCTTTAACTCTGTACAAGAGAAATATACACATAAACATAATTTCTCTATCATACTATATCTAGTTTCAGCATCATTTAAGACTCTGCTGAGTTAATAGATGGCTCTTTCGACGCCATGTTCATCTTCCTGACAAAGCATGCTTCTCAATGTTCTGTCGGACGCTGAGATGTAGAGCCTCATACTTCTCTTTCGACAAGGAGACATTAAAATTGGAGGACTCGCCATATATTCCTTGATCTTGTCGAAGGCATCTTGCTGTTCTTGCCCCCAAGTGAAGCCCTCCTTCTTCAGTCGAAGTAGAGGTGAGAAGGCTTGTGTTTCTCCACTAAGGTTATAGATAAACCTTCTAAGAAAGTTGATCTTTCCTAATAGAGACTGCAGCTCCTTCTTTGTTGATGGCGCTTTCGCTTCCATTATGGCCTTTGCTTTGTTTTCATTAATTTCAATCCCTTTCTTGTGGACCACAAAGCCTAAGAAATCACCTGCCTGCACACCAAAAGCACATTTAAGGGGATTCATTTTCAAACCAAACTTCCTCATCCTTTCAAAGGATTGTCGAAGGTGATCAATATGGTCTGAGCCTGAGGTAGATTTAATCACAATATCATCTATATAAATTTGCATAAACGTTTCAATGAAATCATGAAAAATAGAATTCATGGCCCTTTGGTATGTAGCTCCAGCATTTTTTAAACCAAAGGGCATGACTACCCACTCATATGTTCCTATTGCTCCTGGACAACGAAAAGCTGTTTTCGGAATGTCTTCTTCAGCAATGAAAATCTGGTTATAACCAGAATATCCATCAAGCATACTTAAATACTCATGGCCTACTGCAGAATCTACTAGCATTTCTGCTACTGGCATAGGATATTCATCCTTAGGAGTAGCTGAGTTTAGATCTCTAAAATCAATGCATACCCTTAGTTTGCCATTTTTCTTAATCACAGGAACAATATTAGCAATCCATTCGACATACCTTGTTGTACGGATGAACTTTCATTTTAGGAGCCTTTCGACTTCCTTTTTGATTTTCGACAGAATTTCAGGTGCAAAACGTCTGGGAGTCTGCTTTATTGGCTTTTTCCCTTCCAGTATTGGCAACTTCAATTCGACCAAATTTCTGTCTAAACCAGGCATTTCGTCATAATCCCATGCGAAGCAGTCTTTAAACTCATTCAGCAGTTGGATTATTTCGACTCTGAGCTGAGGATCCATCTTGGCACTGATGTAAGTTGGCCTTTTCTCTGCCCTCAGTCCCAGATTAATCTCTTCTAAAGGATCCTGTGCCACCATTTTCATATTGGTTGGGGCTGGATCTTTTTCAAACCCCAAAGGTTCGTCATCATAAATGGCATCAAGTCTTTGACTCTGCCATTCGCCATTAGAGTCTTCTTCAAAACTCTGCTTTGTATACTGTTCCTCAACCTTTTCTTGAGGATGTTGTTTTTCGACAACTTGTGTGCTGGCTTCAAAAGCCATGTTTCTTACTTTGGCCTCAAGGGCCGCTTTGAGTTGTTTTTCGGCTATATAAGCCGTAATCCTTTCCATTGTTGAAGCTTCAGTCATTTTCACTGAACTCACTCCCCCATCCAGTTGGGTTGACATGGGCAGTTCCCCAAGTGTAATTTGTCTCCCCAATTATTTCTTTATCCCACTGGAAACCATGCGTAGGATGGAGGTACATGGAACAGTAAGCGTTGTCGGAGGCTGTTAGGTCGAAAGCAGCAGGATTGCATGGTGCTATGTGGGCCAGGTTCTTGTCGAAGTTACGACTAGTGACATTGTTCACATCAGCTGTGAAGTAACTTTGATCTGCTTCTATGTTTTCGACAATCCCATCTGGCCTCCAGATTGCTATCCTTTGATGCATGGAGGATGGCACAACCCCAATTCCATGGATCCATTCTCTCCCCAACAACAAGTTATAATTTGCTTTTGATGCTATCACCACAAACATTGTGGGCCTTGTAATGGACCCTACAGTCAAGTTCAGTTGTATTACCCCCAGCGTTGTCCCTACCTTACCTTCATAGTTGGACAACACCATGTTGTGAGGCTTAGTGTCGGAGTCATCTTTTCCAATCCTCTTTATCATATAATGAGGAATGAGATTCACAGCTGCTCCTCCATCTATCAGGATTTTGTTGACACCTACATTTTCTACTTTTCCTTTTATGAACAAAGGCTTTAAATGGGCCTTCATTGCATCATCTGGCTTTTCGAAAAAAGCATTTTGCTCTTCGACACAGCCATTATTCATTATGTAGTAGCATACAGGCTTAAGCCCTATGCTATCATCAGCCATATCATCCTCTTCTTCTTCGACCTCTATTATCCTGTCATAGTCTCTGGGCAACACAGAAACCACATTGCAAGTTACGTCGAAAGACGCATCAGATTCTGAACTGAAATCATCAGTAACTTCTTCGTCTCCTAGCATTTTGTTGCTGGTTTTCTGCATTTCTGCTGTGTCACTAGATTTGTTCTTCTGAGAGGGTTCTTCCTTCGCCAGAGCTTTCCCTTTGTTTGTAGTCTGCACATACTTGTCTGACTCATCTTCCTTCTGCCCAATCCTTTTGTGTTCTACAATCTCTTTTTCAATTCTCTTTTGCCTTTGGAATCTTCTCCACTGGGACCTGGACATAGGATTCTTCCCTTTGTAGTTTTCAGAGACGTACTTTGGCTTTGCCTTTTCTGCCTCCTTTTTTACTTCTATTGAGGCACCCCTGTTCACTTCAAAACTCTTCCATCTCTTCTGACCTTGGGCATCCCTTATAGGTTGAATCCATTTGTCGTCGTTCGGTCTGTTAGATGGTTTGTAGGTGTTGTGACGTCTCTCTCCCATTCCTTGGACATGGTGCTCCCTTCTTCTTGGGTCGAACCTTTCATTCCTGACCTGTGGGACTACCCCCCAGTTTCTTTTCCTCTGGGTCTTTTCTGCCACTTCTAAGTCATCAGCCGCTTTCCTGTCGAACACAGCGCTGCATCTTGGGCAAAACATAACTTCTGCGTTCTTCTTCTGACACCTCTGGATGAATTCGACAAGACTTTCATTCTCTTCTGGGTATACGAGCTTATGGTACTTCTCTTGACGTTTCTTTCCCTTGTTGGTGTCTGGCCCTATCTTCTGAGTGACTTCGACCATATGAATCCCAGCATTCCGTTCAGTTGTGATTTTCAATTTGTTCATTTTTTCGACTAGCGTCATTTCCTCCGGGATATTCTCTTTTAACTGATTCACACTGCCTTTTGGGTGTAAACCCTTATAGATGTATTTGCAGCACTGTGCAACACCTTCGACAGAATCTTCCTCAGTCTTCATGGTACCACTGTTTATTGGTTCGACAATGAGGGTATTGTCCGCAGTCTCTGTTCTTTTGATCTTGTCATGACCAAGGCCATCAGTGGCCTCTTTCTGGACAATGAGGGTTTTGTTATCCTTTTCTTCCATGTCATTTGTGAAAGAGTCTCCCCATCCTGTGGGTTTGATTTTGCTAATATCCGTCTTGGAGCTTGGTGGTGCTGAATATTTCACCATGAAGTCGAACTTCCCGTTTGATTCTCCTAGAGTGTCCCAGATCACCCCCTGCTCAGCATCTCTTTCATAGTTTTTCTTGTCGAAGCTTCTGCCCACTTTGACTGTATTTCTTTCGTCGGAACCTTCAGTAGTTTCAATGCCATTCTCCCTGTCGAAGTCTTCAGAAGCTTTGACTTCTTCTTCCTCAGCCTGGTCTGCAAGGTCATCATCCCCTTCCACCATATTTACATGGGTGTCGAAACCTTCAGCAGCTTCTATCATGGTGAAGTTGGTGTCGAAGTTTTCAGTAACTTCCACCATTTCAAAACTTTCCTCAGCCATGATCTCCATTTCGACCACATTTACCATTTCTGGTTCAGCATAATTGGCCTCCACAACCTGCATGGGATTGGAGTCAATCCTCATCTGTTGCTTGGCTTTGTCTCCAAACTTCAGCCTTCCATTTTGGATTGCATTCTGGACAAGATCCCTGAAAAGGTAACATTGAGAAGTTTTATGACCCAAGAAATTATGGTATTTACAAAAACCTCTCTTTTTCTGTTGGTCTACAGGAGGCTCCTTAGTGCCTGCTGGTTTTATTAACTGACCATCTTTGACTAATAAATCAAAAATTTCATCACATTTGGTGATGTCGAATGTATAGGTTCTTTTAGGGAACCTGCCATTCTTTTCTACTTCGACTGGATTTTTTCCATTCGACGGGGCTAAAACTTTACAAGAATATGGAGGGCCTTGTTTTAGTTCTGCCAGATCAATTTCTTGCTGGTCAAAAATGACTGGTTCGTTTTCGTCATAATCATCTTCTTGAACTATTCCTACATAGGCCACTTTTTCCTTCTTGTTTTTATTTGATCTAAATTTTTCATTTTTTAGTCTTTCTATTTGCCTCACTCTGTCTGCCAGTTGTGCCATGTCTCTCAAGTACTGGGTATCCAGTTTTTTCCTTATGGAATAATCTAGACCCCCTGCAGCCATTTCGACTAGTTCTTGTTCCGGCACTTGTGTAAAGCATCTGGCTTTTAATAACCTAAACCTATTTAAGTAATCATCTATAGGTTTAGAGAATTTTCTTTTGACACTCGCCAATTCTTTCAAACTTATCTTAGTTTTTCCCATATAGAATTGTTCATGGAACAATCTCTCTAATTGGGTCCATGTGAATATTGAAGTTGCAGGAAGAGAAGTAAACCAAGTGAAAGCATTTTTTGTCAAAGAACTTGGGAAGTATTTCATCCTTAAGTTCTCATTATTAGCAATCTCTCCTGCCTCTATCAAATAACGCGCTACGTGTTCTATGGTGGACTCACTAGTATCCCCTGAGAATTTGGTGAATTTGGGGACTTTCCACCTTGGTGGTAATTCTTGTTGTAAAACAAATTCAGACAAGGGGGAAGTATAACTAGGCCTTTGTAATCCTACATTTACTCCATTTTGCGCCATTATTCTCTCAACCATGGTTGCAATATTGTTTTCGACAGGCATGTTATTGTAACGCATTCTCTGCTGTAATATTTCATCAGCATTTTGGTCTCTTTGGACTATTATTCTTCTTGGTTCCTGTCGAATGGGCTTCTCTACATTAGGCTGTTCAACTATCACCTCTTGGCCCCTGGGATTTTCATGAGGGTTTCCTAATGGCCTTTGGTTTATAGTAAGTTCCTCTTCGACAAGCCTATTGGCAGGATTTTGATTCAATTGCATTCTTTGCTGTGCTTGAGGGACTCCAAAAAAGTCAGCAATGCGTGCCATCTGTTCAGCCAATATTTGGTTTGTTTGGGTAGTGTTTTGTATTAAAGGATTGAACACTTCCCCCGTTTGTTGTGTCAATGCCTGCACCATATCATGATTGCTTTCATCCATCTGTTGACAAATTACTTGTGCAGAATGGTTTGTCATAGTGGGCATATGGAAACCTGGTGGAACTTGATTTATTCTATTTCCATTTCCACCATATCCTGATCCCTGCAATGGTGATGACATTTGAGCCATAGCATCAGAGAATAATGGTGACGAATTATGTAGGCTTGCCATCATTGAAGTTGGCATTCCATATGGTTGTTCCCTCCCAGTCAAGGGCTGAGAGTAATTCAGATATGGCCTGAAGGTATTTCCTCCAGGGGGAGGGGTTCCAGCGGGTCTGGCGTGTCCCATGGTGGAAGAACTAGGCGCATTTTGGGACCCTGTACCCGTTGGTATTGAATCCCCTAATGGAGGCCTGATCTGTTCTAAAACAGGGCCAGAAACTGGTATTCCTTCTGACGAAGGGATAGGATTGGAAACTGGAATAGTTTCGTTAGGATTGTTTGAAGCATTAGCCATCCTTCTTCCTCTTGTTCTCTTTGGTCTTTCTACGTCGGTTACAGCTAGTTTACCGCTTCTAAGAATCATACAACGTAGCAAGGAACAATTTGTCTAAGAAAGTTCTCTATTAGATTTTATTAACTGCACTAGTCCCACCGGGTGTGCCAATTTGTTCGCAGGGATTTCTGACGAACAACCTCTGGTTAACCAATTTCTCAGAAAATTGGGTTACTTGCAGGACCAACCAAACAAGTCCTAGGACACATGTGCAATTTCTTGTCGAAAACACTCTTAGTATGAATAATGATTTGTGGTTTGTTTTATTTATGGTGTCAAGGAATTCAATGCTTTGAGTTTGAAATTAAAATAAAGTAAAGTTTTAAACGAAAGTAAGAAAAGTGTCGAAAGATGTAACTTGCAGAAAAGTAAATAAAACTTAAAGATAAAATAAACTTGATGAAACAAACTGGTAATTTAAATAACTTTAAAAGAAAGATGGTGTTCAAACGTACATGGTTCCAAATATCAAACTCATTTTCTCTCACACTGGTTACTTAGAGTATTTACAGGAATTTTGTATCAGTTTTCACACACCCAATCTAAACACAAACTATTCTATTTATATACAAACAAAGTAACTGCCTAGAACGGAAAAATCATAAATAAATGACAAGTGTCAGCCTGCATGCAACTTCTTTTCCTGAACCTTCCATGTGTCCAACTGTCAAAGGTTGCCACTTTTTAAATTTGAATTCTCTCCTTTGGTGACGAAACCTTGCACCTCTTCATTTGTCGAAGTCTCAAAGAAGAAAGAACCCTTTCAAAATCTGCCAAATAATGCTTCTGTCAAACAACTCTTCTCTGTCGAAATGTCGAAAGATACCCTTATCTTGTCAAATGCCCAGCTACAAACAATTTTCCAAACTTATCCTGCCAGAATACTATTTGTCCTTTTGTCGAAGCATTGGAGCTTTTAACCTTGTCAACATTTCTTGAATTTCTTCACTTTCATTATTCTTTAACAGAGATGGCTTCAAGTTCCAAATTTCAACATGTCGAAATTATGAGCTTACAGTTACAAACCGAACTCCCAAGGAGATGAAAAGTCCCTAAATTCACCAAATTTATTGGTGATACTAATGAGTCCATAGTCTAACATATCACTCAATATTTGATGAAGCTGGAGACATAGCGAATAATGAGAACGTAAGGATGAGATATTTTCCTAATTCTCTTACAAAAAAAAACGATTTTACATGGTTTACAACCTTCCCTGCACATTTCATTAATGATTGGACTTGTTTCGAAAGTGGTTCCATGAACAATTTTATATGCGATAATCTAAGATCAGTCTGAAAGAGTTGTCAAGTGTGAAGCAGAAGTTCGCTGAATCAATCGACGGTTATCTAAATAGGTTCTGACTATTGAAAACAATATGCTTTACCCAAGTGCCTGAGCACAAATTAGTTGAAATTACCGTTGGGGGCTTAGATTATTCTATTAGAAGTGGTTGTTGTCATTGTTGAGTTGAAAAAGCTTGTTCCGAGATAGTGTTCTTTATGTGTGTAAAATGTTGAAGCAAAAGCGAGGAAGATTGAAAGAGAATGCAAATGAAGTGAAATGTTCCATTTCTCATGGAGGGGGAAAGTTCATAGTAATTAAGGAGTTAGTGAAATCGTGCAAACCCATGATTTCCTAGAAAGTAGGATTCATGATGAATTTCTTAGAAGATCTTTTGGAAAATGACAATTTGCATTAAAGTTGTAATGATGACACTGACGTCAACAAAAGAGTTAGAACAGTGTCAAAAATAATTTCAAAAATGCCACTTTTCTCCTTTCTTATTAAAAGGATAGTCGAAATATATTTGGGGCAATTTGTTACCTCGGATTTTCGACACAAACATTAATTATAAGGATGTGATAAGTTTTTTTTATAGATAATAAGCTTATTTCCAAAAATCGAAGTGGTCAGTTACAACCATGAACATCTCGACGAATTTGATTGTCGAGAGTTGGTGTCAATTTTCGTTGAATTTGCAATAGTCAGAAACCAGGGATTTTATTGGTTTTGGGACTTAATGAAATTCAGAGTACCCATAATGTTTATTCTCCATGCAGTCGAATGAGGTGTAAGTTGATAAGATCAAATAATTATTTGAGGACACGTGGGAGATTATCAAAGACAAAGGTTGCATGGAGACGAAGATGTGGTATGATTTGTTTAGTTGATCAGACAGTTAAGTTATGATTAATATATAACCAGTGTTCACTAATAGTTTTAAAGGTTCACAATCATACATAAATTTGTCTCAAAGTATCTCTGTGTTTGTTAGAAAAAGAATCATAATGTACGTATATGTGTTCCATTTTATAAATTAAAGTCTTTACTTTCAAATCATTTATTGCTTTGAATTTAATTTCGATTATTCTTTTATGTTTCCTCTAAGACGTGTGCTAGTTTGACATCAATTTTCTCTTACACCGTATATAATCACGTAATAAAATAGTTTTGCACATAAACTAAAGTAAAATAAATTATTAAAAAAATAAAATTAGCATGTTTAATATATACAATTAAGATGTAGTGTATAAAATCAGTGTAAACATATATTTTCCCTTTATTTTACTATGCTAAAAAATTCAAGTGTATTGTAATTAAAATTCAATTAAAATCTCTTTTCCTTAATGAATGCCAACATATTTCTCAGAACAACTTCTCATTTAAATCACAATGATGTGTGTTAAAACGACTATGGTTTGAACAAAAACCAAATGACCAAAAGTATGTGAAGCACATGCATGTATGCATGAAATGTGGTATGAGACTTTCAAATGAAAACATGAAATAGACATGTAAATCATATAAAATTTTACTAAAAAAGAAGAGTATTATACTTTAGGTGAGAAGGATCCAAAATGATGGTATGCCAAGGCAAAACATGAATGATGCAAAGATATGTGAATGCAAATGGGATGACACAATGCAATGTAATAAAAAAACATTATCAAATTGTCCTCAAGTTCCAACTTGATCTAGGCTTTAAAATGCCAAAGATGTAATGCCAAAGATGTAAAGTTCCAACATATATGTGTTTCATTTTACAAATTAAAATCTTTACTTTCAAGTCATGTATGTTGAATTTAATTTCAGTCATTCTTTTAAGTTTCCTTTGAGAGGTGTGCTAGTTTGACACTAATTTTCTCTACACCGTAATGATACACCGTATATAATCACATAATAAAATGGTTTTGCACATAAACCAAAGTAAAATAAATTATTAAAAAATAAAATTAGAATGTTTAATATATATAATTACGATGTAGTGTATAAAATCAGTGTAAACATATATTTTCCCTTTATTTTACTATGCTAAAAAATTCAAGTGTATTGTTATTAAAATTCAATTAAAATCTCTTTTCCTTAATGAATGCCAACATATTTCTCATAACAACTTATCATTTAAATCACAATGATGTGTGTTAAAACAACTATGGTTTGAACAAAAACCAAATGACCAAAAGTATGTGAAGCGCATGCATGTATGCATGAAATGTGGTATGAGACTTTCAAATGAAAACATGAAATAGACATGTAAATCATATAAAATTTTACTAAAAAAGAAGAGTATTAGCTTTAGGTGAGAAGGATCCAAAATGATGGTATGCCAAGGCAAAACATGAATGATGCAAAATTATATGAATGCAAATGGGATGACACAATGCAATGTAATAAAAAAAACATGGCAAAATATCCAAATTGGTCCCTTAACTCCATCATTAGGTCCAATATGGTGCCTTATCTCTAAAAAGTGACAAAAGGTCCTTCCGTCACCAATCGTTAGTCAAAGTCAAGTTATCATACACATGTGGAGCTTAGCTTGGGTGACTCATCTTCCATGTATGATGTGTTTACCTTAAGTGTATACAAACTAGTTTCAGTCATTTTTACGAAACTTGGTGAAAATAGAAAGGAGGAACCCTAGCGCAGCTACCATTGAAGCTTGAAGCATCATAACCAACTACCATTGAAGCTTGAAGCATCATATCCATTTCTGAAGCATAATCCACCAGGGATTTGATTTTACAATTTGAAATGTTATTCAATTTCAGTTACTTTAATGATTTAGGGTTTTTATGTTTTAGGGTTTTTAGGACAAGTTACTGATTTAGGGTTATTTGATTTCAATTAGGGATTTGTGTCAGTAGAGAGGACTGAGTATCTGAATCTTACAATTCACCACAGTGGTCCATTTGTCGATGATGAGCTGAGTGTATACGAAGGGGGAGATTGCAGAATTGAAAATAGATGGAGATATTTTGAACTGCTAGGCTATTTTAAGAATTTAGGTTACACCTGTATTGGGAAAATTTACTATAAGGATCCACAATTTGGGATGAACACATTGGTTGATGACAAAGGAGCCCTATAGATTGCTGATTTGTTTAGGGTTCACCTTAGGGTTGACATATACATCACACATATATTGTCACAACCTGATTTCTATGATGGTCCAATTGATGAAGTAGAAGTAGATGTGATGGAAGAGGATGACACTGAAAAAGTTCTTGCTGCAATGCTTGAGGAAGTTAATGCTGAGGTGAATAATACTGAGCTTTTGAATGAGACCACTCCAAGGATGGAAGAGGATGCTTTGAATCAGAATGAAGGGAATAATATTGATCTTGTGAATCTGAATGCTGAGGTGAATAATACTGATCCTGTGAATCTGAATGCTGAGGTGAATAATACTGATCCTGTAAATCTGAATGCTGAGGTGAATAATACTGATCCTGTAAATCTGAATGCTGAGAATGAAGGGGATAATACTGATGTTAGTGAGGATGATAGTGATGATGAAAACTTCAATTATGACAGTGCAATGGAAGTTGGTTTTGATGATGAATCAGATGAGTTTGATGATGATGAGGGTGATGTGATGGAATCTGTGAATGATCAAGAGGGGAAGATCAAAAAGGGTAAATAAAAGTATGAAGATAAATTTAGTGATAATGAAAGTGATGATTTACAAAGTGGGTGTGAAAGTGATGATATTAGTGATGTTGTTAGGAAAAAGTACCCTATTTTTAAATTACAGAAAGACATGATGAATTTCAAATGGGAGGTTGAGATGTATTTCACAACCAAGGCTGATTTCAAAGAAGTTATAGCATCATATGCAGTGCAATGTGGCAGGGGTCTTAGGTACATTAAGAATGACAAGGTAAGGGTGAGGGTTAGATGCAAGGAAGGATGTGATTGGGAAGCCTACTGTGCAAATTTACCTAATGAGGATTCTTGGCAACTAAGGAAGATCATAGACAACCATAGTTGTAGTAGAGAGTACAATGTAAAGCTGATGATTACAAAATGGTTAAGTAAGAGGCTACATAATTTAGTGAAATCCAATCCAAGATTGCTGCTAGAGACATGGTAGATGGTTCTTTTCTTGGGGATTATACAAGGATCTATGACTATTGCCATGAACTTTTGAGATCTAACCCAGGTTCTATTGTGAAAGTCAATGTGCATCCTATACCAGAGGGTTCTGCAGATCAGAGACCTTAAGAGGCTGTACATTTGCTTGGCTGCTTGTAAGGAGAGTTTTAAATTAAGTAGACATTTCATTGGGCTAGATGGTTTTTTTTAAAGGGTTGTGTGGAAGGCAAATCTTGGAAGCAATTGGTAGAGATCCAAATGATCAAATGCTACCAATAGCATTTGATGTGGTTGAAAATGAAAATAAAGATAGTTGGACTTGGTTCTTGGAGCTTCTTATTGATGATCTAGGTGGGAGAGAAAAGTGTCTCACATACACCTATATATCTGATCAACAAAAGGTAAATATGGTCTAAGTTATATTTTCTAATTTATGTTTACTTATAGTTACTTATGTTATTTGTACTAACTTGTGTTATTTTTATTGCACAAAGGGTTTATTACCTGCAATGGATGAGTTGCTACCTGGAGCTGAGCAAAGATTTTGTGTCAGACATCTTTATAATAATTTCAGAAAAAGATATCCAGGCAAGAAACTCAAGGAAATTATCTGAAAAGCTGCAAAGTCCACATATTACCAAGCTTGGTGCTAATAGTAGGTTATGTGCTTATAGTGGATGAGGTTTCAGATTATAGTAGATTCTGTTTTGTGCTTATACTAGATCATGTGCTTATAGTGATTTTGTGCTTATAGTAGATTCTGTTTTGTGCTTATAGTAGATCTTGTTTTGTGCTTATAGGATGGCTGTTGAACATATTTTTGAGGAAGGCCAAGCAAGATCAAGGAAGGCCAAGCAAGTTATCTTTCAGAATGCCAACTAAGCCTTTCATGCCCCCAGACCCAACCACCAGGATGAGTGCAACCAAGACTGCTGTAGGCCCAACAACAAGGAGAAGTACACCAACAAAGAGATCAACCAAGACTTGGAAACTTTAGGAAGATGCATTTTGTTTGGACTGTTGTATTTTGTTTAGACTAGTTATGTGTTTTGTTGTATTAAGACATATGGTAACAATCCTGTCAATGTAATTTTATCAATGTTTTGTTGTATTAAGGCATATGTTATGTTATGTTATGTGTTTAGACTATGTTATGTGTTAAGACATATGGTACTGCTAACATTATGATATTGTCAATGTAATTTTGTCAATGTTTTGTCAATTCTGTTTAGCAATTATGTTTATCAATTCTGTTTAGCAATTATGTCAATTATGTTTAGCTGATAACAAATGCTAACATTATGGTACTGTCAACATAATAATAGCAAGTAACATTGATCACAAATAATCCATTACAAATGTCAAATTGGTACTGTCAACTACAATGACAACAAATTGGTTCAACAACATCAACAACATCCTAAAGCTTTCTAAAAACAGTGAGAACAAATTGATTCAACAACATCCTAAAGCATTCTAAAAACAACTACAACAAGGCCTATGAACACCATCAATTTCCAGAATTTTATCAACTTCATGAGCTTCTTCATGTCATTTTCCATTTTGCTTATTTGTTTCCCATATTCTTCAATAGTCACTTGAGGCCTTTGCCACTGTCTTTGAGAGCTTCTCAATTCTATCCATCAAATATTGCTCTTTCTCATCTCCAACATCTTCAAAATACCATCCAAAGTACCCACAACCAACATTGTTTGATCCTGCAAAATACCATCTTCAACATCAACCTTTTTTAAACACAAATACATCTACAGATTTTAAACAAACATACATATGACATACCTTAAAATTAGGACATCCCCAAAAATGTTTCCCATAATTCTTGAATGTTGTGATCATACGAAGAATAACTAAATCCCCACAGTGACATATAGGTTTCCAAGTTGTGCTTGTGTTGGCATTCGATCCTTCCTTCGAAGAACACCCACCATAACTGTGTTTTGCTTTCATCACTGGCGTCGGCGTCGATCTACTGGATTTCATCTTTGTGACTCTATGCTTTTACTATTTCTTGAATCAATTTGGGGATGAAGAGAAATTTTCGAAGAACCCTAGAAAATCATGACACTAATTGGGGATGAAGAATCTCAGTTTAAAGGAGGAAGAAGAAGCCATGTCAGCTGCCACATATACAAAAGTTAACGTCTGTTTGAGGGTGATGGACGGAAAGGATCTATTTGGTACTATTTAACAAATTAAAGGACATTTTTATCACTTTTTAGAGCTAAGAGACCATATTGGACCCAGTAATGAAGTTAAGGGACTATTTTGGGTATTTTGCCAAAAAAACATTATCAAATTGTCCTCAAGTTCCAACTTGATCTAGGCTTTAAAATGCCAAAGATGTAATGCTAAAATTAATTTTTAAATATCCTATCCAAATGCAGTCTATAGAAACTTTGAGCTTGTAAATTAAAATTAATTATCAAATTAGAAGCATAAAAGTAAAACTAAGATCAATAAAGAAATCTAAAACACTAGAATAAATTGCATGGATGGTACATGTACCTTACAGTCAAAGAATGAATAAAATAACAACAAATATCTTGCATGCCAATGTTAGGCTCAAAAGCAATAAGAAAGAAAAATAGATAAAGGAAAACAATTACAAGAAATGCAAGCTTAAAACCTAGAACTCAACATCACACTTGGTGGGTATAAGTCGAATCAAGGTAAATCCAGTTCCATTTTCGTTGCTCAATGGAACAGTGAGATCGCACTTGACCTTAGGTTTGTACTTTCTGGATATTGAATCTCCAAGTCTGAATCTAATAGTAAAGTAGAGCTTCACGTAGATATTATAAACTCCAATATTCTTATCTTTTTTGAACTCAGAGATTTGATCATTCTCAAGCATCAACAACTTTTGTCCTGCAAAAACTCCACTCATGGGGTCACTGCTTTTCTTGTGTTGGCGAAACGAGTTCATGTGTGTGATCATGTCAAGATTAGCAAACCTCGACCCGTCGTAGAATGCTTGAGCTTCAACTTTGTCATAGTAAATGCTGAGTTTTTTGTTTGGGTTATGGGCTGTAAAGTTGAGCACCATGTTGTAGTGTAGTGTGTTGTTTGTGTAGTCGAATCGAGTTAGTTGGGATTTTGTGACATAGAATTTGAAGGGACGGGGTTGAACAATGAGATAGAAGATAAGGATGATGAGACCGAAGAGGACAACAAGTGCAACTAGAAGTTTCCATAAAAAGCTAAAGAGAGCGCAGCAACCGCTACCGCCATGGATGCGGCGGTTGCTGGATTGCCCTCGTGAAGCAGGAATTGCAGGTCCATAGTAAGAATCATTCAACTGAGGTTGGTTATTGTTCATACTTGTTAATGAGTAAACGGAACACGAGGTATGTATATGTATGAGTAAATAGATGGTGCGTGTGTATATATAGAAAGGAGAGAAATTGGTGAATCTATGTGTTGCATGCATAAGAACAAGGCGTTATGAATTAATAATTGAATAAAAATGCGGTGGCTAAGGAAAAAATCAATAGCGGATTGACGATGACGATATTCATAAACAAATCTAATGTGGGTTAGTAGTTAGGAACATTTTTAAATATATGTGGTGTAACCTCCTCTTCGTTAATGACTGCTACTAAGATAGTTATTCATATACTTCAACATTTGATCTTGTCAAAACGTGGAATACTTTATAATCATCTTATCTTATATGTTTTATGCATAACTCATAACAAACAAAATACATTTTTTTTTTTTAAGTTATATAAAGATTTTGGTTCCGTAATTATTGTTAGGTTTAAAAATCGGAAAATTCTGATTTATTTTTTAAACGAAAAATATTTTTTATGGTTCAGTAATTATATTTTTGGATTTAGTTGGTTCCTTAATTTTTTTTTTGGTTTTAATTTGGTCTCTTAACTTTTAAAACATGTCATTTTAGTTGTTTTTTTTTCAATTAACGATGAATTTAGCGATCGATTTTTGAATTTTTTTCGTCGCTAATAAGACAAAAAGGACTAAAATGTCACGTTTTAAAAATTAAGCGACCAATTTGACACGAAAAAAATTAAGAGACCAATCTGAACCCATATGTATAATTATGGGACCAAAAAGGATATTATTAAATTATTCGGTTATTTATATTTATTTTTACTGATAATCACTATGTCAAACAAGACCTTAGACAACGTGTTTTTTGCCCTTAGACAGCGCTTTAAAGCACTGTCTAAACCTGTGCTGCTAAAGACAACGCTTTGGTTAATGTCAAAAACATTGTATAAATGGGCTTTATACAACGCTTTTATTGTCAAAAGCAATGTCCAAACCCCACTTTAAACAGCGCTTTTTTGTCTTTTTTTAATATACATTAGACAACACTTTTTATTTTATTTTTATGGTATACCTTAGACATCGCTTTCACTAAAAAGCGCTTTCTAAACCCCACCTTAGACAACACTTTTAGTGAAAGCGCTTTCTAAACCCCACCTTAGACAACGCTTTTTGTTGAAAGCGCTGTCTAAGGTATACAAAAAATTTTAAAAAAAATTCTTTAAAAAACGCTGTCTAAAGTTGCCAAATTATAGATACCTGTTTTGAATCCACTTTTCCACCTGATTTTTAAACCATAATTTGTACTTGTTTTCCAATCCAGAATTTGCACCACATTATCCAATTTAAACCTACTAATTTAGGCACCGATTTATAGATACAAAATAATCGGATTTTCAAACCAATATCTACGAAACAATTCATACAATCGTATCAATTTACTAACCAATTTAAATATACAACATATACTATAACCAATATCTACGAAACAATATCTACGAAACAATTAATACAATTCATTTCATCCAACTATACATTTTGTTTCAAATGAATCTACATGAACAAAAATGTGATAACACTATGAGCTATACATTTTCATCCAATTGCAACTATACTATAACCTGAAACAACACAAAAATATTGTAATTGATCAATTAAAACAAGTCATAATCAATTATATGAGAAATATGTGTTAAATATTAAAATAACACATAAGTTAGAAATACATACATCAGATGAAATCTCTAATCGATCCAAAGAAAGAGTTTCTCTCATAAACATCAACATGAAATATCCGCAATCTATACCATTACGTTGCAGAGGACACTACACATGAAAAGAAAATATGGATAATATATAAATTATAATGAAAGCAATTGAAAATGAAAATGACATAATATATAACATTTTATTATATTACCTCTTTCACTAACATCTCTTTCTTTTCTTTGTTGGAATATTAATTACTTGTTTATTAGCAATGCAGACGAATTCCGCAACCTCATTCTCGTACTCTTTGCTCAATCGATCGACAAACATCCATTTTTTATCCATGATTTTCCTACTTATAAGAGATACATATTTTCACTACATAAACAACGTAAATCCAAACGACATTTCATATACATAACATATACATAACGTAAAATTCAAACGAAAATAGAGGTACATAATCTAATTTTTCACTATTCTTCACAGAATCATAAAAACATTGACATTGCCCTAACATAATCAATATTTTCACTATTCTTACAAAATCATATTTATCAAAGAAATATTTTCCCTAACATAATCAATATTTGCCCTGACATTGCCTATTTTCACTATTCTTCACCGAATCATAACAACATTGACATTGCCCTAACATAATCAATATTTTCACTATTTTCACAAAATCATATTTATCAAAGAAATATTTGCCCTAACATCTTCAATATTTTCCTATTTTCACTATTCTTCACAAAATATTTGCCCTAACATAATCAACATTGACATTAATTGCCTATTTTCACTATTCTTCACAAAATCATATTGATCAAAATACATTTCAATGGCATTGCCCTAACATAACAATAACATAATAATGACATTCACTACAACAAAAATGTACCTTCACGAAGTAGAGGACAACGTCAGTAAAAAAGAAGAACAAAGTAGAGGACGAACACCTTCACGAACACTCGAACTCAGTAACTTCACGATCGACAGCGTTAATGGAGGTTTCCTGAGCGGCGTTAATGGACGAACACCTTCACCAACGGCGTTAATGGAGGTTTCAGAAAGAAAAATGGAGTTTCGTTAGGGTTTTCACTATAGAAGTAACACGTTCGCAGGGGAGAAGAAAGAGGAAAAGAATGAAAATATGATTCTGAGTTTCTAAATATTTCATTTAATTAGACCTTAGACAGCGTTTTTGTGGAAAGCGCTGTCTAGGGTAGCTCTTAAACAACGCTTTTGAAACGTGCTGGCTAAGGTCTACCTTAGACAGCGCTTTTGATTTTATTTTTTTAAAACTTAAAAAACCTTAGACATCGCTTTCCTCAAAAGCGGTGTCTAATATACACCTTTAAAAGTACTTTTCAAAAAGCGTTGTCTAACATATGACTTTTAGCAGCGCTTTTTCTCTTTTTTTTAAAAAAATTCCGCGTTTTATTTTAATTTTTACCTTTACCAGCGCTTTCATATTAAAGCGTTGTCTAAGATGCGCTGTCAAAAGTCTATTTTGGCGTAGTGAATATATTTGACTTTTGTGAATTTTTGAAGAAAATGGTGCATTATGAATGAAAACTGGTGCAATATGCTAAAGCCATATTTTTATTCAAGACCCAAAATATCAAGAAGATTGAAATTTAAGGAAATAATAGATTAGCTCAATCGATTACTCTGTATATTCATTTCAAATGAGCACAAAATATATTTCGCTCCTATGTCTGCCATAATAGTCTTCCCGGAGGCACAAGTTGAAATAAATCCCTCCTATGTCCGCCGTCAAGCTTTCTGAAAGTACGAAATCAGAGTTAACTCTTATCATTAGTCTAGAAACATCCATGGCAACCCCTTTAGAAATGCTTTCATCTACACAAATGAATGTCCCCAGTTTATTGGCTAATGATAAAAAGATCAGAGTTCCACCCATGACAAGGGATGCCATAAATCCTAACCCATGTTACCCTTTCATCATCAACATCAGTCTCCTTCCACAAACCATTCACTCCACCAAGTAGATCCTTCCGAAATCAAATCCTCCACCACCCCTTCCTCCAAATTTTCTAAAAGGCAAAGCTTTGCTCCCATGGGGGTTATCTTAATGGAGAAAATACCTTCCATTTAAAAATACCTCTGAAAGTTGTAAGACATACCTGGATGAATCGTTGTTGCTACAAAGGCCTTCCAAAATCTATTTAAATCGTCAAGGTTTGCATTATATTGAAATGTTTCACCCGAGTGTTTATCTATCTTCTTCCCCACCATTTCCGCATACAACACCAAGTTTGAACGAAAATTTTGCTTTTCCTGGACTTGCCGAATAACTCTCGGTATTCCTTCTTCTACAACTCTCCTATGGATTTTTCCGCCCTTACCGATCGACTGAAAACTTGACCCCGCTAAACCCCTAGTGTATCTAGGAGGGTTAACGTGAATTTTCTTCCCATCGATTAAGACATTGTCCAATTTAATACCCAATACTCTAATATCATCCACGTTTCTAAACCGAGCAAAACCAAATCGATTGCCAAGTTTGTTCCGCCTTGGAGAAATTATCACTTCCACAACATTACCAATGCACCTGAATAATACGAAAATGTCTCTTGCTCGAATCATATCCAGAAAGTTGGAAAAGAAAATGGAATTGAGATCCTCCTCCTTAGTAGAGATATCAGCTCCTTTTATGGGAAAAAATCCCATTTATTGTTAGTCATGCCATAATTAACCCTTGTCCAAGCCATGATTCACGAATGGAAAAGTTCCGCCTAGAGTGCACCGATTCGCCTTAAAGCAAATTAAATTAGAGCATTGTATTTTGGAAATATTCAAAAATTAACAGTTAGTAATCGTTTAAACTCGTTGAATAATTGATTATCACATAGTATTTTTTGGAAAGTTTTACTTCAACATTTTTTGGGTCAAATCTTAATGGATTTTATGGAGTTTTTACACGTAAAAATGCTCGGAAACATCACTATAAAGAGGTACTTTTATTTCCTTCTTTTGTATCTCTTTCTCTATAAAATTATAATGAGAGGTGAGAGGAATAAATAATAATCATTAGATCAATCACATATTAAGATTAAATTATTTATTAAATAATTAAGGTGATTATTAAATTTTCCCTCACTCTTATTAAATAGTGATATGATTAATCTAATGACTGTTATTTGATTCTCTCACCTCTCATTATAAAGCTCATCTCACTTGATATGCTCATATATATATATATATATATATATATATATATATATATATATATATATATATATATATATATATATATATATGTATATATATATATATATGTATATATATATATATATATGTATATATATATATA
This sequence comes from Lathyrus aphaca, assembly GCA_963966055.1. Classification (NCBI taxonomy): domain Eukaryota; kingdom Viridiplantae; phylum Streptophyta; class Magnoliopsida; order Fabales; family Fabaceae; genus Lathyrus; species Lathyrus aphaca. The sequence goes on along the minus strand of OZ014525.1, from coordinate 43,924,230 downwards.
TATGTATATATATATATATATATATATGTATATATATATATGTATATATATATATATATATATGTATATATATATATATATATATATATATATATATATATATATATATATATGTATATATATATACATATATATGTGTATATATATATATATATGTATATATATATATACACACATATATATATATATATATACATATATATATATATATATATATATATATATATATATATATACATATATATATATATATATATATATATGTATATATATATATATATATATATATATATATATATATATGTATATATATATATATATATGTATATATATATATATATATATATATATATATATGTATATATATATATATATATATATATATATATATATATATATATATATATATATATATATATATATATATATATATATATATATATATATATATATATATATATATATATATATATATATATATATATATATATATATATATATATATATATATATATGGATGTAAATGGATATCCATGGGGACTGATAGTATGATATTCGTGTCCGTCCCTTTGGATAAATATAATATTCATATCCGCCCCATATCCATACGGGTATCCGCTAAACGGATAATCTGCAGGTTTTAAGATATTCGTTGATATTTACAGATATCCATGGATAATATTTTTTTTCTATTTTTTTTATAAAAAAAATCTCCAACTTCTTTTAAATTTACAAGAAGTTATTATCAGATAACATCGCTACAAATATCTCTTATTTTAATAGCAAAATGTTATCACACTAATTTCCTTCATTTTAAACAAAACATGTTATGATTGTGAGTTATGGTTAAAGAGATGATGACAGAGGAGTTGAAAGGAAGACGCTGGTTAGACAGGGAAAGTGGTTGGTTGGACGGTCGAATTGAATTGTCGAAGTAAGGTATAGAGTAAAGAAGAAGCTTCAATGTAAAAGGTTTTCTTCAAAGAAAACTTCAAAAAGAAATATATGAGAAGACTAGTTTTTTAGAAGATGAAAAGACAAAATATAATTAACTAATATTTAAGAAATTAATATAATTTATTAACAGATACAAATATCCACGGGCATTGATATCATCAAACCTGTATCCATATCAATTACTAAACGGGTATTTAAATATCCATTTATTTTATCCGTGTATATCTATCAAGTTATCTGCCCCGTACCCGTGACAGACTTTATCCGCGAATATCCGCAGATATGGATATTGTTTCTATCCCTATATATATATATATATATATATATATATATATATATATATATATATATATATATATATATATATATATATATATATATATATATATGTCACTATGCAATAAAAGACTTTAGACAACATTTTTTTTTGTCCTTAGACATGCTTTCTAAACCCCACTTTAGACATGACTTTTTGCTTTTTTTTAATATACCTTAGACAACTTTTATTTTTATTTTTATGGTATACCTTAGACATCATTTTTTTGCCTTTTTTTAATATACCTTAGACAACGCTTTTTTATTTTATTTTTATGGTATACCTTAGACAACGCTTTCACTAAAAGCGCTTTCTAAACCCCACCTTAGACAACGCTTTTAATGAAAGCGCTTTCTAAACCCCACTTTAGACAACGTTTTTTGTTGAAAGCGTTGTCTAAGGTATACGAAATTTTTAAAATAATTTCCCTTAAAAAGCGTTGTCTGGATTTGCCAAATTATAGGCACCTATTTTGTATCCACATTTTTCACCTGGTTTTTAAACCAAAATTTGTGCTTGTTCATTCCGACCAGAATATGCACCAAATTTGCCTATTTAAACGTACCAATTTAGGCACCGATTTATATATACAAAACAATCGGATTTTCAAACCAATATCTACGAAATAATTTATACAAACGTACCAATTTACGCACCAATTTAAATATACGACATAGTTTTTACAAATCATTCCATTCAACTATACATTTTGCTTCAAATTAAATCTACATAAACAAAAATTTGATAACACTCCGAGCTATACATTTTCATCCAACTATACTATAACCTGAAACAACACAAAAATATTGTAATTGATCAATTAAAACAAGTCATAATCAATATGTCTATAATTACATACACATACTGGAATTTTCATCTATTAAAGTAAGAGTACAATATACCTTAACACTCCGAGCTCCATAATGAATTGACACCAATCCTCTTAAATTTCTTCCAAATGATCTCTTGAATAACATGCACACTTGAATTCATCAAAGTACTACATAATAATATAACATAGTTTGATTTAGTTTCAACTATTTAATTATATGAGAAATATGTGTTAAATATTAAAATAACTCATAATTTAAAAATACATACATCGATTGGATTATCTAATCGGTCTAAATAAAGAGTTTCTTTCATAAACCTCAACATGAAATATCCGCAATCTATACCATTACGTTGCCGAAGACACTACACATGAAAAGAAGATATGGATAAATACTAAGTTTTATCAAGTATCATCACTAATATAATAAAAAAATGTGATAATTAAGAAGATATGGATAAATACTAAGTTTTATCAAGTATCATCACTAATATAATAAAAAAATGTGATAATTAATATACCGCCACTTTTATCCATGTAATGTTGTTGGCTCTCCTTTTTTATACTTGGATATCTCGTTGGGCTCGAAAAGCTTGTACTACAAGAAAAAAATCAATTTGGGACGGAAATTTCCGTCGCACAACAGTATAAATTTCCGTCCCAGTTTATTTTCGGGACGGAACTCGCGACAAAATTATTTTGTTGCAATTCGCCTGTCGCAATTAATTGGGGACGGAAGTTCAACTTCTGTCGCAAAATAGGGACGGAATTAGGGACGAAATATAATAGTTTTTTTAAATAGTTATTTTATTCTGTCTCGATATTGCGACAAAATATATATTTTCTATTTCAATATCGCGAGAGAAATTGTATTTTTCGTCCCAATATTGAGACATAATTATACTATTCCGTCCCAATATCTCGATAGAATTCAAAACATTATGTCTCAATATCATGATAATTAGATAATATTTTGTTCCAAGATCGCGACAGAATTAAAACAGTTCGTCCCATTAAAGTGACAAATTTCTTACATTCTATCACAATTTTTAGTTATAAAATTTTAATATTCAACCCAAAATATTGACAATTTTTTTCTAACATTTCATCCCAATGTCAATAATTCAATCTAACTAATTCAATCATAACAATTTCAATAATCCAATCAAACTAAAAATTCAACCAATTCAATCAAACTAAAAATTCACTTGAAATATCAATTCTATCAAAAACATATAAATATCAAAATCTTAACAACATATAAGTACCAAACAATATTAAGCCTACAAAATACCTTGAAGTTCAACAAAATCTTAAACTTCCAATGGTTTTTAAATTCTACATTCCAAAGACAACAATATTACTCATGTACTGTATCTCTATCATTATTTGCATTACTTTCATGAGTAGCATTATCAGCAGAAATTTCATCTTCACTAAGTCCATATACTATACCCTTTGCATTTATTCCTTCAACAACTTCAATCATTAAAGCATCATAATCATTAGGCATGGGTTGAGTATCACTCTCAGCATTTCCAGCATTACCAGACTCAGAAAATTGAGGATGAGACTCAACTTGTGAACCTAGATTCACAAAATTTTCCTGAAAAAGTAATGACAAACATGATAAGTAGTTCTCAAGACTGATAGAGAAATAAACAACAGTACATTTATAAGAAAATATATATAGTTAAAAGGGGTCTACTTCAAAAGATACCATGGAACAAAACTTAGGTAATTACAATCATTTTAGTTATTTTTTCATTTTCTTTGTTAGAAAAGAGAATCCATCAAGCCACATATGCATTTAAATTTTCAAAAATATATTCATCATGCACGACTTCCGTTTTAGAGCAAGTGAACCAAAACAATTTTTAAGAAAATATGTGATAATGTAAGTTAGTTTATCTACCTTTACACTTAAGATTCTTGAAATTTATTCTTGTCTGGTAGTCATTATAATGCACTATTGCTACTATTTGAAACTAGTGATAATACTTTAATTGTATGGTGACTATAAGCCAATATATTGTATATGCAGTGAAGATACTCCCTCCACTTGCATCAAACATTTCTCTATGTGAAAGAGACAAAATTTAATGTGATTTTTCATAATCATTTGACACTATATATTATGTAGGGTGTCCATCCATCAATCAAAAGAAAAATTAACATGATACTCACATATGCATCATGGATCTATTATCCACAAAATTGTGTCCCTTTCCTTGTGTGACACTTCTTTAATAGTTCACCATTGTGTTGAATTCTTCCTAAACTTTTATGCTGCATTTGTTTAGAGATACATACATAATAAGTATATCATTATTATGCTGCATTTTGTTCTAATTTTGAAACAAAAGAAACACATGAACTCAAGTGAGAGACCATATAATTGAACTCATAACAGTAACAGAGAAATACTAACACTCATGTTTTAATCTAAAAGAAAGAAACACAAATAGAAGTTCACCTAGCATTCAAAGTCATAGTAACTACACACTCACAATACAATAAAGGTGGTGGGAGCTGAGTTTTTTCGATAATTATTTTATCTCTTTTTTAATCTTTAAATTAATAGTGGTTTTTACTTTGAGGTAAAGACTGGTAGAGTAACATGTTGTCGAGGATCCGTGTTCGTAAAGGTCCCTCAAAGACTGGTAAAGTAACATGTTGTCGAGGATCTGTGTTCGTAAAGGTTCTATTTTTGTTGATAAATTTCCTAAATTAAATTTCTAAATTTCCTAAATTAATGCAAGGACTAGTGTACAAGGGTGTTGTGAAATCTGGAACTCTAAGTTTTGACAGTATATTGTCAACCATGAGTCATTTATAACAAATACCTCTACTCTAGTGCACACTAGTACAATACTATATATATACAATCACAATCACATAATTTATCAAATAAAATATCACATGAAGTGTATTATAAACTATATAAATCTTCATTACATAACTAAGATTCAGTAATTTTGTGTTGCTCATTATGTACATTGTTCTGATATTGGTGATTTTTCTTTTGGTGTTATGTTCAATAAAACATCTTGTATTGTTGTGTGGAATTTTGTATTTACATTTTAGTGTTTTATGTCGGTATCACATTGCATTGCAGAAGTTTGAATTTATACAGGATATTGCTATAAGTTATGCAGAGAACATTCTAATTTCTATGAACTTATATATATATATATATATATATATATATATATATATATATATATATATATATATATATATATATATATATAAAGCTTGAAGTAATGTAGGTTGCTTAGGTGATAGACTCAACCTTGTATACTAAATATAATACCTTTATATTCTAAAACCTTCTAATGAATTGGGTAAGTAGACAAATTTACTGAACATGAAACATGTGGGATATAAATTATGGACAAATACACAATAATTCATTTTTCAAGATACAGAATATAACATCACAATTCAAAATTTATTGATAAATTCACTCAACCTACAACAAAACTCAGCACAAATGGAAGTGCATAACAAACTCAAAATCAATAGACAATTTAGAAATCATGAGAAATAAAATTAGAGGAAAAAAGGGTGAGACTAGGTTTTGTTCAGGTCTGTATCCAAATTAACAGAGTTAGGTTTCATTTCAATATGAGGGAGAGTGATAATTAGCAGAACGAAAAAAAATAAAGTGAGATTTGAGCACTTACATCTACAATTAAGGTTGATTCTCAGGATCTTAAAATCTTTCTCCTGTCAGATTATTAATCTTTCTTCCAACTCAAAACAAAACAAAAGAACAAATAAACAACAATATTGTTACAAAATGAAGCTAAGATAAATAAGTGTAAGTTAAAATAGAAGAAGAGTAAGTATTTCATACCTACGGAGACAACAACGAGAAGACGGAGGTGAGCAAAACTTTGTTGAGAGGATGCAAAAAGGATGTCAGTAAGAGGAAACGAAAAGGATACCGATGAAAAGAAGAAAGAATATGTCACCGATTCAAGTGTTCAGCAAGAGGAAACGAGAATACGGAGAGAAGATGGCGGCAGACATAGCTTTCTTGACTAGGGTTTCTCATCTCATCTTTTCTCACGTTTTCATCCTTTCTTCTTTCTGTTCTCCCATCAATTTTCTTTTTTCCTTTCAAAACACTAATTCTTAACATTTTCTTTAATTTTTATTAAATCAATTTAAATCATTTTTTTCCTTTTAATTTGATAAAACCTGAATATTATTTACTTTTATTAAGTATATTTTATAATATATACATATATATATATATATAGATATATATATATATATATATATATATATATATATATATATATATATATATTATATCATAAATAATATTACAAATTTAATAAATATAATATATATCATATTGAGACGGAAATAATAATGAATTTCTGCCTCAATATTGTCGCCAAACTTCCCGCTTTTTTCCCCCTAAGTTTGGGATGAAAATTCATTTCGAGTTCGGGACAGAAATATAATTCAATCCCAAATAAGTATATATTTTATTAAATTACTTGTGACAGAAAATCTTCTCAAATTCCGTCTCAATTTAATTTTCTGGGGACGGAAATTATTTCCGTCACAATTTTCCGTCCTAAATTGATTTTTTTCTTGTAGTAATGCTAATAAAATATAAATGGAAATTTAGAGCAATTCACATAAATAAATAAATACACACATGAATATTTAGAACAATCTCACTTACGTGTCAATCATGTTCTTCATATTAGGGTATGTTGTCCAATCAATTCCTAACGAGTCAAGATAATAAACAAATTCTCTAATAGGATTAATTGTGACCAACAACCAATATCCACTGTAAAATTAAACAAATGTTATATGGAAACTTTCTACACGACGTCAAAATACAAAAAAAAATTATAATAGATGAATTTAGAATGAAAATCTAACCCGGTATTAAACGGTAAAAAGAACAACTTTTCTGTATCTTTGTTGGCCATGAAGAGGTTGCGTACGTACACCATGATCTCATCTAGTTTACTTAAGATTAAACTTAAGTTGACGGTCGCGTGGCTTAGGAATGTAAATCTTTCGTCCAATCCAATTGGGCGTATCACTTTGTCATACAAAAACCTTAAATAAAAACATAATTAACATTAGACTATTCATTTGAAACATAAAGTAAATAAGTTGTGCAATTAATATAACAAAGTAGATCGGATATACCTCACGTATGTATTGACAACATTGACGCCTAATTCTTCATGACAAAAAACTTGCATAAATTCGTCATTACCAATTGATTGTTCATATTCAAAGCCAAAAATACCTTCCTCCATGTGTATAAGACGAATACCTCCGGTTAGAATATCTGTCAATTCTAGAAACGTCTGAAGGCATGACTTATACTTGGCGGTAGGTTTTTTTCTAGTTGCGATCTTCTTAAAACCAACCTTTTTTTTGTGTGGAGACGTTGCTAATCTTATTACCATGAAGCTACATATCATATAATTAGTTAGATGAAGTATAAGATCACAAATTTAACATTGAATCTACACATTATGGTTAACAAAGGTTCATATACTTGTAGAAATGCACGTAAAAATGTGATGTACCTCTTTTTATAAAACAACGGACTCGGTATACCGTGGAATCCCCTTATCTTTTTCTTTGGATTTTGTTGGAGTCTAATTAACATTACCATGTAAAAAATGTTAGTAAAATTAGCGTAAAAGCTTTCACATTAAGGTTAACAAAGGTTCATAATGGTTTTAAGCATACCTCATATCCGGTGTTAATAAGGCTCGCCGGCCATGTAACAAACGAACCTATTGCTTGTTCCGCCGTTGTTGCATCCAAAGCATCGTCGGGATATGGTAATAATGCATTCGACTCTACAGAATTTTCAACCGATACTTTCAAACATCAAGGAGGGAGGGGTTAGTGTGAAGTGATTGATCCACAATGTTATACATTTTTCCCTTGCCAACCATCTGATATGTCGGTGACAATAAGTATAGCTGACAAAGGGAAATGCCCTAAAACCAATAATAAATATGACATTGTTAATGTGTATATATGTCAATTAAATAATTTAAGCTAATAATTTAATTTCATAAAAATAAATATAATTACCTCTGGAATATTTGGTTGAAAGTTACAGTTAATACTGTCTTTGTCTGAACCATCTTTAAAACATGTTGAAGCGCTAATTTCTTTTTCTTTTCTTAATTCACGAACTTCAGCTTCCAGTGCTTCCAATTTTAGCTGAAGTTCTTTGTTACTATGAGTCTTTCCTTTTTTAATACTCAAGGAGGTCGGAGTGATTTCAAATCCTTTACCCCTCACCCGACCCGAATACTCACAGACATCTAATTCCCGACTAAGTTTGCTCCTAGTATCATCTGGAGATAAAGACTGAGATAACGCCTCCTGAAAATCAGATGAATATCGAATATTTGTCAAATATTTGTTAATAAAGTTTTGATTTAATTAAAGAAATAATGTTCTACTTACACATTTCTCATATACTTGTAGAACATCTTCTTTAGCAACTCCAGACTTGCCCACACGGGCTTCCTTCCACAAAACATGTGCATGAAGAGATGTTTCAGAACTTTTCTCCTTTTACAACTACATATTAAGTAAAATAATATGATCAAATATGACTCATGATGAACAAATATATTATTGCAATTTATAGATACTTACGATATGTTGTTCTAAGCGTCCATATCCGACACGTCCTTTTCTGTATGGATACGCGAAACTTGATGCTCTTTCCCGATTTATTTCACTTATTCTTTTAAATTCTGGGGTATTTCGTTTGGATTTAAATGTGTCTTATTCTTCTTGTAAAATCAAACTTTCATATTTCTTTGGAAGCTCCGCATCAACATGATTACCATCTTCATCCCTAAGATACTTGGATGATAAAAATGTTCTAAACTCTCTTAGTAGCTTTCCGGCCAATTTAAGACAAAAATCTCTTCTATCATCTTTGATGTTGAAACACCTCTAAGAAAAACATACACATTGTGCGTTAGTACAAGTAATTTAAAAGATATAATTAGTTCGCATAATTAAAGACATAATTATTGTACCTTTATCTCACTCTAGAGTTTATCTTTGGCTTCTTTCAAATGTCTATTTCTCCAATCATCACAAGTAATTGGAATCTCATTCCTTACTAGTGCACCAATGAAAATAGTCAAGGTATGACCGTTAGGTTCTATATGCTGCCCAAATGGGTTCCAATGCACATCTAGAATGATGCCTCGGTCTCCACCATGGATCAATTTCTTCATCACTGTTTTTCCTTTTCTAATCTCGTCTTCCGTAGATACCTTTTTATTACCTCCTTCATGTGTAGAATCATCATCATGTGAGTGATCATCGTTAGTGGTCATATCTAACATGTAATAAAGAAACCAAGGATATTAAATATAAATTATAATGAAAGCAATTGAAAATGAAAAATAAAGAAACCAAGGGTATCAGATATAAATTATGAAAAATTAGGAAAAGCATATAAATTTATTGAAAATGACATAATATATAACATTTTATTATATTACCTCTTTCACTAACATCTCTTTCTTTTCTTGGTTGGAATATTAATTACGTGTTTCTTAGCAATGCGGACGAATGAATTGATCCAAATTCTCTCTTTATGATCATTTCTGATATATGACTCATCATCTATAAGATCTTCATCTTGATCATTTCTATTCAACTCATTTTGTCTAATGCATGACTCGTTCTTAACATCAATATCACATTGATCTACACCGCTATCATCAACCACTCTGTTAGATAAAAGCACTATATACTATTTCGTACTCGTCGGGTCATTGACATAGAACACTTGTTTAGCTTGAGATGCTAGAATAAAAGGCTCATCTTTGTACCCCATCCTAGTAAGATCCACTTGCAAAAATCCAAACTTATCCATTCGTATGCCACTACTATTTACCCAATTGCAACCAAATATGGAAATTTGAAACTTCTCGTAATCAAACACTCAAATGTGCTTAATAACTCCAAAATATGACAAATTTGCATATTTGGGGTTTAAGTCCTTCATACTTGATATATGCATTGTTTCAGCTAGCACGATGACACCACTATTTTGCATAGTACTTTTATCATCTTGTTCTTTGGTATAAAATGTGTATCCATTAATTGCGTATGCGCTATGAGAAAACACATGCAAACATGGACCATATGCCAAACATCTCAACCTTTCTGTTACCGAAGCAGGATCTGAAGAGCGCTTCGAATAAATATGATCCTTTAACCATTGTATAAAACTTTGATTGTGCTCTTGTACTATCCAATTTTCATTTCTGTTCGGATTTAACCTTCGGAGTACATCCTTGTGCATTTCAACATATGGCTCAACCTCATTATCATTGTGCAGAACATACAAATGCATTTGATCCGTTCATCCCTTGATACTGTCACAATTTTATTTCCAATTAATTTTTTACCTTCCTTTTTTCCCGAAAATATGAGCTTTGGGGAGTCCAATCGATTAAACGTTTGACAAATATTCAGTACAAAACTCAACAGCGTCTTCAATAATGTATCGTTCAACAATACAACCCTCTGGTCGACTTTGGTTTTTCACGTACCCTTTTAATATTTTCATATACCGTTCAGCATGGTACATCCATCTCATATATGTAGTTCCACACAATTGTGTCTCTTTCACAAGATGAACAACTAGATATACCATTATGTCAAAAAATGAGGGAGGAAAATACATTTCAAACTCACACAAGGTAATTACTATCTCTTTTTGTAGTGTTGGTAAGATCTCGGGATCGATCACCTTACTACAAATTGACCTAAAAAAACACAATTTAGTTATGGCATTTCTTACTTTTAATGGCAAAATAGAACGTATACCTATTGGTAGAAAATGTTTCATTATAACATGGAAATCATGTGTCTTCAAACTCTTCAACTTGAGGTCTTTCATAGACACAAGTCTTCTAATATCTGAAGAATATCCTTCTGGAACCTTAACTTCACTCAGAAACTTACACAATTTGTTTTCTCCTTTCTAGATAGAGTAAAAGCAGCAGGTGGTAGATATGTTCGTCTTCCTTTCTTCATGGGTTCTGATTCAGTTCTCATTCTCATTTTTAATATGTCTTCCCTTGCTTTAAGGTCATCCTTAGACTTTCCTTTTATATTGAGTAACATACCGATAACACTTTCAAATACATTTTTTTCAATATGCATAACATCGAGAAAATGTCTCACGTAAAAAGACTTCCAATATGGAAATTCAAAAAATATCGACCTCTTCTTCCACCCACCTTTGACAACCTTATGTGCAAAAGGCTTGCCAAACTCAGTACGCATATCTTTCACCTTTTCAAAAACATGGTCACCTGAAAATGCGGGTGGAGCTTTACGCTGTTCGGTGTCTCCATTGAATTCTTTTCCCCACCCACACTAGTGATGTTTAGAATGTAATAATCTACGATGACCGAGAAACATATTCTTCTGACAAAGTTCCAATTGAATCGTATCGGTTCTATCTTCACAAACAGGACACGCACGTTGACCTTTAATGCTATACTCAAATAGATTCCCATATGCTGGAAAATCATTAGTTATGCCAAACAACATCGCCCTCAAATTGAAACTTTCTTTCTTATATCCATCATAAACCTCCACACCGTTCTCCCATAAAATCTTTAAATCTTCGATCAAAGGTGTCAAGTATATGTCTATGTCATTCCCTGGTTGTTTAGGCCCAAAGATTAACATAGATAACATCATGTACTTACGCTTCATACATAGCCATGGAGGTGGGTTATAAATAATAAGAATCACAAGTCATGTGGTATATGAGATACTTTGAAGACCACGCGGGTTCATTCCATTAGTAGATAATGCCAAGCGAAGGTTTCTTGCTTCTTCTCTAAAGTCAGGATAATCATTATCAATTTTCGACCACTATGGTGAATAAGCCGGATGTCGATACTTTCCATCAATAATTCTTTCATCCGCATGCCAATTCAGGTGTCTTGCATTGGTTCACCATGAAACATGCGCCCAAATCTCAGAATTATAGGAAAATACCATAAGACTTTTACTGGAGACAATTTTTTTCTTATATCGAGACAAACCTCATTTAGGGCACTCAGTTAATGATGCATATTCGTTTCGAAACAAAACGCAATCGTTTGGACTAGCATGTATCTTATCATAGCTCATGCCAATAGAGCACAATAACTCTGTGAAAATTTTATCCGACCATCCATTGCCCACCTTTAAGTTGTACAACTTTAAGACCGCAGACAGTCTCGTGAATTTAGTGCAACCTTTATACAACGGTTTCTCTGCATCGCTTACCAACCTCTCAAACATTTCAGGACAATCATGAAGATCTTCTTCAATTGCTTCTACAATCTCTTCAACTCGATCACAATCGTATGTTTTCGTGTCGTTTTTGTTTGAAGCATATGTCGTATTACTTTTCCCACTTGGTTCAACATTCTCGTTAATTTTCTCACCATGAAATTTCCAACACTGATAACTTCGATCAATTTCATGCCTCAGTAAATGTGGTTTCAATCCATCTGCGTCAACCTTACCAATATAACAACAACCCAAGCAAGGACATTTCATTCGACTGGGGTCTTTAACGTGTTGAACAACAAACTTAGCGAATTCTGCAACCCTATTCTCGTACTCTTTGGTTAATTGATCGACAAACATCCATTTTTTATCCATGGGTTTCCTACTTATTAAGGAAAACAAAATAAAATACCTTAGAATGTCGTTAATGAACCGTACCACCGATATGTTATTCTACTATCGCACGTTATTCACAAATAAGCCACACAATATTTCTAAACACGAACTTTCCAAGCTATAACTATTAATCAACACTTCTTTAATCTCAAACTAAACGTGTACTAACAAATCAAACTAAAAGAGATTAAAATAATAAACACTTTCTCAATCTCAAAAAGAGATTAAAATAATAAGTTATTCCCATTAAAATAATATGCACTTCCTGAATCTTAAAAAGAGATTAAAATAATAAGCACTTCTTCAAACAATGTCAACCATATACAAAAAGATATTAAACTAATAAGAACTTCTACAACAATGTCAACTATATACAAAAAGAGCTTAAAATAATAAGCACTTCTTCAACCAATGTCAACTATATTCAAAAAGAGATAAGATATTTTCGTCTTTATAAGCTACTTATATCATCAATGTCATCTTTATAAGCTACTTATATCATCAATGCCAACTATTTTCGTGCTTGCCCTAAACAGAGATGAATCGATTTCATGCTTGCGAAAAAGAAGAAACTTACCAAAAATGAGATGGTGTACGGTGGACGAAGGAGCACGACAGCAACAGTAAACGTCACAGAGGAGCACAATGGTGGACGACGGTGACGATTGAAGCTTCGTCAGGTCGAAAATGGTCGTTCGCACAGTTCGTTTGCAGAGAGAGGGAAATAAAGATATGAAAATATAAACTGAGTATTCTAATTATTTCATATAATTAGACCTTAGACAACGCTTTTGTGGAAAGCGCTGTCTAAGGGAGACCTTAAACAGCACTTTTGAAAAGCGTTGGCTAAGGTCAACCTTAGACAACGCTTTTGATTTTATTTTATTTTTAAATTAAAAGACCTTAGACATCGCTTTCCTCAAAAGCGTTGTCTAAGATATACCTTTAAAAGCGTTGTCTAAGCTCTATCTTAAACAACGCTTTTTCAAAAGCGTTGTCTAAGGTATGACTTTTAGCAGCGCTTTTATTATTTTTCTTGAACAGTTTCCGTGTTTTATTTAGATTTTTACTTATAGCAGTGCTCTCTTAATAAAGTGTTGTCTAAGGTGCGCTATTAAATGTCATTTTTGGCGTAGTATATATATATATATATATATATATATATATATATATATATATATATATATATATATATATATATATATATATATATATATATATATATATATATATATAATGTGAGTCTTTGCTTGTTGTTATTCCTATTATCTTGTTATGCCTCCATCAAAGAGTGTGTCAACTGGAAATTTATCTTCCTTAGTGGGTCCTTCTCAAAGAATCCAAAAGATTATTTACAACCGAAAGATGATTCGATTAACCTGTATGGAACCAACGTTTCTAAGATAATACATACCTAATGTGAATATTAGCATATGATTACTTTGAGAACTCTTCACCAAGATCCCAAATCGAATGTTTCTAACGTTTGTTAGAGAATTCTACTCAAATCTCCATATTGAAGGCATGGCCCTTACAACTCAGGTAAAAGGGAATGAAGTTAGCGTCAACGCTAAAGAGTTTGAGAAGTTATATGAGCTACCCTTCGTTTGAATATCCTACACCCATGATGGACCATCAAAGTTCAAGAAGTTCAATCTAAATGCTTCTATTATAGAGTTCATTGAAGACCCAATGAATGACAAGAAACTTCCCCTCAAAAAATAGTTATTAAAGGTTAAGTGTTCAATTACTAATTATATGCTTACTTAAATTATTTTTCTTAGACAAGAAAATTTTAAGTTCTTGTAAGAGAGGGTATAATATCCTTGTTTTTTTTAAACAAAACATCATCTAACAAATTAGATAGAAGGAATGTTTAACCATATATCCTTTTGCAAATAGAATCACTCAATTGAACTACCTTATGCGAGTTTGATCACAAAGATTCTAGCTAGCTAGAGATGGAGTTGATCTTGCAGAAAAATGTTGACTCAGTTCACAACAAGATCAAATTAACATGTCTTAGTAATATGAAGGTTCATGTAGTTCTAAGAGAATTAAATAAAAATTGCATAGAGGAAATAGAAGTTACAATCGTTCAGCCTGCAACAATTGAATGAGTTATGAATAAGATCCTGATTATCTCTCTAGAAACCACCTATGTCGTTCATAAGATATCTAAGGAGGTTGTTGACCTGGAAATTCCATAGTTGGGAATTATGATAATAACAACGAGTAGTTGTCTCACCTATGTGTTTACTTTTTTTAGCAACTAAGTGTGTTTAAACTATCGTTATTTTCTCACTTTTTGTACTTCAAATCATCTTTTAATAAAGTAATGTTCTCCATTTATTAGTAAATCTTGTTTGATCTATGAGAATAATGTGCTTGCATGTTTATCACCCCTTTCAAGCGTATATTTTCTGCCTTTTTTATTATGTCAAAAGGGGAGAAGTTTACTCCCAACTCATCTGAGGATGAGTTTAAACATTCCACAATTTATCTATTTATTTTCTCTTTTACCACCTTCTAAAGAGATGTGTTGTCATCAATAAAAATGGAGAGAATTTGGATCTATGTGCTTGCAAGTATTGTCAAGGTGATCCAAGGTGGTGAAGTTTGTTGATAAAAAAGTTGTAATCAACTGATTAACTATTTGGTTTTGATGATGACAACACTTGATATCAAACGATATCTAGTGAAGTCCTTATATGTTGAAGATAATTAAAGCAATCAAAGATACTAAAGATGTTTTTATCAAGTTATTCTCTTGAATCAAACTAACCTTTGAATATGTTCGTGAAAATTAAGTCATCTTTTTGAAGTCGATAATGTGGTTGTTAAATGACATCCAAGTGAAGACATATATTTCAAGGTTGGTTGTTGGTTTGACCTCTTAACTCTTAGATGATGGTAATAAACGTGAAAATATCTCAAACCTTGTTAAGATGACTAAAGATTATTGTGTGATGCTAAACTCAAAGATAATGATAGCAAGACTTGAAACTCAGAGTTGTAAAACAGAGAAGGAGCGAAAACTCGTCTGGTTGTATAGTGACTAGTATATTGTAAAGCCATAATGGTACCTCTAGAAACACTTTATTAAAATCACAGTCACACACATAAACTAAAAAACTTTTGAGAAGCTTATCTTAATTTTATAAAATCATATAACAATGTTTTTAAGTTCTAGCTAACTACTTAGGGGATTGTCTAATCAATCAGATGACTATTGACTAATGAATGATTAATTAGCCTTAATCATCTAATCAATTATCATCACTTGGATGAATCTAAAATCGACTGAGATAGTCTCTTAATGATTGGTAACGGCTAAATATCAAAATATTTCATTTGTGGCATGAACAATTTATTATTGGGAATCGATGATCGATTGACCTATAATCTATTATGACATATTTATTTCAACTTTGGATTATTTTCAAATTTTAGCCACAATTTGGCTTATAAAAAAAAGAGTTTTTTCAATCATTTTATTTCATCCAGAAAACGAGTTTTAATCTCACTTTCTTTTCTCACATTATTTTCTTTAAATCTCTAATTTGTTCAAAACACCTTAAGATACAATGCAATTAAATAAAATAAAGAGTTATCGGATGCCTAAATAACTTACGGGAGTCCACAACTTATATTATAGAGCTTCATAATTTCAATCACTAATATGACTTTATTAGTGATATTCTATGTTATATATTTAGACGAGCAGGAGCATGTGTGAATACATAATTAAAAATTTAAGTTAATTTTGTATTTCAGATTTTACATAATTTTCTGAATAATAAAATTAGATAAATATGAAGGAAAAAAATTTTAGTGAGATTTTTTTTGACATATAAATCTTTAATCTTGTCTTCTAAATTTCACATCATAAATATATAAAATATCATCTATGATCATGTTTAGCAATGAAAGAAAACAAAATAATAAATAGGAGGATATCGAAAACAATATTGAAAGAAGTATTTTGAAGAGCTAAAATCCAAAAAAAAATTATATATATTTAGGGAATATTTAGCCCTAACAAATATTATCACAATCAATAAGAATCATAAAAATTAACAAAAAAAAAAAGAAAACTAAATTCAAATACAATTCAAAGAATTAAACATTGGCTTAATAAGCAGGACCTAACACAACTTTGCACTTGTTCGGCAAAACCTGAGTGAAGTTAAATGTTTCAATATTTTTACTATTGCTAGATCTCAATGGAACATTAATGTCACATTTGACCTTAGGCTTGTATAGATGAGAGATTGAGATTCCGTGTCTGAACCTAATTCTGAAGTAGAGCTTCACATGAATACTATAAACTCCAACACTCTTCTCTTTATTGAATCCCAAGACTTGATCATTGTTAAGCATCAAAACTTGCTGTCCAGAGAAAACACCACTGATGGGGTCACTCATTTTCTTGCGTTGGCGAAACGAGTTCACGAATTTGGTGATCAAATCGACATTCGCGAACCTTGACCCTTGGTAGAATGCTTGAGCCTCAACTTGGTCGTAATTGATGCTGAGTCTTTTATTTGGGTTATGGGCTGTGAAGTTGAGCACCATGTTGTAGTGTAGTGTGTTGTTTGTGTAGTCGAATTTGGTTAGTTGGGCTTTCGTGACGTAGAACTTGAAGGGGCGGGGGAGAACAATGAGGTAGAAGATAAAGATTATGATGGCTGCGAGTACAATGAGTGTGATCAGAAGTTTCCAGAAGAAGCTGAATAGATAGCTAGAACGGCTTCTGTCGTCGTTCGATTGAGGTTCTATATCGGACATACTTGCTGTGTTATAGGTAGTGTGAATATGACAGAGAAATTAAAGAATTATGAGAAAAAGGGACAATTGTTGTTAATTGTGAGATGAGGAAATAATGAATGGTTTATTACTATATATAGGAAGAAAATGCATGTGACAGAATCAATGCATGTTTTGATGTCTTATTTAGTTTTACGAGTTCTAAAATTCCTTGGACTTAAAAAATTGTAACGTAGACATGGCGAACTGTTTGGGAGGGTTTGTAGTTTTTTGTTATATATAAATAATGTAAGTTTAGCCTCCTCTTGGTTAATTCCTTAATGGCTGCTGTGATGATTATCCAAGACTCTTGACATTTGATCTTGTCGTCTCGGGTGTATGATAAACATCTTTATTTTTATAGCTGTATGCTTTATGTGCATTATATAATTACTATCTCATAAATTAGTTCAAGTGGCACCAATATGCGGCTAATAGGCATGACAATGGGAGCAGGTGGAGTGTTGTGTGTAATCCAAATTTACATTAGATTAGATGTATTAAGAGTTTAATTTGAATTTTATTTAATAAGTTTTGATGATATAAATAATGAACTCAAATTCAGTTTGTAACATAATTTTTAGTTTGACTGTTTTTTCAGATTTAGAAGAGTTAGTTAGAGTTCTCTCTCTTCCATCGTCTTTTCTTTCATTCTTGTGCACCAATAATTGATATCTAGAGTTCTGGTTCAGATTCAAGAACGAGAAACACGAGTGTATGTGAGGCGTGTGTGATTGATTATGCCCATTCAATTCATAATGAATTGAAGATCTGAATCGAAATAGAATTACATTTCTAGATTATGAGGGATTGGGAAACACGTGTTGGTGAATTTTTGAGTGAATTTGCACAAAACTGAAGATGAACGATGAAAACGATAGCTTGAACACAAAACTTTCGATCTTTGTTGGAAAGAATTGAAATCGGTGGATATATAATTCAGATACGTGTGTTGTTTGGCAATCAAGATGTTATTGATCTCGTCAATGGCGGTTACTGTTAGGTGTCTAGAAAAGCTTATTTTATATTTGATTTTGAAGCCTTTCAGCTTTTTTTATTGCTTTAATCAGAAAATGACTTATTAATTAAGCAATTCTTGCATCGATATCATTATTAGGTAGTTTGATGTGTTTGTTCATTTTTTTCTAGTAATTTATGACAAAAGGTTGCAGCTCAAATCAAAAGAAAACATGAAGAGTCGAAGAATCTGCGTGTCTGCATACCTAGGAAGCTTCGCCCGACGGAAGAGCGGCGCATGAAGACTGATTTTCCCGACGAAGCAGCAGCGAAGGAAAAATGTGTTTTTCAATTCTCAATTCAACTAGCTCAAGATTTTTTTCGCTGCTTGGTTCATCAAACGAAGAAGAATTCACCCAACAAAAGAATGTTTCGTCTGACGCAGGAAGATATTTTCAGAATGACACGTTGGCACCGTAGCTGTCACGTGGCCTCATTTATAGGTTTCGTCCGACGAAAGTTGGTGTCGCCCAACGGAATTTCCTAGGCAGAAAGTGGTATGTATGTTGTTTTGAAGATATTTTGAGAGATATCTTTTGTAATTTTGATCTTTGTAACCTAGAGACCATCTCTTGGGGAGAAAAACTTCATCTTTTATTATTTTTCTTACTTTCCAAAGCTTTTATGCTTCAATCCTATCCTTTGAAGATTGATGTAACAAAAGCTTTATTTCTTACTTGTCAAGCAAGCTACCATTTCAATGGGTAGCTAAACACTTGTGTCAAGAATAGAAGTAGATAATACTCTCTTTTGTATGTATTGATCTTGATTTAAGCTTGTGAACATGTTGATGATAAATATATGGTGAAAAAATTTGTTTTGTATGATTTATACTTTGTTTTAGTTCATCATTAAATATGTTCTAAGACATTATCTAGGTTTTAATCCATCAATAAACATAGGCTAGAGATAGTCATGTGAGTTGATGTTCATAAATACCACACTGTAATGTTACCATATTGATAGTTAGAGTGAAAGATCATTTAAGGATCAATGTGGTAAATCTCACAACTTATGTTAAAAATAAACATGTTGAAAGGATATATGATTGTATTTATCATTAAACGGGTTCACATGCTTTATCGAGTAAATATGTACGAAACGAATTATCGAACCCTAATCTTGGCATGTTTTTACAAATCGTTCAAAACCAGTCTATTTTACCGTTGAAATTAACTTTTTATGCAAACTGTTACGAATAAAAAAACACTTTTGAAACCCTAAGTTTTAACACTTTTAGACTATAGAACGTCGGTAATATCACAACAATCCATGCAAAAACTATAACTAAAACCCACGCTGATACTATTTCAAAAGTTACACGATAGTTGCAACGAAATGCAATTGAAGCACAAAGAAACACACATAGAGAAACGAGGAAGAAGGATCAGAATGTGTTGTTCTATATCCATCAGTGTGTGGATATGAATGTGTTTGAGAATAATGTTGATTCAATAAGATGAAGTTTGTGTGGGACACACAAGTACGATGCTACAGAGGCGAAACTTCAGTCTCTATGTAAGCAGTATGAGAATCTCAATATGAAGAACAATGAGAAGGTATTTGATAACATATCCATAGTGATTTTGATCACAAATGATATGAAATCTTGTGGAGAAACTCTCTCTGAACAAGTAATCATTGAAAAGGTACTGAGATCACTTACTCTTCAGTTTGATTACATCGTTGTAGCAATTGAAAAATTCTAAGAACCTCAACACCATGTGAATTGAAGAGCTGCAAAGTAGTCTAGAGGCACAAGAGTTGCCTTAAAATTTGTCTATCAGTTCTATTTTTGTTTTGTGATGTCAGAGAAAATGTCTTAACATTTGTCTGTCAGTTATGGGCAACTTTGCAGAAAGTTGTGATTTGATTTTGGAGGATTTTTAGCAGGTGTTTTTTTTTTGTGATTAGTCTGATTGGTGGCAAAAATAAGGAAGGAATTTTATGATTAATGGAAGTTGTTATGTTTCATATATTTGAAGATATTTTCATATCTTTTAGGTTGTTATTTATAGATTTTTTTAGAGCAGTATATCACACTTTTGGAAGAATCAGATCTTCCTATTTTGGATGTTATTTGCGTTAAAGAATATTTAAAGATTATTTAGCATTTATGGGAGAATCAAATCTAACTGTTATCAGTACCCAAGCCCGAGCAGATTATTTCTTATTTATTCTTTTGTAACCCTAATTGCATATCACGAAGATTGAGAGATATTGAGAAGGTTGTGCATTCTGGATTAGGATTTAGTATTGTCTTGTTCATTGTGAGTCATTCTAACATGACCTAGACGTTTAAATTGGATTGATTTTATTGAGTTGTAATTTTTTCACTCTAAGATTTTAAGCATGAGTGTTATTGTTCTTGATTGTAGCTTTTAAGCAATATTAAGTTTTGTCTTGGTAGAGTGTTCTTCTATTTCTTTGTAAGGTTTTGTTTGATTATCACAATGTGTGATTGAGAGGGAGTGAGAGTGGTTCTCTTATCTAAGAGTTCTTAGATAGAAATTGCATTGGGTAGTGATTAAGTGAAGAGTGTAAATAGGGTGGTTTAACTCTGAATTAATACTACTGATAGTGGATTTCCTTCCTGGCTTGGTAGTGTTGCACCCCAAAATCTGCCCTCTAATTTTTCTAACTTTAAATGACTTATATTTTGCATTCATTTGCATCCTCATTAGGTCATACACCATGCATTTATTCATTTTCATCAAGCTCCTAAAACATGGGATCATTGTCATTTGAAGAGTTAGGGTTTCACCCTATTTGTGGATTATAAGATGAATTCAGAGTTTTGGATATGCAACCACCAATGTCATCATTCTCGTATATTTTTGTAACTAGATTAGGGTTTATTTCCCCGATTTTGTGGTCTTCACAGATTTCACTTGGAAGGAATATTCATTGTGCATATGGTCCATCATCATCAGTGAAGTGTGAATTAGGTTTTTTTTCTTCATCAAGTATCGAGTGTATCTTTTTCAAAGGTGTGGTTGTTCATTCATGATCCAGTTCAAGTGGATGTTTGACCTAATCTTGGTCAAGCAAGAGTTTGTTTCATGACCGAGGCTAGGGTGTGCGTAATTCAAGTGAGTTGTGTTTGAGGCTTCGATCAAGATTTTGTTTAGGCCGAAGTTCATCCGTTGAAGTCAAATTGTAGAACTATTAAAGGTCAAGACATTTTATACCTTTCAAGTCATTTGCAAGTAATGACTATGTAGTTCATGTTTATGTCATTGGTTCAAGGAGATCTCAAGTTGGCCATCCATTCTAAAGGTCTAATCTCATGGAATTGGTCGAGAAGTTCTATAATGAAGATATGGTTCAATATGATCAAAGCAGTTAATTTCAGGATGAATTCAAGATTGATTCATTTGTTGGTACCATTCATATGAAATTGTTTGGAGGTTTCAGTTCATTTCAAGTTTAATGCATGGAAGTATCTTTCCAATAAAGACATCCATTTATGGTTGAGGCTTTCTATTAAGTTTGATTTAAGCTTGATAAATAAGGATTCAATCCATGTCTCATCTATTTCCAACTTAGTCTTTAGTGGATTTCCAAGAATGATGTAAAAGGTTGCAAGTATGTGCTATATTGGTTTTTGGATCTAAATCAAACCTAGGTCACCATTCTTATCAATGATAGTCATTTATTCCCAAATTCACACATCAAAAAAGTTTTCATTCACCACTGTTAAGTGTATTTAAGCTTCCTTGCATTAAAGGTCATAATAGGACTTGTAACACTGTTGGTTTTATTGAGTTCGTGTCACTTGCTTTGATCCATGGAGTTATTTGAAACATCTTCATTTAGCATTATTATTGTTGGAACTTGTGATTTAAAGGATCATTTTTAAGTGGGTCTTTATCTTCCTCTTTCATACCCCTCAAATTCATATAATAAAATGTGTTTGATAGAACATGAAAGTGGAACGTTACGAAATGCACATTTTGGTTAGCAGCACTTGTGTTTGAACCGTGGGTCTGTCCTGTTGTTGTATCCCAAAATTTGCCCTCTGATTTTTAACTCTAACTGAATATTTTTGTTTCGCATTCATTTTCATCATCTTCATAGCATAGCATTTTTTTAGTCTTAATATTAGTCGAAATAATTTCTAGGAATTTACAGAAAGACTGGTCAAATTAATTTTCAATTGTGTCTAAAATCAGTGAACGAAAAAATGTCAAGTTTAAGTTTGCAAATGTCGGTAACATTAATCTGCGGTTCACGTGGTTTAATTTGACATACTAAAAATATTTTTATGACTATTTTTGGTCATATGTTGATCAGTCTGAGCAGTTTAAACGGTCATAATTTTTATTTCAAAATCCGACCAAACACTGTATTTTTCCGAGTCGTTTATTTCGTGCTGATCATTTTGATATATTCATTTTATTTTTTCGAGTATTTTGCCGCCCGACTTTTATTTTTTGGGTCCTTTTATTTTTATATTGGGTCTAGAATAAATAAATGAATTTATTAGTTTTATTTTAATTTTAAGCAATTTAATTATTAAAACTTTATTTGTTTTTTAAATTAATATTTTATTGGGTCTCAAAATAAACACTTAGGCTCATTATACTAACCCTAATTCAGTCCTATATATATACTTACTAGATGTATTGCTGTTGGGGACCAAAAAAAAATAAGAAAGAAAAGAGCAGAGGAGCGGCGATCGAGGTTTCAATTTTCCAATTCAATTCACAAAAGGTTGAACGTGGAACACATACACGGTCTTTGATTATACGGTTGATCTTCGGTTTGCTTACATCTATTCCTATTATTCCTATTATGCTTTTCTTTTGTGTGCTTTAACTATAATTATATATATATATATATATATATATATATATATATATATATATATATATATATATATATATATATATATATATATATATATATATATATATATATATATATATATTTGGTTTGCACACGTATATAATTCCTCATGTTTTACTAACATAAACAATATTTCACATATATATTTTTCATGTTTTCTTTCAAATGAAAGAATCATTATTAATTATTAGTATAGTATATGTTAATATATAATATCTAATATAATTTTATTTAATGTATATTGTTAATTCTTATTAGATTATTTTGGATAGGATCGTGTCGATACGCCGTTTTCACATCTATGTGTGTGAGGCGTGACATGTGTATTGATCTGATTCGGTTGCGATGATCGCAATTTTGCGTTAGCAACGTCGTTATTTTTTTTTTAATTCATATTATTTTTTATGTTATTTATATACATATATTTAGATCTGCACAGATAACTAACAACTCTGATTTTTTTTCCTAAAACCTCATACTTTTCAAACCTTAATTTTTCATGTAAAACTTGAAAAAAAAATATTTATAAAATTTAACCCTAATTCTTTTTCCTGAACCTTAAATTTTTCATATAAACCTTAATTGTTTCTCTAAAACTGATTATATATTTTCTTTATGAATTTTAACGTGTTAAACCTTAACTTTTTCACTAACAATATATATATATATATATATATATATATATATATATATATATATATATATATATATATATATATATATATATATATATATATATATATATACCCAAATAATTTTCTCTATAAATTTTGAACTCTAATTTTCACTCTAACTCTAACTCATCATTATGTTATTCATTTGCCATTCATTTTGTTGTGTAAATTTGTTATATTCTATATTTTTATTTTTTGCCTTATTATGTAACTGTCTCCTTGATGTAATAATTTAGTGTTACTTTGCGCCTAATTATTATTTAATTATCCCGAAGCCATGTAATAGTGTAGGAATTTTTATTTATTGTCTTTAAATTTCTTCCTTTATTTTATTATTCCCTGCATGGTTAGTAATTTAGGGCGTGGCAGGATTTAATTGAAATTAAAATGGACTTAGAAAATTAAAAATAAGATAAAATATTTGAAAACAGTCACTCACCCACGTAAGTCGATCGTTCTACGATCACCGTCTGCACCTCCTAGGATTACCCCTCTTGGTTGCCTTTAATATGGCCAGGTCCCTCAAAAATTGGGGTGTCTTAAGCAAACGACCCTACAAATTAAAATCATCTTGTCCCTCCCCAGTTTAAAAGATCAAGTCCCTACGATGTTGCCTTCGATAATGATCTTGTCCCTTCGGTCTAAAAGATGATAGTCCCTCCCAATTGCTAAAGACACCCCTCAAGTTGCATTCGTTGACCGTACGATGACCCTATGCTCGTCCCTTAACAAATCCAAGGTAATGATTACCTATTCCTTAATAATAGGGATAGTCTTACCCTTGAAAGAATATAAAAGAACATGAATGACTTAGTATAGGGTAGGTACCTCATAGTTACTTTCTCACTCTTCAAAATAAAAATACTTTTCACACCTCACAATATTTTCAAATATTTTCAAGCAAGACTTTGTATACATCCATACGAGGATCATTACAAAGTACTTAGAAAATTTCTAATCACACACTACACTTTTCAAAAATAATTAAAGTACTTAGAAAATTTCTAATCACACACTACACTTTTCATGTTATATACATCATGATATTTGCACTGAACTAACCTTGTTTTTCAGGTTAATTCTCCAGCAGACAAACTTCATCAACAACTTAATATCTTGGGCCGTTGTTTATCTTCCCGAGTACCTTATCATTACCTTGTCCCGTCGTTTATCTACCCAAATGTTATCTTATTATCTTGGGACGTCGTTTATCTTCCCGAAGGCTATCTTGGGACGTTGTTTATCTTCTCAAAAAGTCATATCATTACCTTAGGTCGTCGTTTATCTACCCAAAGGATATCTCATTATCTTGGGACGTCGTTTATCTTCCCGAAGGCTATCTTGGGACGTTGTTTATCTTTTCAAAAGCCATATTGATACCTTGGGTCGTCGTTTATCTACCCATAGGTTATCTTATTATCTTGGGACGTCGTTTATCTTCCCGAAGGCTATCTTGGGACGTTGTTTATCTTCTCAAAAGCCATATTGATACCTTGGGCCGTCGTTTATCTACCCATAGGTTATCTCATCATCATGGGACGTCGTTTATCTTCCCGAAGGTTATCTTGGGACGTCGTTTATCCTCTCAAAATCCATATTGATACCTTGGGCCGTCGTTTATCTTCTCATAGGTTATCTTATTATCTTGGGACGTCGTTTATCTTCCCGAAGGCTATCTTGGGACATTGTTTATCTTCTCAAAAGCCATATTGATACATTGGGCCATAGTTTATCTACCCATAGGTTATCTCATCATCTTGGGACGTTGTTTATCTTCCTGAAGGATATCTTGGGACATTGTTTATCTTCTCAAAAATCCATATCATTACCTTGGGCCGTCGTTTTTCTACCCAAAGGTTATCTCATTATCTTGGGACGTCGTTTATCTTCCCAAAGGCTATCTTGGGACGTTGTTTATCTTCTCAAAAGCCATATCATTACCTTGGGTCGTCGTTTATCTACCCAAAGGTTATCTTATTATCTTGGGACGTCGTTTATCTTCCCGAAGGCTATCTTGGGACGTTGTTTATCTTCTCAAAAGTCATATCATTACCTTGGGCCGTCGTTTATCTACCCAAAGGTTATCTCATTATCTTGGGACATCGTTTATCTTCCCGAAAGGCTATCTTGGGACGTTGTTTATCTTCTTAAAAGCCATATCATTACCTTGGACTGTCGTTTATCTACCCAAAGGTTATCTCATTATCTTGGGATGTCGTTTATCTTCCCGAAGGCTATCTTGGGACATTATTTATCTTCTCAAAAGTCGTACCGTTACCTTGGGTCGTCGTTTATCTACCCAAAGGTTATCTCATTATCTTGGGACGTTGTTTATCTTCCCAAAGACTATCTTGGGACGTCGTTTATCTTCTCAAAAGTCATACCATTACCTTGGGTCGTCGTTTATCTACCCAAAGGTTATCTCATTATCTGGGTTGTCGTTTATCTTCCCCAAAAGCTATATCATCTTACCTTGGGTTTTATTTTCCCAAATGTTATATCTTTGTATTTTGGATTACTTTATCCCCCAGAATTATCTTGGACTTCTCTACTCTTCAGGACCACATCAAGTTATACTACTTCATCCTCCAAAAAGTATATCTGAAGAACTTTTTCTCCGAATGGCATCTTTAAGTCCATTCAACCAATACAACAAACCAACAGTATCATTCTACGCACCGGCGAATGCAAATTTTTGGGCTTTTGTGTTCAATTCTCTTCAACCTTCAAGTCACGAATGACGTACATGCCAATCTAACTCCTCAAATTTCAGAAAATTGAACAGGGCCAGCTGTCATACCCCAAAATTGCCCTCTGATTTTTAACTCTAACTGACTTTTTTGTTTCACATTCATTTTCATCATCTTCATAGCATAGCATTTTTTTAGTCTTAATATTAGTCGGAATAATTTCTAGGAATTTACAGACAGACTGGTCAAATTAATTTTCAATTGTGCCTAAAATCAGTGAACGAAAAAATGTCAAGTGTAAATTTGCAAATGTCGGTAACATTAATTTGCGGTTCACGTGGTTTAATTTGATATACTAAAAATATTTTTACGACTATTTTTGGTCATATGTTGATCAGTCTGAGCAGTTTAAACGGTCATAATTTTTATTTCAAAATCCGACCAAACGCTGTATTTTTCCGAGTCGTTTATTTCGTGCTGATCATTTTGATATATTCATTTTATTTTTTCGAGCATTTTGCCATCCGGCTTTTATTTTTTGGGTCCTTTTATTTTTATATTGGGTCTAGAATAAATAAATGAATTTATTAGTTTTATTTTAATTTTAAGCAATTTAATTATTAAAACTTTATTTGTTTTTTAAATTAATATTTTATTGGGTCTCAAAATAAACACTTAGGCTCATTATACTAACCCTAATTCAGTCCTATATATATACTTACTAGATGTATTGCTGTTGGGGACCAAAAAAAAAATAAGAAAGAAAAGAGCAGAGGAGCGGCGATCGAGGTTTCAATTTTCCAATTCAATTCACAAAAGGTTGAACGTGGAACACATACATGGTCTTTGATTATACGGTTGATCTTCGGTTTGCTTACATCTATTCCTATTATTCCTATTATGCTTTTCTTTTGTGTGCTTTAACTATAATTATATATATATATATATATATATATATATATATATATATATATATATATATATATATATATATATATATATATATATATATATATATATATATATATATATATTGGTTTGCACACGTATATAATTCCTCATGTTTTACTAACATAAACAATATTTCACATATATATTTCTCATGTTTTACTAACATAAACAATATTTCACATATATATTTCTCATGTTTTCTTTCAAATGAAAGAATCATTATTAATTATTAGTATAGTATATGTTAATATATAATATCTAATATAATTTTATTTAATGTATATTGTTAATTCTTATTAGATTATTTTGGATAGGATCGTGTCGATACGCCGTTTTCACATCTATGTGTGTGAGGCGTGGCATGTGTATTGATCTGATTCGGTTGCGATGATCGCAATTTTGCGTTAGCAACGTCGTTGTTTTTTTTTTAATTCATATTATTTTTTATGTTATTTATATACATATATTTAGATCTGCACAGATAAGTAACAACTCTGATTTTTTTTCCTAAAACCTCATACTTTTCAAACCTTAATTTTTCATGTAAAACTTGAAAAAAAAATATTTATAAAATTTAACCCTGATTCTTTTTCCTGAACCTTAAATTTTTCATATAAACCTTAATTGTTTCTCTAAAACTGATTATATATTTTCTTTATGAATTTTAACGTGTTAAACCTTAACTTTTTCACTAACAATATATATATATATATATATATATATATATATATATATATATATATATATATATATATATATATATACCCAAATAATTTTCTCTATAAATTTTGAACTCTAATTTTCACTCTAACTCTAACTCATCATTATGTTATTCATTTGCCATTCATTTTGTTGTGTAAATTTGTTATATTCTATATTTTTATTTTTTGCCTAATTATGTAACTGTCTCCTTGATGTAATAATTTAGTGTTACTTTGCGCCTAATTATTATTTAATTATCCCGAAGCCATGTAATAGTGTAGGAATTTTTATTTATTGTCTTTAAATTTCTTCCTTTATTTTATTATTCCCTGCATGGTTAGTAATTTAGGGCGTGGCAGGATTTAATTGAAATTAAAATGGACTTAGAAAATTAAAAATAAGATAAAATATTTGAAAACAGTCACTCACCCACGTAAGTCGATCGTTCTACGATCACCGTCTGCACCTCCTAGGATTACCCCTCTTGGTTGCCTTTAATATGGCCAGGTCCCTCAAAAATTGGGGTGTCTTAAGCAAACGACCCTACAAATTAAAATCATCTTGTCCCTCCCCAGTTTAAAAGATCAAGTCCCTACGATGTTGCCTTCGATAATGATCTTGTCCCTTCGGTCTAAAAGATGATAGTCCCTCCCAATTGCTAAAGACACCCCTCAAGTTGCATTCGTTGACCGTACGATGACCCTATGCTCGTCCCTTAACAAATCCAAGGTAATGATTACCTATTCCTTAATAATAGGGATAGTCTTACCCTTGAAAGAATATAAAAGAACATGAATGACTTAGTATAGGGTAGGTACCTCATAGTTACTTTCTCACTCTTCAAAATAAAAATACTTTTCACACCTCACAATATTTTCAAATATTTTCAAGCAAGACTTTGTATACATCCATACGAGGATCATTACAAAGTACTTAGAAAATTTCTAATCACACACTACACTTTTCAAAAATAATTAAAGTACTTAGAAAATTTCTAATCACACACTACACTTTTCATGTTATATACATCATGATATTTGCACTGAACTAACCTTGTTTTTCAGGTTAATTCTCCAGCAGACAAACTTCATCAACAACTTAATATCTTGGGCCGTTGTTTATCTTCCCGAGTACCTTATCATTACCTTGTCCCGTCGTTTATCTACCCAAATGTTATCTTATTATCTTGGGATGTCGTTTATCTTCCCGAAGGCTATCTTGGGACGTTGTTTATCTTCTCAAAAAGTCATATCATTACCTTAGGTCGTCGTTTATCTACCCAAAGGATATCTCATTATCTTGGGACGTCGTTTATCTTCCCGAAGGCTATCTTGGGACGTTGTTTATCTTTTCAAAAGCCATATTGATACCTTGGGTCGTCGTTTATCTACCCATAGGTTATCTTATTATCTTGGGACGTCGTTTATCTTCCCGAAGGCTATCTTGGGACGTTGTTTATCTTCTCAAAAGCCATATTGATACCTTGGGCCGTCGTTTATCTACCCATAGGTTATCTCATCATCATGGGACGTCGTTTATCTTCCCGAAGGTTATCTTGGGACGTCGTTTATCCTCTCAAAATCCATATTGATACCTTGGGCCGTCGTTTATCTTCTCATAGGTTATCTTATTATCTTGGGACGTCGTTTATCTTCCCGAAGGCTATCTTGGGACATTGTTTATCTTCTCAAAAGTCGTACCGTTACCTTGGGTCGTCGTTTATCTACCCAAAGGTTATCTCATTATCTTGGGACGTTGTTTATCTTCCCGAAGACTATCTTGGGACGTCGTTTATCTTCTCAAAAGTCATACCATTACCTTGGGTCGTCGTTTATCTACCCAAAGGTTATCTCATTATCTTGGGTTGTCGTTTATCTTCCCCAAAAGCTATATCATCTTACCTTGGGTTTTATTTTCCCAAATGTTATATCTTTGTATTTTGGATTACTTTATCCCCCAGAATTATCTTGGACTTCTCTACTCTTCAGGACCACATCAAGTTATACTACTTCATCCTCCAAAAAGTATATCTGAAGAACTTTTTCTCCGAATGGCATCTTTAAGTCCATTCAACCAATACAACCAACCAACAATATCATTCTATGCACCGGCGAATGCAAATTTTTGGGCTTTTGTGTTCAATTCTCTTCAACCTTCAAGTCACGAATGGCGTACATGCCAATCTAACTCCTCAAATTTCAGAAAATTGAACAGGGCCAGCTGTCATACCCCAAAATTGCCCTCTGATTTTTAACTCTAACTGACTTTTTTGTTTCACATTCATTTTCATCATCTTCATAGCATAGCATTTTTTTAGTCTTAATATTAGTCGGAATAATTTCTAGGAATTTACAGACAGACTGGTCAAATTAATTTTCAATTGTGCCTAAAATCAGTGAACGAAAAAATGTCAAGTTTAAATTTGCAAATGTCGGTAACATTAATTTGCGGTTCACGTGGTTTAATTTGATATACTAAAAATATTTTTACGACTATTTTTGGTCATATGTTGATCAGTCTGAGCAGTTTAAACGGTCATAATTTTTATTTCAAAATCCGACCAAACGCTGTATTTTTCCGAGTCGTTTATTTCGTGCTGATCATTTTGATATATTCATTTTATTTTTTCGAGCATTTTGCCATCCGGCTTTTATTTTTTGGGTCCTTTTATTTTTATATTGGGTCTAGAATAAATAAATGAATTTATTAGTTTTATTTTAATTTTAAGCAATTTAATTATTAAAACTTTATTTATTTTTTAAATTAATATTTTATTGGGTCTCAAAATAAACACTTAGGCTCATTATACTAACCCTAATTCAGTCCTATATATATACTTACTAGATGTATTGCTGTTGGGGACCCAAAAAAATAAGAAAGAAAAGAGCAGAGGAGCGGCGATCGAGGTTTCAATTTTCCAATTCAATTCACAAAAGGTTGAACGTGGAACACATACACGGTCTTTGATTATACGGTTGATCTTCGGTTTGCTTACATCTATTCCTATTATTCCTATTATGCTTTTCTTTTGGGTGCTTTAACTATATATATATATATATATATATATATATATATATATATATATATATATATATATATATATATATATATATATATATATATATATATATAGTCGGCAACCTAGCAACCCAAGGCTAGGGGCAAATCCATTGTCGGCACAGTACTTCAAGAGTTGTTTCGTCGGCGGACTTCATTGATTAGAATTCCTTAGCAAGTCTCTTTAGACAATTCCTTCTCCAGTAGTGCGACAAATGGAAGGTTACTTCTGGAGCAGAAGGATATCATCGTCTCTTATCCCCAGCATGAGACGCCTTACATCTCTCATTCCCAACATGAGAGGATTAATCTCTTATCCCAGCAAGTGGCAACTTGAGCTCTTATCTTCAGCGGGAAGCTTTATCATTGACATTATCTATCATCCTCAGTAAAGTGGAAGCTGAAATTTCTCCCAGCAAGGTAGCAGAAGGTGGGTATCATCCCCAAGCAGAAGTTTCCCTTCAGACAGGGGCAATTCTCAGCAGTATAAGAGGTGTCATTCCTCCCCAGCAGTTTCCTCCCTCAGCGGTGCCATGCCTTTGATTCCCCAGCCAAGTCCGAAGATGATCCTGTCCCCACAGAGTTCATATTTGATTTTCACCTCCGTCCGTGAAATATTTCCCAGCCAAGTTGCCATACTTTTAGGTATTTGATGATACAGCCAGATATTCATCACCTCAGTCAGAGTTGAGTGTCCAAACCTCCTGACTTGTCTTCCCCTGCAGAGTTGTATCTCTTGCTGCCAATCAGGCATTTGTCTACCGCTCGTCTGCGTTTGTCAACACTCGTTTGTGTTATCCCTAAACGGAGTTCTCCCCAGCGTTGGTATTATTGCTTTATTGTTGCTCGTCTGCATCTTTCAACACCCGTCTGTGTTGGCTCTGTGGTATTGCTCGTCTGCCTTCCCCCAACATTGGCTTATGATTACCTTGATATTGTTCGTCTACAATTTTCTAACACTCGTCTGTGTTTGGTTGTTGTTGCTCGTCCGCAATTCCTCAACACTCGTCCGTGTTCTGATATGTTATTTGTTGTTGCTCGTCTGCAACCTCCCCAACACTCGTCTGTGTTTGGTATTGGATCCTTCGCTGCACTCGTTTGTGCCTTGATATGTATTCTCTATTGTTGCTCGTCTGCAACTGTCCAACACTCGTCCGTGTTTGTTTGAAGCTCGTCTACTTTTATTCCCCAGAAGTCGTTTGTGTTCTGAAGCTCGTTTGCTTTGCTTGGATACTCGTCTGTATCATCCCCAGCACTCGTCTGTGCTAGCTTACACCTATATGTGAGGATTTGCTGTTTACCCTGGTATTTCTGTATTGCTACTTCAAATGCTCGCCTGTGTTTGAATTTCTGGTATTCGTCTATACCAGTGGCTGATACTCGTCTGTCATTGCCTGAGACACTCGTCTGTGTTTCTCAGATCATCGTCTGATACTCGTCTGTATCATTGACCTATAACACTCGTCTGTGTTATCTTGATGATCATCCGATACTCGTCTGTATTGAAGAGGTTTCGAATCCTGACAGTGGGAATTAAATGTCGAAATGGTTACCGGTCCTAGCGTAACAGGTAAATCCGAAGGAGGCTCGTCTGTCTCAGGCACCAATTATTGTTGTTGCTGCACCTGGCGTAACAGGTTTGTTAAGAAGACTCGTCTGTCTTATACCATATATCCGCGGATAATATATGAAGAAGGTTCGTCTACCTTGATTGCATGTCTATCCCACAGACTTAAATGCATTTCCGGTCCTGGCGTAACAGGTAAATCCGAGGGAGACTCGTCTGTCTCATGTGTTAAGGACTCGTCTGTCCAGCTCCTGGCGTCACAGGATTTTTTTTGAAGACTCGTCTGTCTTAGTTTATATGCTTGAAGTGTTTAAGGACTCGTCTGTCCAGCTCCTGGCGTCACAGGATATTTTTTGAAGACTCGGCTGTCTCAGTTTATATGCTTGAAGTGTTTAAGGACTCGTCTGTCCAGCTCCTGGCGTCACAGGATTTTTTTTTGAAGACTCGTCTGTCTCAGTTTATATGCTTGAAGTGTTTAAGGACTCGTCTGTCCAGCTCCTGGCGTCACAGGATTGTTTGAAGACTCGTCTGTCTTAGCACTCTTATTCCAGATATCAGTTTCAACTTGGAAGAAGCTCGTATGCTTTTTCTCCCCTTCAGTCACCAAAGCGTCATTTGGTCGGGTTTATTTCCCGGTGTTGCATTCTTCGTCAGAGTGCAAATTTCTGGTCTTCTTGGTATTCAATCACAGTTTATCTTGAATGGTCGATAGCTCGTGCTACCGTCCTTTTCAGATTAACAGATGATTGAATAGGGGCAGCTGTAATACCTCAAAATTTGCCCTCTCATTTTCATGCCATTTAGCATATCCTTTCATACATTGCATTGCATTTAGATCACAATTGCATCATAAACATACATGAACATACATCTCCATTTGAGCTTTCACAGGTTGCGACCGGCCTTTATTTTTTCATGCGGAACATGCACAAGAATCTTAGAAGAAACCAAAAGTTCTCGGTTGATTCAAAGGAGTTTAAGCAGAATATCAGTTTTATGGTGCAGTTTGCAAAAGTTGTAACTTATGCTCGGAAACTCATTTTGGCTTAAAACTCAATAGTTTAGACCGTTTCATTATTCTCTACAACTTTTGTGTTCGGCTCGGAGGCCAATTCATCAAGGAAAATGGCGGGATTTATTTGTTTTTGAAATTTCGGTTTCGCCGATTAACTGTGCTAGCGGTATTCAAGAGTTTGTAACTTCTTATTGGGTCAACATGTCTGAGAGATTCATATGCCAAAAGTTCCGTCTTGATATCCTTTCCAACTTTTGGGTTTTGGCCGAGAACTAATTCTTTGAAGAAGATCTCAGAATGTGCGAGTCTTTAGAGTCGACATAGTGAAAAACAGTGCTGAACCGGTGAGTTTTGAACACTAAAAAATTCATAACTCTTGGATCGTTTATCGAATTGATGTCGTTTCGGTGCCTAAAATTCCGTTTAGATGTTATCTTCATTATGTGAATTCAGTTTTGGTTCGGTCCAAGCGGAAGGATCTCGAAAATGCGAATTACCAATAAGGTTCTTTGATGCACTGCATTGTCTGTCAGATTTTGTAAAATTCATAACTCGGTCAATTTTCATCGGATTTCACCCGTTCTTGAAGCGTTGGTTCACAAATTTTATCCTCTTCAAGTTCAAATACAAATGCGAGTTTGAACGGTGCTCCAAAGATTATCGTTTTGGTTTATTTCACAAAACTGAAGTGCTGAACCGAAGAAAAAGGCTGAAAGTGGTTTCACGAGAAAATTCATATCTCCTTCGTCGTTTGTCCGGTTGAGCTTAGATTTTAACACCAGGTCACTGACTCATAGATCTACAACTTTTCTGACAAAGTCGAGTCGAGATTATGCTCCGAAGAGGTTGACCTCGTCACATTTTCGAGTAGCGGACACCAAATAAGCCGAAAAAATAACTTATTCAGTGACGTCTTGCAGCTTAAACGTATCGATCGCACTCGATTTTGATCGTATGACGTTCGTTATTTTTGCATTGCAACCGTGATTCAGAGGCGGACGATGTTGTGGAAGGTTCAGAGTCGAAATTTCTTGCCGAAGATATTGTTATTTTCACTTAAGCCGAAATTCTACCTTTTGCCTTTCATTTTACACTCCACTATATATTCTTTTGACCCACAATTTGTCTCATAACTTCAATCATAATTTACAAACACCAAAAAACTCTCACAAACTCTCTCTAAAGGATCAAAGTTCATTCTCTCAATTCTTTCTCAAGAACACAACAACAACTTCATCAAGAACTCAAGAACACAACAATTCCGATCAAGCTTCCGGTAGCCGAGCCGCCACGAACCACCACCTCCGGTCAACTTCACCACCGTAAGACCACCATCTTCCGCCACCGGCAGCCGCGCGGCCTCTCCTCCTCTCCTCCGTTCATGATCGTGTCTCACTTCCTTCGGATTCGCAATTTCTTCGTCAATTCTTCATTCGGTAAGCTTCTTAAACTTTAATTCATGAATAATTGTTGAATTGTTTCTTGAATTGAATTTTGAAGTTGAATTAATCTTGTGGAGATTATGTGCATTGTTTCATGATTTGATTATTGATTGATTCTTGATTAATTTATCCTAATAATTGTTGTGGTGCATGATTGAAAAGGCTTGGTAAAGTTGACATAGAATAATCGGTGAATGTTAGGTGTTTGACAAAATTCCTAAGAGAGCTAATTATTATAACTTGATATTGATTGAAGTGTTTGACTTTTAAATTCATGCTTGTTTCAATGTGCAAATTTGAAATAGGATAGGTTGAGGCTTAATTGTTGATGTTGTTCATGTGTCGCGTGTCGAGAATATGGTTTGGTCATAACTTCCTAACCGTAGCGCGTTTTCGCGAATGTGAATAGTGTAAATTGACTTTGTTGATTGTTCCGGAGCCATTGGTGAACTTTTTAGTCGATTTCGGACAATTTTTTTCCGACTATTTCACTACTGCCAGCCGACGAAATCGGCCAAAAAGTATCACTTCCGAGCGGAATTTTCAAAATCCGATTGCATATTTGAATCCGTTGGCACGTTTGCAAGTTACCATGCGATTTTCGTTCAATTCTGAGTCGGTGATTTTTGACGCGTTTTTCCGTTTCAAGGCTTTTTATGTTCGGTTTGGTGCGATTTTGATGCATTGGTCTTGTTTTGACTTGTACTTATGTTTGTTGATCATTTTCCATTCATTGCATGTAAATTTGTTCGATTCCGGTTTGAGTTTGCATGTTGTTTATATTAGTGCATAAGTGCTGCCCCGTTTTGAAACGTAAATTTTAATGCATGTCCATGACTCGTATATTCATACTTCTACTTGATTTGGAGTTGTGAGGCATAGGTGCAACTTCCGGTTGCACCTCTTTTTGGTTTCTAATGCGTTTGTTGAGTTCATGCAAGGTTCTCGCAAAGATCTTAACGACGGTCGTTTGGTTGGTATTCCACTTTATTTGTGGGATACCTTTGGATTCAAATGATATTTTGTGCCGTTGTTTTTGTTTCGATTATGGGGAATCTTCACAAAGCAATTATGGAAGATGAGCATTTATTTTGCTCATGGGATATTACAAGGCTTGGCTTGAAGTTTTTTTGGATTTCTTTTATGTGAAAGAATCGGCACTTCGACCAAGTAAGTAATCTCGATTCTCTACTTTAATGCATCATTCTAGTTGTATGCGACTTAGGATCATATAACTTAAGGTGCATATTGAGCCCTCCCACCTGAGGCATTGGATTTATTTGTGATATATATTGAT
This sequence comes from Lathyrus aphaca, assembly GCA_963966055.1. Lineage (NCBI taxonomy): Eukaryota > Viridiplantae > Streptophyta > Magnoliopsida > Fabales > Fabaceae > Lathyrus > Lathyrus aphaca. The sequence goes on along the minus strand of OZ014525.1, from coordinate 43,887,313 downwards.
ATGTGTCGATTTCGGAGTTTAGGGATTAGGTTACGGATTAGAGAATTCGATTCCTTTCACTTTCCCTTAAAATATCGTTTTTGCCCGTTTCGTCGCAATTATTAAAAATAGTTTTAGGTGTGATAAAATTCTGGAAAAATTCATGAGTGATCCTCATCCTCTTAATTAATTTTTCATATTTTTTGTTTCCAGATTTAGGTGGTTTCAATATTTTATTTGGATTTTAGATCACAAGCTGTCCCAAAAAGGAAGGTTTTGGCATAAGGGACCGAAATCGATTTTTCCTCATAGGTGTGAGACCTATTTTTTGTGTATGATTAATTACTGTAATTTGTGACATTTTGATGCTCCTTAGCCATTTTTTTCATAATTTTAGATGCCCTTTTTGATCCACTTTGTGGAGTCGTTTTTTGGGTGATCATTCATTGCTACCTTGCTAGTCAAGTAATTGTTTTGGCATTTTGGTGCATAATTTTAAGGAATCCTTTTGGACCATATGAGATAATGAATTTATTATTCCAGGGATTTAATTTCAAAATTTTGTAAGGCTTTTTGCTATTTTTCCATGTCGCCTAGATCCTAGGTTGATTCATGTGTTTATATGTCGCATAACCTAAATGTTAAGAAGGCATTCATGTCATTTTCTTGAGGGGATTTTTGGTAACTTTTAGGAGTTGATTATAGGTAATTTGTATGTCTTTAATTCCAGTCATAGGTCATCTTTTTGAACCATACTCATTTGGTTTGTTTTAGTGTTTCAAAGTGCATACTTATGTGAATTAACTTCAACCTAAACTAGTTTCTCTTCTCCTCTAAATAATAACTTGAATTATGTGGAAATCATTAATTCCTATTCATGCATTCTAATTGCATCTCATACCTTGTATGCTACTGACCCATAATCATTCCATGCATATTCACATGCCATTCATCTTTAGTTTGCATCATGTGCGATCTTATGCGATGTTTGTTCCATTTCATCTCACATCTTCTTCTCATTGCTCCATATGCCTAATCCATTGCATCCATGATTGTATATTCATTCACACATATTCATGAGCATTCACTACTGACTTTGATGTTCATTTCATGTACTAATTCATGCTTGTAAGCCATACGCATTCATACTTCATCCATAAACCCTAACTTGCATTTAGGTGAACTTAGGTGAACTTTTTGTACATAGTTTGACATAGTTTGATCTTGTAAGGTATCCTAGCATACTTAGGGACCTATATCATGTAGCTACTGACTTTAGAAGTCATGTAACCTTTAGGTACCTTCACCTTTAGACTTAGGTCTTATTTTGAACCCTAGTTCCATTCTAGGACGTTTATGGTACTTAATCGCTTTCATGCTTTGATTTTATTTTCAATATGCATTGTCATGCTAACTTTTGTTTTGTAGGGGGGAAGATTGAGGTAAGTCTCACTTCATTCCTATCTCTTATGTATTTTAATTGTGTTTGCCTTAGCACATTGTGCTTGCTTATAGGTTTTCCCTTTTCTTTAGAAACAACTTACCTTCCTTAGGAAGTAAGTTGATTTCTAAGTTCTCTTTTCTTCTTTTCCTTCTCTTTCTTAGGATTAGAATATATCATTAATCATAGGATATCCCATGCAAATAAATCAAATAAAAATTAGGATTTTTTTAGTCCCCCTTTTAGGATTTTGTCCTTTTGTGATCCTTTTGGTTCTTTTTCTCTTCTCATCTCATAACTCTAAAAAACACTTTAATAAATGTGAAGTGATGTTTTGATCCATAGCCTTATTCCATGAGGTATGCTTGTAGTCTTCCCATCTTGGGATAGTACATGTTTACCTTGTGATGCACAAGTCTGATCAAGGTATCTTCTTCATAAAAGAAAAGCTAAAAAACACTTCTTCATGTGAATAATCAAAACACCTAATAAGTAAACAAGTTAGTGAGCCTAAGCCCTAGTCTTTGGGTTCAAGTTTTGGGGATCTTCTCCTTACTTGAATGTGCTTATTCTATTATTCCCTCTTGGAATGTAGTGATAAGTGCACATTCCATTGAAGAGAGCTTGAGTTCACTTCCTTGTGACACACTCCTAAAAGATTCTAAAAAAAAACACCAACAAACAATAAGCGTCTTTCCTTCGGGAATTCTCTTCTCATCTCATTCGCTCCGTACGCGAACTTGCTCCTACTTGTCATTTTGCAAGACGGTCACGCACTCGTCGTCCGAGTCTGCAACACCTGAGCAATGGCATAGGCAGGTCAAGCCTTAATTCACAAGCAATTTCCTTGTCACCCCTAGTTAGGGGAACTACGTCGACTCTGATCCTCATTATCCCGATGAGGTACGTAGGCAGCGGGGTAGGGCCCGTTCGAGCACATTCTTTATTTTCCCTACATTTTCCCCCTTCTGTTCTTTCGCTTTTCCAGTTCCTTTCTCATTCTCATTCCAGTCAGCATTTTTATTCAGCAGCATCTTATTTCTCACCCTTTGAAAGAAAATAAGCAAGCGTGGATCCCGTCGGGTACGGCGGACGGTCTGGGGTGCTAATACCTTCCCAGGTCGTAACCGACTCCCGAACTCAGATCTTTGGTTCGCAGGACCTTGTCCTTTCCTTCTTCCTTAGGTTTGTGCAACATTACCTTTCCCATTCTTTCGGGATAAAAATGTCTGGCTGGCGACTCTAACCTTTCCGCGCCACTTTCGCGTTTGTACTAGGATGAAAATCCCGGGAGCGACAGGTGTCTTAAGCAAACGAACCTACAAATAAAAATCATCTTGTCCCTCCCCAGTTTAAAAGACCAAGTCCCTACGATGTTGCCTACAATGTTGTCTTCGATAATGATCTTGTCCCTTCGGTCTAAAAGATGATAGTCCCTCCCAATTGCTAAAGACACCCCTCAAGTTGCCTTCGTTGACCGTACGATGACCATACGCTCGTCCCTTAACAAATCCAAGGTAATGACTACATATTCCTTAATAATAGGAATATTCTTACTCTTAAAAGAATATAAAAGAACATGAATGACTTAGTATAGGGTATGTACCTCATAGTTACTTGCTTACTCTTCAAAATAAAAATATTTTTCACACCTCACAATATTTTCAAATATTTTCAAACAAGGCTTTGTATACATCCATACGAGGATCATTACAAAGTACTTAGACAATTTCTAATCACACACTACACTTTTCAAAAACAATTAAAGTGAGCTATGTAACTAAGAGCCCATGGATATAAAGGGTGATAACACCTTCCCTTTATATAACCTACCCCCGAACTCAAGTCTTTTCAAAACGGTCTTTCCTGTTCTTTTATGTCCATTCCTTATGGATAAAATAAAAGTCGGTGGCGAATCTTGCTATCCGCAACATTTATAGAAAGTCAGTTCTCCCACCGTGTTACACATGTACATGCTTTGGGTGGTAGCCAAATAATTATAAATCTAAGACAAACATGTGCAAATTTAATTGGAAACAAAAAAGTGTTAAGAAAGCAATTTATAATCAAGTGTAGAATTCTACTTTTTTTTTATAAATTGTTTACAACAATAAAATGGCCCAATAACTACATCCAAATTAGATCTATTATAAGAGTAAAAGAATCCTAAGCTAAATCTGTTGAACTCAAGATATAAGGAACCAAGGAGAATTCCAGGTTTGCACTATAACAAACTTCATTTGGTCGTTCATCCAAAAGGCCATGCAATGATCAATTTCTTTCCTACAATAGAAACCATAAATTGTTAGCCAAAATGCAAGGGTTTGGTCTTCAACATAAGGCACATGAGGCATGATTACAAGTTCAACATGAATCAACATAACAACCATGTCAAATTAAGGGCAAAATCAGGCAGCAATTACATAATTTGTTTGGGCAGTAAGTTATTTGCAACAATGATTCAAAGAATATCAATATGGGGTCACACATTATAAATTAGTAACACAACAGAAATTTGACATAGTAAATGCAAAAAGATAAGTTTTCATAGCAGTAAAATCGTGGGGAGCATTTTTAAAAACCGTGGGGGACCATTTTTCACTACAAACAAAACAACATTGTTTCAAACCTGAATTTGTACAACCTCTGCTACCCTGTTGCTGCTGTGAATCGTAGACCATTGTCCCCACTCATAAACAATTTCAAAACTTGTCCCCCTGTCTCAAAGAGCAATTCTTCATGAGCAATTTTTGTAGCACATATTCAAAAACCCTAATTCCAGTCCTATAAAAGAGACTAAACGCATCAGAAACAAGGGTGGCAAGATAAATTTCAGAACTAACAACAAAAACCCTAGCGCAACTTTACTGAGATTCATCCTAAAACCTACATTATAGCTCTCAAAATTTCTCTCTTGGAGCCTCATCCTAAGGCTCTGAGAAGAGTGGAACTTAGACCTAACAACATTCTACACAATAGTACCACAACAACAAACAATAACAAACAAACAAACAACAACAACAACAATTAAGAACCAATCGTAGTAGAAGAAAGGAGAATCCATAGGGTAGAAGAAGCAGAATAAGAAGAAGACGAGAATCTAAACTCAGAAAGAAAGAAGAAAGTGAACGGGAGCTTACCTGAGAAGTCATCCGCATGAGTTCCTACGAAACGTTCTTCAAGAGGTATCTTCTCAATCTTCTGATTTATCTTAATGTGAATCTTGTAGTTTTTTATGTTGCGTGTACCCTCTGTTACTCTGATTGCGCCAAACACCTTCATTTTTTATTTGAGATCTTGATTCGCATTCGTGGTTTCGATCCGGTCTCTTGGGTCCGTTTTAGGGTAAAGCAGTAGTGGATTCATGGAGATCTTGAAAAAATAACAGGGGTTTGTGTTTGGTTTCAGCCGTTTTGAGGTGGTGGTCGCCGGAGAAGACAGAGGTTACCGCCGCGGCTTCATCTTCTCTAGCCAAAGGTTACGTTTTCAGTGACGTCTTAGTTGCAGAAAGAGTGAGAAGTCTTAGAGAGTGAGAGAAGTACTCCATTTAGTCTCATATATAAGCAAATTTACAAAAAAAAATTCAAGATCTTAAATATAAGCAAAAGTCACCTATATTTATTATATTAAATGTTATTATTACAAATATATCCTTACTTTTTCACATTTCTATGTTTTTAACGATTTCCAAAGTAAAAAGTAGGGGTAAAATTAGAAATAGTATATGACTTAAATGCATTCAATCATTTTTCTTAAAGAACGAGTTTTTTTTTGAAAATTTGCTTATATATGAGACCGGAGGGAGTATGTTTGAGAGAGGGAGAAATACGAAGGGTGAGAAAATTTTATGAAAATACTTTGAAAAAAATTGTGTTTTACTTTTTATAACCATTGTTGTTGTTGGCTGAGTGAGCGGTGACAAGTGTCTCCATCGTGGACACTTGTCACCTGTAGGGGTGTACATGGATTGGGTCAACCCACAAAATCCGATCAAACCCACCCAAAAAATCCATAAAAGTGGGTTGGGTCAGATGATTGGGTGGATATGGATTTAAAAACTAAAAAACCCATTAAAACATATGGGTTTTGGGTAAAACCGTATCCAAACCCACAAAAGGACAACTGTCATAATTGAGTTAATCGAGGAAATACCTTGCCCCAGGTTATGATTAAGGGTTTTAATTTGAGTAAGAAGGAAAACTCCTAGTTCATAGGCTCAAAAGGATTGACTTGAGATTAACTTCCTTATATCTCCACTGTTTAGGAATTAAAACAATGCATGTACATTGCCAGCATAGTCTGTTCAAAAGCATACTGCCTAAGATTATGGTATTGTTTTCGTCATTCTCTCTCTAAAGGCTTACAACTTTAGCAAGAGTTAAGTATCACAAAAGAGAAGTAGGAAGCATATTTTAAATTTAGTGAAACAAATGGATTAATTCAAGACAAACATACGCACTGCATTAATGTGAAAACAAAGTTTAACATAATAGTAAATGCTTGGAAAAACAAAAGAAATTACAACTGAATAAATCAAAAGATGTCCCATCCAGTTGGTTGAATGTCTTTGATTGCAATCTGTGAACTTTCAGGAGCGGTATATTTTACCATGAAATCAAATATGTCACTTGGTTGTCCTAAGGTATCCCAAACTTCAACAGGGATAGGTGGACTTTCTTTCTTGCTACCTCGGGCAATTTTGTCTTGCAACTTCGATGTTTGATGGACGATAGAAGAATTCAATATGATCTTCTGGCGTAACTTCAAGGATTCCTTCATCAATCAGGTCTTGAATCTTATTCCTCAATGCCCAAAAGTTATTAGTGTCATGTCTAGGATAGTTGGAGTGATACGCACACCTTGCATTGGGATTATAGAGAGGGGAGGAAGTATTAGGCTTTCGAGGAGAATGTTTCAAGGAAATTAGCTTCATCTCCAACAAGCATTGCAAAGTTTGCGACATTGGCGTGTCAAATTTGATGAATTGCCTTCTACATTCCTTGTGTTGAGGTGGATTAACCTTACAATATCTTCTTTCTTCAATTGAAGAACTATCAGTAGTAGCCTGTCTTTTTCCTTCTCTTATCCTTATATTCCTTTCAACCAAGTCAGCTTGTTTCATCGGAGGTTGACTGATGATTAGATTCCTGACTCCGTTACCTTGAAGTTTATTGACAAAGATTCTCAGCTCTTCTTGCCCCTGGGCTAAGCTCTAGATAAGAGCCACCGAGCCATTCATCTAGATTCTCATCTCTTCCATCTCATCTTACAGTTGTTCCAACTGATCATCCTCGTTGTCTTCAGGATTCTTCTTTTTCATGTCCTTAGAGAGAAGTGCTTTCAACTTTTCTTGTCCCTTGGACAAATTCAGGAACGCTTCTTGAAACTGAACATTCTGAGCTTGGAGATCTTTGACATATTGTTCGAGAGCCATTTCGGCTTAAATAAACAACAAGGAGATGAGAAAACTTTTGTGAAAACCTGTTATACAATGATATGATATGTAAATGCATATGCAATGTTTTCAAGGACTGTAGGATTTAAATTTGTTAAAACAAACAAAAACAAAACTCTTATTAGTAGGCTTGAAATAATATTGCCCCTTGGGCTTACAAATGAAAGAAAAAAAACTTAGAAATAGAACATCTGAGATTTAAGTCTCCCATGGACGCTTCCTCTTGGTGTTGAGATATGTGTTGAGATTCCGCTCCTCGTGAAGTTGCTTTGTCAGCTCCAACAGTTTTTCTTGGCTAGCTTTTAACTGAGTCTTAAAGGTATCTCTTTGCTCCTTCAGTTGGATCCAAGACTTCTGCAGCTTTTCCAGATCAGTAGGTGTCAGACCCTAATTTTTGACCCTAAGATTTTTCGCATCTCATCTGCATTTTGCATACAAACAAGATCACGCACTGGTTCGTTTATCCTTTTTCAGGTGCGGGTCTATGCTTCGCAGGGGATCTCCATGTTTAATTATTGTTATTTATTTATATTTACTAACCTCTAACCAAAACAAAAAATATGTTGCAGACTGTTTCTTCTCCTTTTTCTCTGTGATGCAGGTTTGAAAAGATAAGACAGTGATTTCAATTCAGAGGCGTTTGTTCAGTCGCAATCCGATTCAGATGGACGTTTGACCTAATCTTGGTCAAACTATCAAAAGATTGGTTCGACTGCAAGTTATATGTGCCAGTGGTTTATTCTTCAGACTGTGAGTATTCAAAGTTCAAGATTGTGTTATGTGCGAAGTCATCAGTTATCAGACAGTGTTTTGTGCGAATTTTGGTTTGAATTAGTCAGTTCATCAAGTTTATCAGTGATTCATCTGAGAATTTCAGACGATGGTTGTGACTTAGGTGACAAAGTTGCGATTTATTCAGTGGTTTGAGATTGACGGTGTTCATTTTATCAGTGGCTTGTGAAAAAATCAGAAATTTGTTGTGGGCTTAAAATCAATTTCTTAACCATTATCCATTTTTTTGATTAAACCATTTTTACATTTTTTCATTTCTATTATCCATTATTATTCGTTTTTTTTTCCGATTATCCAACATCATATACCTTTTAGTCCAATTATCCAAACTACCATTTTTTTTATCGATTTCTATTTTTTCATTTTTTTATATACCCAATTGTCAAACATTCTCCCCAAATTCATCTTCCATTTTTTATTTCTATTTATTTTTTTATCATTTACATTTTCTCTCAATCCATTTCCTTTTATTAATACAAAAAAAAAAATAGATATAGACTCATTTGCTTTTTAGCCCATTTATTAAAAAAAATCATATTATAATTTTTGCCCATCATTCCAAATATTAATACAAAAATACAAAAAAAAAGCCTCCAACACACGTGACAAGTTGTTAGTTATCACAAGCAAAAGGAAATTTCACAACATCAGGCCCACATGCCAACACAAGCCAGCCAAAGCAACTTTTCCCAAGCCAGGCTGTCACTACTTTATTTCCCAGCCGCTCACTTCACGAAACAACACGCCGCTTACAAGCCTTTCCGCATAGCAACATCAGCTTCACTTCATCAAGCCCCAGCCGCAGCAAACAATTTCCAAAACCGCATCACTCACAAGCCGTAACACTCCGCAAGTTTTCCTCAGCTTTCCATCACATTTTCGTCATCAGCTCACAAACTTCAGCCGCATACCAAACTTCCTCAGCAAATACGCATTCACTAGCCAAGCTTTCACCAAAGTTTGTTCACGCCGAAACAATACAAGCCTTCAAGCCTTCCACACAGCAACAAGCCAAATGCCCTGCACACGAAAAATCAGTCTCAAAACGGCATCACACACAACAATAAAACGCACGCCTTCAAAGCTGAAAACGGACATCAGTAAACGCATTTGAAAAAAGCACAAAACGGCAGCTGAAAAGAAAATTCCACAAGCCCAAAACGCGTGATCCCTGCTGTAAGCTCATGATTTCGACATTGTGAAATGTGGAATTTGAAGTCTTTTTCTATTGCTGAGAAGTAATCAGTAGAGAAAGATAAGAAGAAGTGAAGATGTTCAAGAAATGTTGACAAGGTTAAAAGCTCAAGTGCTTCGACGGAAGATAAATAATATTCTGGCAAACCAAGTTTGAGGACCTATCTATAATTGGGTGTTCGACAGGCTAAGTGCATCATTCAACAGTTCGACAGATAAAAGGTGTTTGACAGAAGCATTGGTTCGTAAAAATGGAAGAGTTTCTTCTTCTTCAAACGTTTCGACGTATGAAGAGATGTAATGTTTCGTCACCAAAGGAAAGAGTTCAAAATTTAAAAGTTGCAACCTTTGACAGTTGGACACATGGAAGTTTCAGAGAAGGAAATTGCATGCAGGCTGACACTTGTCATTTAATTATGATTTTTCCATTCTAGGCAGTTACTTTGTTTGTATATAAATAGGATAGTTTGTGTTTAGAATGGGTGTGTGAAAACTTATACAAAATTCCTGTAATTACTCTAAGTACCCAGTGTGAGAGAAAATGAGTTTGATATTTGGAACCATGTACGTTTGAACACCATTTGTCTTTCAAGTTATTTAAATTATTAGTTTATTTCATCAAGTTATTTTGTCTTCAGTTTTATTTACCTTTCTGCAAAGTTTTATCATTTCGCCATTTTTCTTACTTTTGTTTAAACTTAAACTTTATTTTACTTGCAAAATCAAAGCATTTAACACTTTGACATTATTGACAAAACAAACTACAAATCATTCACAACCCTAAGAGTAGTTCGACAAAATAATTGCACATGTGTCCTAGGACTTGTTTGGTTGGTCCTGCAAGTAACCCAGTTTTCTGAGAGATTGGTTAACCAGAGGTTGTTCGTCAGAAATCACTGCGAACAAATTGGCACACCCGGTGGGACTAGTGCAGTTAATAAGAATTAATAGAGGACCCTCTTAGACAATTTGTTCCTTGCTGCGTTGTATGATTCTTAGAAGCGGTAAACTAGCCGTAACCGACGTAGAAAGACCAAAGAGAACAAGAGGAAGAAGGATGGCTAACTTGCCGAATACTCCAAACAATCCTGACGAAACCATTCCAGTTTCCAATCCCATCCCTTCGTCAGGAGGAATACCAGTTTCTGGCCCTGTTTTAGAACAGATTAGGCCTCCATTAGTGGATTCGATACCAACGGGTTCAGGGTCCCAAAATGCGCCTAGTTCTTCCACCATGGGGCATTCAAGGCCTATGGGAACCCCTCCCCCTGGAGGAAACGCCTTTAGGCCATTTACTAATTTTACCATGCCCTTGTCTGGGAGAGAACAACCATATGGAATGCCAACTTCAATGATGGCAAGCTTACATAATTCGTCACCATTATTTTCTGATGCTATGGTTCAAATGTCTTCACCATTGCAAGGATCAGGATATGGTGGAAATGGAAGTAGATTAAATCAAGTTCCACCAGGATTCCATATGCCCACTATGACAACCCATTCTGCGCAAGTAATTCGTCAACAGATGGATGAAAGCAATCATGATATGGTGCAGGCATTGACACAACAAATGGGGGAAGTGTTTAATCCTTTAATACAAAATACTACCCAAACAAACCAAATATTGGCAGAACAGATGGCACGCATTGCTGATTTTTTTGGAGTCCCTCAAGCACAGCAAAGAATGCAATTGAATCAAAATCCTGCCAATAGGCCTGTTGAAGAGGAACTGACTATAAACCAAAGGCCATTAGGAAACCCTCAAGAAAACCCCAGAGGCCAAGAAGTAATAGTCGAACAGCCTAATGTAGAGGAACCCATTCGACAGGAACCCAGAAGAATAATAGTCCAAAGAGACCAAAATGCTGATGAGATATTACAGCAGAGAATGTGTTACAACAACCTGCCTGTCGAAAATAATATTGCAACCATGGTTGAGAGAATAATGACGCAAAATGGAGTGAACGTAGGATTACAAAGGCCTAGTTATACTTCCCCTTTGTCTGAATATGTTTTGCAACAAGAATTACCTCCAAGGTGGAAAGTCCCCAAATTCACCAAATTCTCTGGGGATACTAGTGAGTCCACCATAGAACACGTAGCGCGTTATTTGATAGAGGCAGGAGAGATGGCTAATAATGAGAACTTAAGGATGAAATATTTCCCAAGTTCTTTGACAAAAAATGCTTTCACTTGGTTTACTTCTCTGCCTGCAACTTCAATATTCACATGGACCCAATTAGAAAGATTGTTCCATGAACAATTCTATATGGGACAAACTAAGATAAGTTTGAAAGAATTGGCAATTGTCAAAAGAAAATTCTCTGAACCTATAGATGATTACTTAAATAGGTTTAGATTATTAAAAGCCAGATGCTTTACACAAGTGTCGGAACAAGAACTAGTCGAAATGGCTGCAGGAGGTCTAGATTATTCCATAAGGAAAAAACTAGATACCCAGTACTTGAGAGACATGGCACAACTAGCAGATAGAGTAAGGCAAATAGAAAGGCTAAAAAATGAAAAATCTAGATCAAATAAAAACAAGAAGGAAAGAGTGGCCTATGTAGGAATAGTTCAAGAAGATGATTATGACGAAAACGAACCAGTCATTTTCGACCAGCAAGAAATTGATCTGGCAGAACTAAAACAAGGCCCTCCATATTCCTGTAAAGTTTTAGCCCCGTCGAATGGAAAAAATCCAGTCGAAGTGGAAAAGAATGACAGGTTCCCTAAAAGAACCTATACATTCGACATCACCAAATGTGACGAAATTTTTGATTTATTAGTCAAAGATGGTCAGTTAATAAAACCAGCAGGCACTAAGGAGCCTCCTGTAGACCAACAAAAAAAGAGAGGTTTTTGCAAATACCATAATTTTTTGGGTTATAAAACTTCTCAATGTTACCTTTTCAGGGATCTGGTCCAGAATGCAATCCAGAATGGAAGACTGAAGTTTGGAGACAAAGCTAAGCAACATATGAGAATTGACTCCAATCCCATGCAAGTTGTGGAAGCCAATTATGATGAACCAGAAATGGTGAATATGGTCGAACTGGAAGTCATGTTTGAGGAAAGCTTTGAGATAGTAGAAGCCACTGAAGGTTTCGACACGAACTTCAACATGATAGAGGCTGCTGAGGGCTTCGACACCCATGTAAATGTGGTGGAAGGGGCCGATGACCTTATTGACCAGACTGAAGAAGAAGTCAAAGCTTCTGAAGACTTCGACAGGGAGAACGTCATTAAAACTACTGAAGGTTTAGACGGAAGAAATACAGTCAGGGTGGGCAGAAGCTTCGACAAGAAAAACTATAAAAGGGATGCTGAGCATGGGGTGATCTGGGACACTCTAGGAGAACCCAGTGGGAAGTTTGACTTCATGGTAAAATATTCAGCACCACCAAGCTCCAGAACTGACATCAGCAAAATCAAACCCACAGGATGGGGAGATTCTTTCAAAAATAATGAGGAGGAGGAAGATAACAAAACCCTCATTGTCCAAAAGGAGGCCACTGCGGGCCTTAGCCAAGACAAGATCAAAAGAACAGAGACTGCTGACAATGCCCTCATTGTCAAACCAATAAACAGAAGTACCATCAAAACTGAAGAAGATTCTGTCGAAGGTGTTGCACAGTGCTGCAAATACATCTATAAGGGTTTACACCCAAAAGGCAGTGTGAATCAGTTAAAGGAGAATATCCCTGAGGAAATGATGCTAGTCGAAAAAATGAACAAATTGAAAATTACAACTGAACAGAATGCAGGGATTCATATGGTGGAAGTCACTCAGAAGATAGGACCAGACACCAACAAGGGAAAGAAACATCAAGAGAAGTACCAGAAGCTGGTTTACCCAGAAGAAAATGAAAGTCTTGTCGAATTCATCCAGAGGTGCCAAAGGAAGAACGCAGAAGTTATGCTTTGCCCAAGATGCAGCGCTGTGTTCGACCGGAAAGCAACTGATGATTTAGAAGCAGCAGAAAAGACCCAAAGGAAAAGAAACTGGGGGGCAGTCCCACCAATCAGGAATGAAAGGTTCGACCCAAGAAGAAGGGAGCGTCATATCCAAGGAATGGGAGAAAGACGTTACAACACCTATAAACCATCCAACAGCCCGAACAATGACAAATGGGTTCAACCTATAAGGGATGCCCAAGGTCAGAAGAGATGGAAGAGTTTTGAATTGAACAGGGGTGCCTCAATAGAAGTAAAGAAGGAGGCAGAAAAAGCAAAGCCAAAGTACGTTTCTGAAAACTACAAAGGGAAGAATCCTATGTCCAGGTTCCAATGGAGAAGATTCCAAAGGCAGAAGAAAATGGAAAAAGAGACTGTAGAACACAAAAGGATTGGACAGAAGGAAGCTGAGTCAAGCAAGTATGTGCAGACTACAAGTGTAATACCTCAAAATTTGCCCTCATATTTATTCCCTCAAGTGGTTCATCATTTCGCATTCATCTGCATTTTTCGTCAGTTCATTAACAACATACTAGTGCATTTCATTGTTTCATAAGGCATGTGATTAAGGCCATACTGGATTAGGATTTTATACCCTATCTGTATCTATCAGGGATGGGAATGATGGAGATCACTCACTGGACGCTGATTCCACTTCAAATGCGGTTGTTCAGTTATGTTTCGATCCATATAGGAGCCTGACCTAATTTTGGTCAAACTGTCAGAAGATTATTGCAACTGCAAGATTAGTTGGGCCATTGGTTTGTTTCTTGGACAATGTTCAGCCTGCCGTATGTTGAAATTTACCAATTTATTGAGCAGTGTTTGGTGGGAAGTTTGGTTCGAATCGACTGTTTATCGATGATTCATCTGGATGTGAATGGCCACGACACGTTTCAGACGATTCAAAGAGTTGTGATTAATCCGGAAAATATTCAGTGGCTCAGAAGTGATTGTGTTTATAGACTTGTGGAAAGAATGCAAAATAGGATTTGGGCTAAAATCGAGACTTCATATCCATTCATTCTCATTGTTATAAGCCGTTCCCGACTATTCCATTCTACTTTCATTTTTTCAATTTCCATTATTTTCTACGTTTCCATCAATTCATCTTCCGTTTCTTTTATTCACTTTTCCATTTATCTTTTGTCCGTAATCTGTTTTGAATCGTCTTCCAAACTCATAGTTTCCACTTCGTCCGTTTTTATACCATTTAAACTCATTGACAACTTCGTTTTAGAATCATCACAAATTTCTACAAAAATAATAGGAGGTCAATTTCTTTTGTTTTCATCTTAGTATCCAAATCACCAAACCAATCTCCAATTAGTCATCTTAAGCTCGAGTCCATGGCTAATAAAAACCATTTCAAATCCATGCATCTTGTCAAGCCCATTTAAATCATTTCATTGGTCTCATTTTTTTTTGTCCAAAGCCAATTTTGAATAAAATTATGCTAATCCATTAGCGGTTTTTCTTCTTAATCCGTCATAAGTGTCTATCCAAATTCATTCAATAAAGTCCATCCCTAAATGTTGGCTTGTAATCAAGTTTCTTGTATTAATGTTCACAAGTTTTCTTTACTGAGCCGAGTTATCATCATTGGCTATGTCGCTTGGAGAATTGTGTGACATTCTTGCAAGATCTATTGTGCATATTTTATGGTTATAATTTTGGGCCACCTTGAATTTCCTTCAAAGTTCATAAGTTTTATGCTAATTGACTCACAGTTTTTCCAACAAAAAAATTGAGGACTGCACCTCCATCAATCCCATCAATAGCAAAATTAAAATTACAGCGAAATCTCCAATCACTTCACAACTTAAAAAGGCAGAATAATTTCTTCATAAAAGGTCTCATGAAAAATTCAGTTACAACAAAGTTACAACAGGAAAATACAAAGAAAAAAAGAAAGAGAAAGGTGATGGTACATTGAGATGGTTGGAGCTTGACGGTCTTGATATTGATGATGATACACTTCTCTCACTGGACTTTCCTGTCAGATTTCCGGATTTAGTTGCGCTTAGCCTATATGGAAACAAGCTTACAAGAGCTGACTTGATTGTTAAGGAAGTTATCAAATTTAAACACCTCAAAGGACTCTGGCTGAACAATAATCCAATTCTTAAGGAAATACCAGAACTGGAGATTTATAATTCAACTTTCACAAGTGAAATTCTGGTATAACAGACTCAGATGTCGAATATGATGTTGAGACATCTTATCTGTTACTTATAAACATGGTAAGGCATACATATCAGTACTTAAATAATTCTGATATATCAGAGTCAAACATGCTTCAGGATGTTGTGACATCTGATAGGACATTCAGTTCAGGTACTGCATAAAACATAAAAGATATAAAGAACACAGCAGAATTGTTAACCCAGTTCAGTGTATCTCCACACTTACATCTGGGGGCTACCAAGCCAGGAAGGAAATCCAATATAAGTAATATTAATTCTAGACTTAAACCACTCAGTTTAATCCTTCACTTAATATCTACCCAATGCAATTTCTACCTAAGACACAACTTAGATATGAGTACCAACTCACTCCCCCTCAATCACACAGTGATCTTTTACAATGATTAATAAAATTGAAGTCACACTTCAAACACAACAGCTTGATCTTACTTAAAAGTTTCAATCAAGACACAATACTTCTCTTGCTTACAAGCTTCGAGAATCACAAGTGAAACAGCCACAATAGAGTTCCTTGTTACGCACGACTGCCACAAGAACACAACCCTAATAATGTTTACATTTTCAGTTGATTGGGTTATTCTAAAATAGGTTACAAGGTTTCTTTTATAACCTATTCCCAACTAGATTTTGGGCCTAAACAATCACAACAATAGCTGCTACAAATATGCCAAAAGATCTTCAAATCTAAAAACTCCTAAAATATCTCTAAATATAGAAACTCTATATTTTTCAATATTTGTCTTCAATTTAAATTGAGTCTTTAAGATCTTCTAAAACAGTACCCTTTAAATCAGCGCCACATATGATTGCATAATATCTCCAGAATATTCTGCATCTTTAAAAAGTAATTCCACCTGTGATATCAGAATATTTTGTAGAATATTCTGCATAATTCAGATTTGATAAATCCCACTGTCATCACCTTGAATTAGGGTTAGTTAGTTTGTTACCTCCTTGATTCAAGGTGAGTTAGTTATTCTGTTATACTGAATTCAGATAACTAATCTCCCTAAAGATGCGCCTTGTATTGCTTATCTCTTTCCAATTAATTCCAGATAAATTCCCCTGAATTTACTCAGTTCTGTTGCGCATCATTTAAGTCTGGTAGCAGGTTTACGATGTCCCAACATCTGATGGGACATCCTGATGTCTTGACTTACTGTTACTCTGTTTGACAATGTCACAACATCTGGTGTGACATCCTGATATCTTGACTTAAGTTCATTAACTGTAACTCTGTTTGACAGTGTCACAACATCTGGTGTGACATCCTGAACTAAGTTCAACACTTCTTGTTTGATATCTATATGTAACACATGACAGTAATGTTGTCATGACAGTTGCAGATGTTTCAACATTTTCTTTGACATCTGTCATGACAGTTGCAGATGTTTCAACATTTTCTTTGACATCTGTCTGTAACATATGACAGTAATTCTGTCATGACATTTGCAGATGTTTCAACATCTTCTTTGACATCTGTCTGTAACATATGACAGTAATTCTGTTATGACATTTGCAGATGTTTCAACATCTTCTTTGACATCTGTCTGTAACATATGACAGTAATTATGTCATGACATTTGCAGATGTTTCAACATCTTCTTTGACATCTTCCAATTATTATAACCACATTTATCTGTGCCACCATGCCAGGACATCATGTTTGACATGTTCTTCCAGAATCTATACCATGTTAATTTAACATATGGAACTTCTTATTCAACATTTTCCAGCCATATTAGTTTTACCAAACATAATGCCAATCATAAAATAATAGCATTAACAATCTCCCCCTTTGGCTTATTTTGGCTAAAACTAATTTACATACAGGTGTAGTAGTACCTTATGTAGAAGTTCCTTAACATCACATCTTCATATCAGACCTCACACTATTAATTCTCCCCCTTTTTAGCCATAAAAAGACAAAGGTACGATAATAACCATAGAGGTATATAATCTCCATAAGCTTGAAACACACACAAGCTTCACAATTCCTCAAGAATCAAACATAAACTGCAGAGAGCAGCTTTATACAATATAGCCTTCTAGACTCCTAGGATACTCCTTATCTGGTTAAGGTATTACTCCCCCTTAACTCCACAAAATCAGTTTCACATACTTGTAACACACTCCCCCTGTCTAGGATACTCCATGCTTCTCTGTACATTGATGAAAGGAAAACATAAGACGCATCTTCATGTCTTCAAGAGCTCACCCTCTGTTCAATTCCCAATTGAACACATTCACTTCTTGTACCAAAGCATATCTGATTCCTTTCTTGGTTTGTAGTTACCACAGTCTACACAAGATGAACATCTTCTAGCACACAGGTTCTTGACACTAAGCCTTTACACACCAAAGGCCATACAATCCAGATAAACCACATCCAAACTAATTATGACATTAGAATGAATGTCCACAAACAAACTTCCAAGCAATCAATAACTGATATACTTCAGTCTCTTCTACATGTTTCTTCCAATATAGATCATCTACTTTATCATTCTCCCATATGATTAGGTAGTCTAATAATAGAAACCATGTAGATAAACACCCCAAATAATGTACTAACACTTAGTTAGGACATTTTTCATACACCAAGACCTTATCACCATGATCCTAGATGTGTTCCACCAACTGGACTTACTATAGCATAGTAATCCAAGAACTGAAAATCTTTAACTACACTGTGCCACCAGTTTAGAATCCGAAATCCAGAAAGAGTGATAAACTCTTATCCACCTTCAAGAAGAATAAATCCTCTTGAGTCTTCAACTCATCACTCCTCTGCCCAAGAGCAATTTGTTCCAAGACAATCCTCAAGAACAACCAGCTGCCACACTCTGATTATCTTGATTCTTCGAATCCACTTTAAAGATCAACCAATTGCCACATTTTGATCACCTCCTTTATGAATCCTCATATGAAAAAGCCAATTGCCACATTTGTCTTCTTCACGTTTATAATAAATCTTCCAAAGATATCCAGATCAATAAAGTTGATCTTCACCAAGTTGTCAAGATAATAGGCCTTATGAAGCATTCAATCCTTATAGATCATTCTATCTTAATTTATGTGTCACTTCACCAATTAGACTCTGATGTTGAACTAGATGTTTTAACATTATTAGCCCACATCCATCTATTAACTTCAGGTCCTTCTTCTCCCACTTGAAAGAACCTCCTTCCTTTATAAAACAAGAGTTCCATGCTCTCATAGACTTGATTTATCCATCAAGTTTGAGTAAACAACCTCCATTCTATTGGTTTTGCATAAATTCCTACTGATAACACATATTGATGAGAAACTTCCAATGTTTCTCCAAAGTCTTCTAACCTGCCACTGTCTGATCATTCAGAAGGAATAGTTAAGAACTACACCTCATAACTATACCAAGGATGCCACCTTTCCTTTAGTAAGGCAGTCTTAACAAATATATGATATCGCCACCTATCTTAATTCCATGATGAGCATTCTGGACTGCACCTAGATCAGAAATAAACCAATCCAAGTAGTCATCAAGATTATGATGTGTTCACGGTCTTTCATCTCCATCTTCAGAATCAACAATATCCAGACCAGTTCTTGCCAAGAAACTTTCCAGAAATACATAACTCCTGTCACACAAGACTGAAGCCAATGCTACAGCTTATGCAATACCTCTCCCATGATTCTGCACAAACTCTGATGATAAGATGTTCCAACATCTTTTTGAACATCACCAATCTTGAATCACAAGGATAATCAATCAAATATTTGTGAATTCCACAAACAACAATTGATCTTAAATCCTTGTATAATACCTTATCAGATAGTTCTACACAATCTGATCTTTTAATTTTGAAGGATTTTAAGGTTAGCTCCAGATAAGATTAGCAAGATCTCCTCATATCATGGATAAACAATACTCCAGCTGAGCATAAACTCCACTAATTCTCAACTTCACACCCCTGATGAACATACAAAGAGCACAACTGATAAATATCCGCACTTGATTTTATATTCCAAAACAGATGCTCTTAGTTTGCTTGCTACAAAGGGTTCATACTGCCACTATCCATGACTAGTAGTGGAAGAGACTACCAGTTCAACAACCATTCTGATCAGACTTCCCAATCTGACATTCTTCCCTTGCTTCTAGCAATTGTTGGTCACATTGCTAGCCTTAATCATGACCAAAGTCATGCATTTATCACACACATTTGTATATACATTTAGAAGCTTTTTCATCTTCAGAATCATCATCAGATTCATCAGCATTCTGAGCAACCTCTTCCAGCTCTAGCCTTTGAATTACTTCCTCAAGCTTTTTCTTCCTGGCATCCAGCTCTTTGCAAGTGTTCTTCAGATCTGCAATCAAGGCAGCTTTGGATATGGGAGTCTTTTCTTTTGAAGGTCCAGCAGATGTCCCAGTGGGAGCTTTAACATCAGCACCATGATGGCTCAAGAAAAGTTTGTAATGGAAGGCCAGAGGACTTTCTCTTTTGCAGACTGAATCCTTCTCAGTGAGGATACCTGGATACTGGATGAGTATGATTCCACATAGCAGAGAGGGAAAAGCAATGGGAAGATTTGTTGCTGATGTTCCTGCATGCTTTAGGGTTTGATCAAAGATGTAAGCCCCAAAGTCCAGCTTTGTTTGGGTGCCCACAGCATATATGAATCTGCCCAATCCAGTTGCTATTGAAGAAGTATGGTTGGTAGGGACCCAGTTTACAGTGCCAATCCTATGCAGCATTGCATACTTCCTTGTTAGCAAGCTAACAGAAAGTTTGCCCTTGATTGGACAAGCTTTGACTTGATTGGCAGTAATGACCTTGCACACCTGGTTGTCTGTCTTACCCAGCTCATTAGGTCCATCAGATTTTCTCCCTAGATAATGGTTGATAACCCTAGGAGAGAATTCCACACATCTCCCTCTTACATAGACTTTTTTTTAATTCATCTGATTTACCATCAGCACAGTCCTCTTGTAGGTTGACAATGAATTCCTTGACTAGCAGCTCATAGCAAGGTGAAAGGTTTGATACTATTTTGAATAAACCAGCAGAAGAAATTAGGTCAATTACCTCAGTGCACTCAAGTGCATTGCTGCCCAGCTCTCTTTCAAGTGCTACCCTTCTTTGGTATACAAATTTCCATCTGCTCACACTTGACACATGATGGAATGAAACATTGTCCAGAGGAGCTTCTGGAACAGCAGAGGTGGACCTTGAGGGTGCTGGTTTCTTCTTTGGTTGGGATGTTGGAACATCCTCTTCAACATCTGAATCTGGTGGAGTTACAGCTTTCCTCTTTTGGGTATTCACCTTGCTCCATTGTTTAGTAGGACCAAATACCACTTTGGCCTTGTCTTTCTTTGGAGTAGGATGCTTCTTTTCAGGAGTTGAATGTCCTGCAGTCTTCTTTTCCTTTCTAGCCCTAAGCCTTTGGGCTATGCTAGGGTCCACAGAAGCAATGATCTCTGTGTCAGAGTCATTATCTAAGTCTTCAACATGTAGCATAGATGCCTCCTCTTCCAGGTTAGGAGTAGGTTCCAAACATATGTGATCATCACACATTTGTCTAGCACCCAAAGCATCCATCATGTTAGCAGGATATCACACCAGTTTCCTTCTTCTGGAACACAAAACTAAGCTTGGTTCTGAACCACTATTGCTTTCAAGATTACTATCTTTTCTTCAATCAGCTCCAACTGAAGTGCTATAACATTATGAAAGATACTTTGCACACACACAATAGTAGCATCTCAAAGAGTATTCAACTTCATAGCTTCTTTCTTGATAAAACTTCCTTCAGTTCATGATTTAGACAATCAGAAACATGTATCTTCACAAGAGAAATTATCTTCAGCTATACCTAAACTACATTGGACACCATAACCAGGAAGAATATCCTAATTAGGTCACCATAAATAAGCTTAAGAGATAACTTATCAAGATCTTCACTCCCGCATGAAAGATTTGATAATTATACTCTTTTGCTTTGGCTCCAACCTCTTCTTTCACCAAGAATCTCTCATCAAGAAACACACCATTCTGAACTAAGTGTTCTCCAGTTTTGTAATCACATGATAGAACATCAAACTTGACATTATGAACTGAAGCTTTACAACAGCCTTTGTATGAAGTACTGGGGAACCACTATCAACCAATCAGACATAACACATCATAAATAATAGAGCAATTCCTTGGAGATAAATAAACTCCTCCACAGTAAGATCCTCCAAAAGATATTGAAACACGATGTCAAGACATCTTATCTGACATCAGCAAACCTATGTGAATAAAACACCATTATATCATATGATGAATAGTCCATCCTCCACTTCTAGGGACCATTCAAACGCCAATATGAACCTCTCAAGTTCCAACAACTTTTCATTATATCATCCTTCTTCCTTTACCATGAACCAGAAAGTATCCCCCTTAGATCTCATCCAGAAACAGACCAGGATGCCTGCTCTGATACCAATTGAAATTCTGGTATAACAGACTCAGATGTCGAATATGATGTTGAGACATCTTATCTGTTACTTATAAACATGGTAAGGCATACATATCAGTACTTAAATAATTCTGATATATCAGAGTCAAACATGCTTCAGGATGTTGTGACATCTGATAGGACATTCAGTTCAGGTACTGCATAAAACATAAAAGATATAAAGAACACAGTAGAATTGTTAACCCAGTTCAGTGTATCTCCACACTTACATCTGGGGGCTACCAAGCCAGGAAGGAAATCCAATATAAGTAATATTAATTCTAGACTTAAACCACTCAGTTTAATCCTTCACTTAATATCTACCCAATGCAATTTCTACCTAAGACACAACTTAGATATGAGTACCAACTCACTCCCCCTCAATCACACAGTGATCTTTTACAATGATTAATAAAATTGAAGTCACACTTCAAACACAACAGCTTGATCTTACTTAAAAGTTTCAATCAAGACACAATACTTCTCTTGCTTACAAGCTTCGAGAATCACAAGTGAAACAGCCACAATAGAGTTCCTTGTTACGCACGGCTGCCACAAGAACACAACCCTAATAATGTTTACATTTTCAGTTGATTGGGTTATTCTAAAATAGGTTACAAGGTTTCTTTTATAACCTATTCCCAACTAGATTTTGGGCCTAAACAATCACAACAATAGCTGCTACAAATATGCCAAAAGATCTTCAAATCTAAAAACTCCTAAAATATCTCTAAATATAGAAACTCTATATTTTTCAATATTTGTCTTCAATTTAAATTGAGTCTTTAAGATCTTCTAAAACAGTACCCTTTAAATCAGCGCCACATATGATTGCATAATATCTCCAGAATATTCTGCATCTTTAAAAAGTAATTCCACTTGTGATATCAGAATATTTTGTAGAATATTCTGCATAATTCAGATTTGATAAATCCCACTGTCATCACCTTGAATTAGGGTTAGTTAGTTTGTTACCTCCTTGATTCAAGGTGAGTTAGTTATTCTGTTATACTGAATTCAGATAACTAATCTCCCTAAAGATGCGCCTTGTATTGCTTATCTCTTTCCAATTAATTCCAGATAAATTCCCCTGAATTTACTCAGTTCTATTGCGCATCATTTAAGTCTGGTAGCAGGTTTACGATGTCCCAACATCTGATGGGACATCCTGATGTCTTGACTTACTGTTACTCTGTTTGACAATGTCACAACATCTGGTGTGACATCCTGATATCTTGACTTAAGTTCATTAACTGTTACTCTGTTTGACAGTGTCACAACATCTGGTGTGACATCCTGAACTAAGTTCAACACTTCTTGTTTGATATCTAAATGTAACACATGACAGTAATGTTGTCATGACAGTTGCAGATGTTTCAACATTTTCTTTGACATCTGTCATGACAGTTGCAGATGTTTCAACATTTTCTTTGACATCTGTCTGTAACATATGACAGTAATTCTGTCATGACATTTGCAGATGTTTCAACATCTTCTTTGACATCTGTCTGTAACATATGACAGTAATTATGTTATGACATTTGCAGATGTTTCAACATCTTCTTTGACATCTGTCTGTAACATATGACAGTAATTATGTCATGACATTTGCAGATGTTTCAACACCTTCTTTGACATCTTCCAATTATTATAACCACATTTATCTGTGCCACCATGTCAGGACATCATGTTTGACATGTTCTTCCAGAATCTATACCATGTTAATTTAACATATGGAACTTCTTATTCAACATTTTCCAGCCATATTAGTTTTACCATACATAATGCCAATCATAAAATAATAGCATTAACAATAAGCAATTTTGGGGAGTGGGCATTAGGCTTTTGCGCAGAGATATATGGAAAGGATAGCCCAGCAAATGCTGATCAAGCTGACAGTCCACTGCTGAGTGTATCTAATCTTGACCTTTCAGATAGAAACATTCACAATTTGATCAATAAGGATTTTTCACCCATTTTTTTGCCATCCCTTTCGTACTTGAACATTCGAGGAAATCCATTGGAGCAAAGCTCAGTTGGCAACTTGTTTGGTCTGCTGAGCGGATTCCCTTGCTTACGTTTATTAGAGG
Source organism: Lathyrus aphaca (assembly GCA_963966055.1). Classification (NCBI taxonomy): domain Eukaryota; kingdom Viridiplantae; phylum Streptophyta; class Magnoliopsida; order Fabales; family Fabaceae; genus Lathyrus; species Lathyrus aphaca. Next base: position 43,863,709 of record OZ014525.1, on the reverse strand, counting down.
TTGATATGCCTGGTCCTCTTGGTGGAAGTGCCGTTGAAATTTCAGAATCTCTTCCAAACATTTCTGAAATAAATGGTATTAGTACATCCAAAATATTGGAAACTGGAATGCATGTAATTGGTTCAGTGCTTCTTCACTCACCCAAAATCTATAGCAGTGATGAACTTATTTTCATTTAGAGATGACTCCCTTCGGTCTATGGTGGTCTTGCCCCTTTCTGTTAGAGACATTCTCGCCGCTTCTGGCATCAAAATTTGCCTTATTGTAGTTGGAGGATGGCTAGCTACACTATATGTTGCTGGTTTCACAGCTATAGCAGTAAGAAAAGTCGTCAAAACAACATTGATCGATGCCGAGCCGATGGGAAAGCCTTCTCCATTGTCCACCGTTGAACTGTGGACGTGTACTGGAATTCTCCTAACATTTCTTGTCAGTGCACTATATTATCCAGCATTGTTGGGGAGAAGTACCAGAGCATTGCCTTCCGTTTTTTGCTGTCAGCCACTGTGTTGGGTTACATAGCCGGTACTGGGCTGCCATCAAGTGTGAAGAAAGACTTCCATCCTATACTTTGTTGCGCACTATCAGCAGTTCGGACAACATTTGCTTTCGGGTATTTTTCCAATTTAGGACTCGATCCTGTTCTAGGATATTACCTTACCAATGCATCAATCTCTCCAAGGATTCTTCTGCAAAAAAGGACCATAATAGAGTTCAGTTAGGTGAGTATGACAACAAATCGTCACAAAAGTTCAGAGATCATAGAAGCAAAAGACCAGTGCAAATATCACTTAGGCAATTGTAAACAGAACTCAGAAAATTTCCATATAATTGAAAACAGGGGATTATAACTCAAAAAATCAAATTCTAACTGAAATCACCAAGTTCATAACAAACTCATAACTGAACCATAACAGAATCCATAACAAAATCCACAACTGAAAAAATAACAGAATTCTAACTGAATTTACCTGAAGTTTCCGGAGTCTTCTCCTAGCCTCCTATAAATCAGAATTATCCGAACGACACTTGGTTGGCTGGACATTTTTTCGATTCCTGCATTTCTTCCAGATTTCACTCTTCTCATAACCCTTCATTTTCATTGCTCTCAACCTTTTCCAATCTTCAACTTTTTCCCACAACTTTTCAATTCACTTCACCATTTTTTCAATCTTTCCACCATTTTCTCCGACCTCCCTTCAACCCTTCTTCTCCAACCTTTCTTCTCTTCTCTTTCAATCCCACAAACTTCAACCCTTTATCATCTACATCTCTCTCAATCATCCATTTTTTCCTCTTCTTTAATTCCGAAAACCACCTACCCTATCCATGTTTTCGGCTTTAATCCTCTAGCTTCCACCAATCAACCATTAAGGCATCAATAACAGTTGCAACAAAACTTTCATCAATACCAGAGAACAAGGTCAAGAATTTGGAACTGCAAAAGATTGAAGAGTTATCAGCAAAGACAAGAGGAATGAGAGGGGATTTTCGACGGGAATCGTAACTAACCTTTCGATGTTCTTTTTGTCGAACACGTGATTTCGTCACCACGACTTCAATCGTATCCTCACGGACTCTCGTTCTCACCACGAGCGCGTCGTAGATTGCACGGTGAAGAGTCTTCACATTACCTTCGAACGCCATCATCTTCTTGAAGCCATCATCCTGAACGTCGTCATCTTCATCATTACGGTTTCGACGAAGTTAAAGTAACATCAGCGAACGCGCAAGCTCAGCGCACATCAGAAGAAGAAGGTATGTTCCTTATCGTACGACTACGCTTGCTGGTTTTCAATAGATCACTCGATCCCGTGGGGGTTATTGAGTCTCGGAAGAAATCGCTCACGGATTTGTGATGAGAGTGGTTGAAGGGGAGGGTTTATGTGCACCGCCGTTGATTTAGGAGGATTGCCGGAGGGAGAATTTACGACATTGACGGCGTGGTTAGGGTTAGTGGCTTTGAGAAGTTGAGGTTGGCTAAGAGGAATTGGGAACGTGTGAAGATGTGAATCTGAGGATTCTCATTTAGGATTATTTTAAATTATAAGAATGGGATTAATGCTCATAAAGATGTATTAAGGTGATAATTAGAAAATTAAGGAAACAAGGCTTGTTAATTCCCAAGGTTTGCGCCGTTAGAGGTTGAGGAGGATGGGTGCTAGCTTTGAGGTCCAATCCGGCGGTGACACTTGTCACCGTCCGGTTGGACCACACTTTCATAAACCAGTTGCTAATGGTACCCCTCATTTAAGCCCACTAAGGAAAAATAGCTTAAAAATCTGCTTATTGCACCTCCCTGGCTTCTATGCGAAGATGAGTTTTCATTTTTACTAGTTGTACCCTCTTTTTTGAAGCCCATTGAGAAACAGCTTAAAAAACTTACTTTCTAAACCCTTTCCCTATTTCTTGTAGATTTCAATTTTAGTTTAATAGAGTTTAGAATTAATTCCCCAAAAAATAGTAAAAATCATAGGAAAATTCTATAAAAATTTCAGTAGCTTAATAATCCATTTTAGAAATTTTTGACATTTTTGTTTTCTGAATTTTGCATTATTTTCGATTTAATTTTGATTTTTCTTGTAATTAGCTTTTATTGAATTTCCTTTAATGGCATTTGAGTTTGTTCATTTTATTTTGGTAACTTCCAGTAGGATTTTTAATTCGTTCTTTTTACTATAGTTAGATGACTAATGTTAGTACTTAGGATAATTTTTGTAGATTTTTTAGAGCATTTTATCTTAGGTTTTAGAGGTTAATTTCTTAGAAATTAGGGATTAATTTGTAGCTGAAAATAAGCAATTTTTAGGCACATAAAAAATAGGATTTTTTAGGATTCTTTAGCACAATATTATAGGTAGTTTTAGGACCCTATAGAATAAATCTCATAATTTTTCCAGAACTTTTACTATTTTTTAGGATATTAACCTTTAGGCTTTGTTACATATAAGTTCCATTTAGTTTAGGCTAGGATATTAAGTTTCATTAAAAAATAGCTTAAGTATATTTAATTTTAGAATTTAATGTGATTTAGGCTAATTTAGATGTTGATTCTTTAGAAGGAAAATATTAGGTATGACCTTTAGTTTAGGACTTAGGCTTAAGTTTCATTTTAATTAGAATTAGAATAAATAAATAGGACTATTTTAATTCATATGTTTTGAATTCTATTTTGTCATTCAATTTTAATACTTTGTATGTGATTCAATATTTCAATTGCTTTAGGTCTTCCCTTGGCTTTAGAATCAACTTATCTTCCTTAGGAAGTAAGTTGCATTCTATTAGTTTTAGATTTTTTTCCCATTAGGCTTAGAAACCTCATTAACCATAGGATCTCCTTTGTAAATAAACAAACAAAATTAGGATTGAGTCTTAGTCCCTTAGATTTTGTCCTTTTCCAACTTGAGTCATTCTTTCTTTCCTCATAAAGAAAATAATAAAACATCTAAGGATAAACCGAACAATCTTGTACGACACGAGACTTTGTTGCGGGGTGTTTATACGCGTCCTGTTTCGGGGCGAGGTGTAAATACTTCCCGCGATGGATAGGTCTTAGTACAAGACCGTTCACAAACAAATTCAAAATACTTCTCTTAAAAGACCAAAAACAAATAACAAGCGACTATCCTGCGGGAACTTCTCTTTCTCATCTCATTCACTCACAACGCGAACTCGCGGCGACTTGTCTTTCATGCAAGACGGTAAACGCACTCGTACCAGACGAGCCTGCAACACCTGAGCATAGACATACGCAGTTCCAGCTGTAAAAAACACAAACAAATAGTTCCCGCCTTAGTTAGGCGAACTACGTCGACTCTGATCCTCATTATCCCGATGAGGTACGTAGGCAGCGGGGTAGGGCCCGTTCAAGCATATTCTTTATTTTCCCTACATTTCCCCCTTTCTTTCCATTTTCTTATTTCAGTTCTTTTCTCATTTCTCATTCCAGTTCCAGTAGCAGTTTTATTCAGCAGCATTCTTTATTTCTCACCCTTTGAAACAAGCAAGCAAGCGTGGATCCCGTCGGGTACGACGGACGATCTGGGGTGCTAATACCTTCCCAGTTCGTAACCGACTCCCGAACTCAGATCTTTGGTTCGCAGGACCTTGTCCTTTCCTTCTTCCTTGGGTTTGTGCAACATTACCTTTCCCATTCATTCGGGATAAAAATGTCTGGCTGGCGACTCTACCTTTCCGCGCCACTTTCGCGTTTGTACTAGGATGAAAATCCCGGGAGCGACAGCTGGCGACTCTGCTGGGGACAAACCTGATTCTTCTGGTGTCCCTTGTAGAGTCAATCCTAGCGCCTGTTTGGTTTTGTTTCTTTGGGTGTTTATTTGTTTGATGTTGTGTGCTTTAGTTTAGCTTTACTGTTTGTATTTATAGTTCTTTACAGCTTCACTTTACCGCATTTATTTACCACTTTCAGTATTTTATTTTCCATGCATCATATTATACTGGACTGTCTGGCTGTGCTGGTTTTCATTTTTTCTGCGGGATGGGAGTTACTGTGAGATAAGCCAATTACCCGGCTTGAGTGCACTATAGGATTAGCATTGACACGTTGTGCTCGCATGGTTACATGATGAGTGGTGATGTGTTCCACACCCAGATTGCGACTGTCTCGGGACTATTCTGTGTGGGGGTTCTTCTCCACTTCAGGGTACAACCTTGATAGTTATGTGCATCTGGTGACCGATCTTCGAGGACCTTAATGGAAGCACCCCTCTCCAGTGATGACAGTGGCAGACCACATTTGTTGGCAAACCCACTCGCATCCGAGGGTCCATTGGGAACTCGCATAGGATGGCTTGGTTCTCTCATAGGAATTCAGTTAAAGCAAGTTGTTCGTATGACGATAGTATTGTACCCTTCGGGATGAATGTACTATTGTTTCTCGATTCAGTGCTTGAAGCTGGAGACTTGTGAGGGATGCTTGTTTTTCCGGACTCAACTGAGACCTCCCTGCGTAGTACATAATGCTAAACCGATTCCCTGATTTGGTCATGAGCCATTTCTCGGAAATGGTGAACGTATTATTGCTATTCGGCTCTGAGAGTCCGTGATGTTGACCCGAGTAGCACACCCGTGAGATTGGGAGGGGTTTACAGGTTTGTAGGAACCCTAATACCTTCAGCATACCCACTTTTGCCTTTGGTTCAGTTTTGTGATCTGGATTTCTGTTCTTAAGATATGGATCCCGGATCAGAGGGATGGTTATTGTGATATCAGGATTTTGAGATCTTGCACCAACGCCTGATTATATGATTGGCACATCGCAGACACTTCACTGATCACATGCCTGTTGCATACATAACATCATAGCATTATATCATACATGTTCAGCTATTTCCAAAGATCCTATATTTGAACCATGTCATTATATGTTCATGTATCCCAACTGGCATTAAAGCGGATGGATCCCTTGGAAATAATCGAACATGGCATTTGCATGCATCCTTACTCTCATTACAGGTGTCCGGGGACAGGTTCTCATCCTGATTCGTTTACTCTACAGAATGGCCAATTTGAATCACAGTCATCAAGAGATGGATATGGAACAATGCCGAGCAGAAATAGCTGAAATGAAAGTTCGAATGGACCAACTTTCGGAGGACATGCAGACCTTGTGCCATGATCACACGCTATTGATAGAGAAAGTTTACCAACTGAAGAAACAGGAGAACCAGACCAGGGAAGCCCCAAAGCTCCAAGAAGGGCACCATCTCCCCTTTATTACTGCAGAAGTTAGTGGTCATCCCAGTTCGGTGATTTTGTTCCAAAATCAGGAAGCGTTTCGCGGAAACTCTCTTCAACTTCGGGATGCTAAGCCTCTCAATTTGCAGACTCTTCCAGTTCATCAAAGGGAAGGTAAAGGCAAAAGCTGCGGACAAATGCCAAAGACGTCTGAAGTCAAGTTTGATCTGATCTCGGTATCATATGCACAGTTGCTTGTTTGTTTGCTCGAGCTTAATCTGGTTGAACTTGTCACCGTAGCAGCCACACCCAAAAAGCTTCCTCCAGATTTTGACGCCAATGCCAGATGTGTTTTCCATTCTGGGGCACCTGGTCATCATGTGGAAAACTGCAAAAGGCTTAAGCATCAAGTTCAAGAGCTCATTGATGCAAAAGTAATCGAGTTCGCACCGATCAACGGGGATGTGTCAAAGGATTTCATATCACTAGGAGGAACTTCTCCTTTCCTTACCACAAGAATTATCCCCAATCAGGGGTGTGTGCCTCCGATCTGGGTTATAAAGACATTGTGTCAGTCACCTTTACCCATTCACCGATCCGACATAAAGAAGAAAGTGCAGAAGAACTCTAGGTGTTCGAATTCATCTCAGCATCAGAATTATCAACAACAGGGGAGACTTAAGCTCAAGCAAGCTGAAGAAGTGTTTACTCCTAGTCAAGTGTTTGCCCGTTTGCTCGAGAATTCTTTGATTCAGCCAGGGAATGCCTTGCCAATGCCCTACCCCATTCCCCCAGATTACGATATGGATGTCAGGTGTGAATTCCACTCCGGAACATTTGGACATACCATCAACGAGTGCAAATCCTTCAAGCACAATGTCCAATACCTAATTGATTCAGGGATCATTACACCAGAAGGGTACCTCAGGAGCTGAAGCCTTTGATCCAGCTGGCCATGCTGACTGCACGAAGCTCAAATCAGGAGATGTAGATTTCTTTGATACATGTCTTTTGCTTTATTGTGTTTCTAGATTACCTTCAGAGCTGTTGAAGGAATCTTTTGTTTTTCTGTTGTGAATTGTGACATTTTCCTGTATTTCAGTATTATTGGCAAATAATTGTATAAGGTGTATTCTTTGCTTTAAGGAAGTGTGTCGGTACCATTGTTGCAACTCTTTTATCCTGGCAATTTTATTGTGAATTCCCGATACATGGCACTTTCTCCCTGCACACTCTCAGAGTTTATCTTATGATGTGGCACTCCGTGGGTATCTGTCCCCTGATCTGAATGAAGTGGGATCAGTGACATGGCATTTTCACGCATATCATTTTTGCATACTAACGAGTTATCTGGATTTCCTAATTTATTTGACCATTTCCAGGAGAAGTATCGGTCGTACCAGTACGCTGCCCGAGTTAAATCATGAATACAGTACAAGTTGAGTTGAACGAGTTTCGCACTCAGATGGGGGAGTTCATGGTAGCAATACAGAGTATAGTGCAGGGGCAACAAGAAATGAGAGCCGCCATGCTGAGGCTTAATCGTCCACAGGTTGATCCTCCATTGATTACCTTGGACGCCGAAGGCAATCCGATCAACAACACAGTCATCCCATCTATTGATAATAGGCCTCCGATCCCTGAAGGCGTTGGTCTAATTCATGTTCGTTTAGCAGACCGACAGGAAGATCAGTTTACTTTTCTCAATGAAGATGTGGGATTTGGTTCTGGGGCCAATAACCAGGACTTTCAGATGCTAACCGAGAAGGTAAGGGCTTTAGAATGCAAAGACACCCTTGACATTGATGTTACTGATATGGGGCTGGTTTCAGGGTTAGTGATCCCTCCAAAGTTCAGACCACCCGTTTTCGACAAGTACAGTGGTAGATCTTGCCCGAAAACTCACTTGCAGGCCTTCTATCGCAAAATCGCTGCACATACGAAAGATGAGAAGCTTTGGATGTACCACTTCCAAGACAGCCTTTCTGGGGGTTCGTTAGAGTGGTACACGGAGCTGGAAAAGAATTTTGTCCGTAATTGGAAGGAACTTGGGAAAGCCTTTCTCAAGCAGTACCAGTATAATATTGACATGGCTCCCAACCGAACCCAGCTTCAGAGCATGTCACAAAAGAAATCCGAGAGCTTTAAGGAGTACGCGCAAAGGTGGCGCGAGGTCGCAGCCAGAGTACAACCATCATTGCAGGAGAGAGAAATGGAAGACCTATTCATGGATACCCTCCCGGGGTACTTCATAGAACGTTTGGCAGGCTGTTCAGCTAATGGTTTTTCTGATATCGTCTTGACTGGTGAAAGAATTGAAAATTGGATGAAGCAAGGAAAGATTCAGGTTAACGGTGCTGCCACTTCTGGAACTAAGAAGTTGTTGTCCAATGAGCAAAAGAAGCGGTACGAAGAAGCAGGGGCAGTTTGTGTCCAGCGAAAGAAGAGAAATCAAGGTTCACGTTACCAGACGGCATCCATGATCATCCCAAGTGCCACACGTTCACAACAGCAAAATCATCATCAGCGTAATCCTCAACAGGGTCGGCAACAAAGGAAAGAAAGATTTTTTGACCCTTTGCCAATGTCTTACACTGATCTTCTCCAGCATTTGCTTCAATTGAAGTTGGTTGGGCTTCGCAAGCTGTCTCCACCTCCTTTTCCACTACCGGAGGGATGGGATGCCAATGTCAACTGTGATTTTCATTCTGGGGCACCAGGGCATCATATTGATAGGTGTAAAGCTTTTCACCACACGGTGCAGGACTTAATCGACTCGAAAGCTGTCAACTTTGCACCAAACATATAAGAGAGAGGACACTTTCCTTGATTTGAAGTCTTGAAGCCAGAAGTATTCTGGATACTCTTATTTTTGGTAATGGTGCGTCTTTGCAGTACAGTTTCATCCCTATTGAGGGGAACTACGTCGCTCTGATTCTTCATTGGTCTTGGGTCAATGGAGATACGTAGGCAGAAGATCGTCAGGTCTTTCCGAGCAACCTTATGAGGCAACTTTACTCCTCAGCTTCACTTCTCCCTTCAGATGTCTCGTGTCGGAGTCAGAATAACTAGAAAAAGAGGTATGATTGTCGTGGTTAATTATACCACTGCAAATTGAAGACTACAAGTCCGTGAAAGAGTTGTTTGATCGCTGAAAGTATCCAAGACTGACAGGTCCAGACAGAGCCAAGCCTCCTCAACTACGGCTATATTCAGTTTCTTTACTGCATTTCCATTTGTAGTTTCTTTTATATGCTAAACATTTGTTTACTTGTATGAAATTTGTTTGCTTTTGAATGTAGCAATAATAAAACTCACATGTTTTTCTTGAATTAATTCATTCGCATTCACTTATATTTCTGCATATGTACATCGCAATACCAATTGTCATGCTTAAACTCGATGAGGGAGAATGACGAAACAAAAACGCAAAATTGTGTGCTCTCGAGAAAGACCCTGTTGATGATGTACAGGCATTGTTTCAAATCCTAAACACCGGAGATATAAGGGAGATAGACCCTCACCAACCCATTTGAGCCTTGAAGTAGGAGTTTCTTTTTGCATGAAAAAACCCTTGCATTTAACCCAGGGGCAGGGTAGGTGTCAGCTAGCTGGACCGATCGTTCAAGTTTCGAAAAGAAGTGCAAATCTGAGGATCCATTACCTTTCATTGTACCAAATCAAGAGGTCCAAAGACTCGAAACCATAATGGTTGTCCGAGTCAAAAGGTCCAAAGATTGAAAACCACAATGGTTATCCTTTGTTGACCAAATAATGAGGCAGTCACAACCCTCGCAAAGCAATCAAGGCAAATAGTGTCACGCGACTTGTTCAAGATATAAAAAGAAAAAAGAAAAGAAAAAGCCCGCTAAGTCGAAACTTGAAAACAAGCGACTTAGGCAAAAGTCAGGGCATCCCGCTGAACTTCACAATCAAAGATTCACAAGAATCAGTCCAGGAAAAAGTTAGGGATAAGCAAAATAACACAAAAGCGAAAGACGGAAAGGATTACACAAGAAATATCCTCAAATGAGAACGAAGTCGTGTGGCACAGACACGCAAGACAGAGGAGTGACTGACTCCAAACAACAACCTGAGTGGTGCTTAAACCGTTAGTGTAATTGGTTCCTCAACCATCGCAAAACCCTTTTTGAGAGGTGAGCGCTTGTGAAAGCTAGCTGAACATAGGAATGGAGAACATCACGAAGATGGGTGGGCACAAATAAACTTCGAGCCTATATCCTTTGTTTCTATAACCGTGAACCAGGCCACGATACAACCCTCAAAAGTCCTAACTGAAACAGGGTTATTTTCAATAGCGTACTACCACAAGATCGCGTTCCAGACTCCTGTGAGTTGTGCTAAAAGTTCTTTGTTGGTGTTGCATGTGCATGCTTTTATTCAAAAATAATGTCATATCTTAACCAGTGATTTATTCACAAAGGTTTGCGACATCTCTTTACATTAAAACTTCAAGATTAACATGTGTGTTGCATTAGAATTTTCATTCTCAAAATAAACATTTTCTGCTTGCATACATTTGTTTGGCATCATAAAAGTCCATGTATGGAATCTCAGTCCAGAAGTTTAATCTTGCCAAGTTGAGAAGTCTGAAACTTCCGAAGGACAATCTGTCGAGGCGCACTTTTCAAGAAAACTCCATTGAGTAGGGACTTTCCCAACAGTCATGGTAAGAGCCAACTAATCTGGGGAAGTCATGTCGAGCAATCTCTTCAAAGTTCAGCCAAGCCGGGGCAATCACTTTGAGATTCAGATTTCTCAAAGAGCCATTAGTCGGAGGCATTCATTCAAATTTTAGCCAATCTGGGGCAATCACTTCGAGATTCAAATCTCTCCAGGAGTATGTAGTATGGATATTTTCTTCAAAGCACAAGTCAGTCATAGATGATCACTTCAAGGGCATGAGAAGTCACTCTCTCCCGAAGACCGTCAATTCAAAGCGCCTATCCGAAGTTCAAAATACTGGGGCAGAATATCTCACAGTGATATGAGGTTTTTTTTTCATGAATCCTTGCGAGGCAAATTCTTTCGCAGACCATACAGTCTGGGGCAGTTATTTCGAGATCCGACGAATCTCTCCAAGAGTTTGAAGACACTGAGGCATTTCATATGCCATGTTTTCTGTAAAATCCTCTTGAGACATTTACTTCGGACGGACCTTAATCTGAGGCGAATTGAGGATTGCAAAGACCCATTGCTCACTCATAATTAGTTGGAAACCTATCAACCCAGGGCTAGGAGCAAAGCCATTGTCAGCACAGTACTTCAAGAGTTGTTTCGTCGGCGGACTTCATTGATCAGAATTCCTTATCAAGTCTCATTAGACAATTCCTTCTCCATTAGTGCGGCAAATGGAAGGTTGCTTCTTGAGCAGAAGGGTATTATCATCTCTCATTCCCAACATGAGAGGAGTTATCTCTTATCCCCTGCAAGTGGCAACTTGAGCTCTTATATTCAGCGGGAAGCCTTATCATTGACATTGTCTATCATCTCCAGCCATGTGGAAGTTGAAATTTCACCCAGCAAGGTAGTAGAGAGTGGGTGCAATCCCCAAGCAGAAGTCTCCCTTCAGACAGGAGCAATTCCCAGCAGTATAAGGAGTGTTTTTGCTTCCCCAGCAGTTGCTTCCTCAGCAATATCATGTATTTGGTTCCCAGCCAAGCCAAGGGGTCCTCACTTCCCCACCAGAGTTCAAGAAGGGTCCATCTCCAGTAGGGTCTTGGCGCTCCGATTTCAAAGTCCAATTTATTTTTGGCAATGGCGGCTGTTCAGAGCCAGTGTATTATTAACAGCTTTCCCCGCAGAGTTGTCTCCTCCTCATCAGGATGGGTCAGATCAGTGCAGTGATCATCATTTCTCCCCAGTCAAGCCATCTGGGATACCTGCAGTCTCCTTATCAGGAGATCTCTTCGCATTTGCATACGCATAATCATCATTACATTTGCATCTTCCAAAGCGTAGCATTTCCATCCTCATGAAGCATTACGCCATAAATGCAAACACATGCATACCAGCATGGGCCAGTTTTGAGGTATATTACATAAGACCCGTTACATCTCCAATCAGGTTGAAGAATTCCCCATAGAATGCAACTTCATTTTCCAGTGTGGTTATTTCTACCAAGTCTTGTTGTTATCCCCAGTTGAGTCTTGTTTCAGTACAACAGTCTCATTTTTTTCGCGTCTCCGTTTCAGTACAACGGTCGCGTCTTGGGCTCTCGTTTAAGTACAACGATCCCGTTCCTTTCGAGTCTCCATTTAAGTACAATGGTCTCGTCTTTGAGTCTTGTTTCAGTACAACAGTCTCATTTTTTTCGTGTCTCCGTTTCAGTACAACGGTCGCGTCTTGGGCTCTCGTTTAAGTACAACGATCTCGTTCCTTTCGAGTCTCCATTTAAGTACAATGGTCTCGTCTTTGAGTCTTGTTTCAGTACAACAATCTCATCTTTTCGCGTCTCCGTTTAAGTACAACGGTCGCATCTCGGGTTATCATTTAAGTACAATGATCCTGTTTTCTTGGTTATGGATCGGTTGATACCATCTCCATGTTAGATCGGTTGATCATATTTGAGTTATGAATCGGTTGATATCATTTCTCTTCGAGCTGTAAATCGGATGATATTACATTCTCGCTTTCCGGGGTGGGTCGGTTGATACTATCTCCGTGTTAGATCGGTTGATCATATTTGAGTTATGAATCGGTTGATATCATTTCTCTTCGAGCTGTAAATCGGATGATATTACATTCTCGCTTTTCGGGGTGGGTCGGTTGATACTATCTCCGTGTTAGATCGGTTGATCTTATTTGAGTCATGAATCGGTTGATATCATTTCTCTTTGAGTTGTAAATCGGATGATATTACATTCTCGCTTTCCGGGATGGATCGGTTGATACCATTTCCTAGTTAGATCGGTTGATCTTATTTGAGTTATGAATCGGTTGATATCATTTCTCTTTGAGTTGTAAATCGGATGATATTACATTCTCGCTTTCCGGGGTGGATCGGTTGATACCACCTCCGTGTTTGATCGGTTGATCTTATTTGAATCGCAAATCGGTTGATGTTGCGTTAAGTCCTGTTTCGCCAACAGGCACCCTCGTTGTGGCTTTGATTCGTTCAGTAGCCGCAGTGATTGCATTGTTTCTATTCCACCCGGTTCTATCTCCGTTACCTATTCAGAGGTCAAAACAAAAATATAAATAAATAAACGGGTAGATGGCATTTCCATTACACTCAGTGTGCAAATTTTCAGGTTTTATTCGAGTATTCAATCACTCCATACCTTGAACGTCTAAAAGCCGTTGCAATTATTCATTCAAGTTTACAGATGATTGAATAGGGGCAGCTGTAATACCTCAAAATTTGCCCTCATATTTATTCCCTCAAGTGGTTCATCATTTTGCATTCATCTGCATTTTTCGTCAGTTCATTAACAACATACTAGTGCATTTCATTGTTTCATAAGGCATGTGATTAAGGCCATACTGGATTAGGATTTTATACCCTATCTGTATCTGTCAGGGATGGGAATGATGGAGATCACTCACTAGACGCTGATTCCACTTCAAATGCGGCTGTTCAGTTATGTTTCGATCCATATAGGAGCCTGACCTAATTTTGGTCAAACTGTCAGAAGATTATTGCAACTGTAAGATTAGTTGGGCCATTGGTTTGTTTCTTGGACAATGTTCAGCCTGCCGTATGTTGAAATTTACCAATTTATTGAGCAGTGTTTGGTGGGAAGTTTGGTTCGAATCGACTGTTTATCGATGATTCATCTGGATGTGAATGGCCACGACACGTTTCAGACGATTCAAAGAGTTGTGATTAATCCGGAAAATATTCAGTGGCTCAGAAGTGATTGTGTTTATAGACTTGTGGAAAGAATGCAAAATAGGATTTGGGCTAAAATCGAGACTTCATATCCATTCATTCTCATTGTTATAAGCCGTTCCCGACTATTCCATTCTACTTTCATTTTTTCAATTTCCATTATTTTCTACGTTTCCATCAATTCACCTTCCGTTTCTTTTATTCACTTTTCCATTTATCTTTTGTCCGTAATCTGTTTTGAATCGTCTTCCAAACTCATAGTTTCCACTTCGTCCGTTTTTATACCATTTAAACTCATTGACAACTTCGTTTTAGAATCATCAAAAATTTCTACAAAAATAATAGGAGGTCAATTTCTTTTGTTTTCATCTTAGTATCCAAATCACCAAACCAATCTCCAATTAGTCATCTTAAGCTCGAGTCCATGGCTAATAAAAACCATTTCAAATCCATGCATCTTGTCAAGCCCATTTAAATCATTTCATTGGTCTCATTTTTTTTTGCCCAAAGCCAATTTTGAATAAAATTATGCTAATCCATTAGCGGTTTTTCTTCTTAATCTGTCATAAGTGTCTATCCAAATTCATTCAATAAAGTCCATCCCTAAATGTTGGCTTGTAATCAAGTTTCTTGTATTAATGTTCACAAGTTTTCTTTACTGAGCCGAGTTATCATCATTGGCTATGTCGCTTTGAGAATTGTGTGACATTCTTGCAAGATCTATTGTGCATATTTTATGGTTATAATTTTGGGCCACCTTGAATTTCCTTCAAAGTTCATAAGTTTTATGCTAATTGACTCACAGTTTTTCCAACAAAAAAATTGAGGACTGCACCTCCATCAATCCCATCAATAGCAAAATTAAAATTACAGCGAAATCTCCAATCACTTCACAACTTAAAAAGGCAGAATAATTTCTTCATAAAAGGTCTCATGAAAAATTCAGTTACAACAAAGTTACAACAGGAAAATACAAAGAAAAAAAGAAAGAGAAAGGTGATGGTACATTGAGATGGTTGGAGCTTGACGGTCTTGACATTGATGATGATACACTTCTCTCACTGGACTTGCCTGTCAGATTTCCGGATTTAGTTGCGCTTAGCCTATATGGAAACAAGCTTACAAGAGCTGACTTGATTGTTAAGGAAGTTATCAAATTTAAACACCTCAAAGGACTCTGGCTGAACAATAATCCAATTCTTAAGGAAATACCAGAACTGGAGATTTATAATTCAACTTTCACAAGCAATTTTGGGGAGTGGGCATTAGGCTTTTGCGCAGAGATATATGGAAAGGATAGCCCAGCAAATGCTGATCAAGCTGACAGTCCACTACTGAGTGTATCTAATCTTGACCTTTCAGATAGAAACATTCACAATTTGATCAACAAGGATTTTTCACCCATTTGTTTGCCATCCCTTTCGTACTTGAACATTCGAGGAAATCCATTGGAGCAAAGCTCAGTTGGCAACTTGTTTGGTCTGCTGAGCGGATTCCCTTGCTTACGTTCATTAGAGGTTGATATGCCTGGTCCTCTTGGTGGAAGTGCCGTTGAAATTTCAGAATCTCTTCCAAACATTTCTGAAATAAATGGTATTAGTACATCCAAAATATTGGAAACTGGAATGCATGTAATTGGTTCAGTGCTTCTTCACTCACCCAAAATCTATAGCAGTGATGGACTTCTTTTCATTCAGAGATGATTCCCTTCGGTCTATGGTGGTCTTGCCCCTTTCTGTTAGAGACATTCTCGCCGCTTCTGGCATCAGAATTGGCCTTATTGTAGTTGGAGGATGGCTAGCTACACTATATGTTGCTGGTTTCACAGCTATAGCAGTAAGAAAAGCCGTCAAAACAACATTGATCGATGTCGAGCCGATGGAAAAGCCTTCTCCATTGTCCACCGTTGAAGTGTGGACGTGTACTGGAATTCTCCTAACATTTCTTGTCAGTGCACTATATTATCCAGCATTGTTGGGGAGAAGTACCAGAGCATTGCCTTCCGTTTTTTGCTGTCAGCCACTGTGTTGGGTTACATAGCCGGTACTGGGCTGCCATCAAGTGTGAAGAAAGCCTTTCATCCTATACTTTGTTGCGCACTATCAGCAGTTCGGACAACATTTGCTTTCGGGTATTTTTCCAATTTAGGACTCGATCCTGTTCTAGGATATTACCTTACCAATGCATCAATCTCTCCAAGGATTCTTCTGCAAAAAAGGACCATAATAGAGTTCAGTTAGGTGAGTATGACAACAAATCGTCACAAAAGTTCAGAGATCATAGAAGCAAAAGACCAGTGCAAATATCACTTAGGCAATTGTAAACAGAACTCAGAAAATTTCCATATAATTGAAAACAGGGGATTATAACTCAAAAAATCAAATTCTAACTGAAATCACCAAGTTTATAACAAACTCATAACTGAACCATAATAGAATCCATAACAAAATCCACAACTGAAAAAATAACAGAATTCTAACTGAATTTACCTGAAGTTTCCGGAGTCTTCTCCTAGCCTCCTATAAATCAGAATTATCCGAACGGCACTTGGTTGGCTGGACATTTTTTCGATTCCTGCATTTCTTCCAGATTTCACTCTTCTCATAACCCTTCATTTTCATTGCTCTCAACCTTTTCCAATCTTCAACTTTTTCCCACAACTTTTCAATTCACTTCACCATTTTTTTCAATCTTTCCACCATTTTCTTCGACCTCCCTTCAACCCTTCTTCTCCAACCTTTCTTCTCTTCTCTTTCAATCCCACAAACTTCAACCCTTTATCATCTACATCTCTCTCAATCATCCATTTTTTCCTCTTCTTTAATTCCGAAAACCACCTACCCTATCCATGTTTTCGGCTTTAATCCTCTAGCTTCCACCAATCAACCATTAAGGCATCAATAACAGCTGCAACAAAACTTTCATCAATACCAGAGAACAAGGTCAAGAATTTGGAACTGCAAAAGATTGAAGAGCTATCAGCAAAGACAAGAGGAATGAGAGGGGATTTTCGACGGGAATCGTAACTAACCTTTCGATGTTCTTTTTGTCGAACACGTGATTTCGTCACCACGACTTCAATCGTATCCTCACGGACTCTCGTTCTCACCACGAGCGCGTCGTAGATTGCACGGTGAAGAGTCTTCACATTACCTTCGAACGCCATCATCTTCTTGAAGCCATCATCCTGAACGTCGTCATCTTCATCATTACGGTTTCGACGAAGTTAAAGTAACATCAGCGAACGCGCAAGCTCAGCGCACATCAGAAGAAGAAGGTATGTTCCTTATCGTACGACTACGCTTGCTGGTTTTCAATAGATCACTCGATCCCGTGGGGGTTATTGAGTCTCGGAAGAAATCGCTCACGGATTTGTGATGAGAGTGGTTGAAGGGGAGGGTTTATGTGCACCGCCGTTGATTTAGGAGGATTGCCGGAGGGAGAATTTACGACATTGACGGCGTGGTTAGGGTTAGTGGCTTTGAGAAGTTGAGGTTGGCTAAGAGGAATTGGGAACGTGTGAAGATGTGAATCTGAGGATTCTCATTTAGGATTATTTTAAATTATAAGAATGGGATTAATGCTCATAAAGATGTATTAAGGTGATAATTAGAAAATTAAGGAAACAAGGCTTGTTAATTCCCAAGGTTTGCGCCGTTAGAGGTTGAGGAGGATGGGTGCTAGCTTTGAGGTCCAATCCGGCGGTGACACTTGTCACCGTCCGGTTGGACCACACTTTCATAAACCAGTTGCTAATGGTACCCCTCATTTAAGCCCACTAAGGAAAAATAGCTTAAAAATCTGCTTATTGCACCTCCCTGGCTTCTATGCGAAGATGAGTTTTCATTTTTACTAGTTGTACCCTCTTTTTTGAAGCCCATTGAGAAACAGCTTAAAAAACTTACTTTCTAAACCCTTTCCCTATTTCTTGTAGATTTCAATTTTAGTTTAATAGAGTTTAGAATTAATTCCCCAAAAAATAGTAAAAATCATAGGAAAATTCTATAAAAATTTCAGTAGCTTAATAATCCATTTTAGAAATTTTTGACATTTTTGTTTTCTGAATTTTGCATTATTTTCGATTTAATTTTGATTTTTCTTGTAATTAGCTTTTATTGAATTTCCTTTAATGGCATTTGAGTTTGTTCATTTTATTTTGGTAACTTCCAGTAGGATTTTTAATTCGTTCTTTTTACTATAGTTAGATGACTAATGTTAGTACTTAGGATAATTTTTGTAGATTTTTTAGAGCATTTTATCTTAGGTTTTAGAGGTTAATTTCTTAGAAATTAGGGATTAATTTGTAGCTGAAAATAAGCAATTTTTAGGCACATAAAAAATAGGATTTTTTAGGATTCTTTAGCACAATATTATAGGTAGTTTTAGGACCCTATAGAATAAATCTCATAATTTTTCCAGAACTTTTACTATTTTTTAGGATATTAACCTTTAGGCTTTGTTACATATAAGTTCCATTTAGTTTAGGCTAGGATATTAAGTTTCATTAAAAAATAGCTTAAGTAGATTTAATTTTAGAATTTAATGTGATTTAGGCTAATTTAGATGTTGATTCTTTAGAAGGAAAATATTAGGTATGACCTTTAGTTTAGGACTTAGGCTTAAGTTTCATTTTAATTAGAATTAGAATAAATAAATAGGACTATTTTAATTCATATGTTTTGAATTCTATTTTGTCATTCAATTTTAATACTTTGTATGTGATTCAATATTTCAATTGCTTTAGGTCTTCCCTTGACTTTAGAATCAACTTATCTTCCTTAGGAAGTAAGTTGCATTCTATTAGTTTTAGATTTTTTTCCCATTAGGCTTAGAAACCTCATTAACCATAGGATCTCCTTTGTAAATAAACAAACAAAATTAGGATTGAGTCTTAGTCCCTTAGATTTTGTCATTTTCCAACTTGAGTCATTCTTTCTTTCCTCATAAAGAAAATAATAAAACATCTAAGGATAAACCGAACAATCTTGTACGACACGAGACTTTGTTGCGGGGTGTTTATACGCGTCCTGTTTCGGGGCGAGGTGTAAATACTTCCCGCGATGGATAGGTCTTAGTACAAGACCGTTCACAAACAAATTCAAAATACTTCTCTTAAAAGACCAAAAACAAATAACAAGCGACTATCCTGCGGGAACTTCTCTTTCTCATCTCATTCACTCACAACGCGAACTCGCGGCGACTTGTCTTTCATGCAAGACGGTAAACGCACTCGTACCAGACGAGCCTGCAACACCTGAGCATAGACATACGCAGTTCCAGCTGTAAAAAACACAAACAAATAGTTCCCACCTTAGTTAGGCGAACTACGTCGACTCTGATCCTCATTATCCCGATGAGGTACGTAGGCAGCGGGGTAGGGCCCGTTCAAGCATATTCTTTATTTTCCCTACATTTCCCCCTTTCTTTGCATTTTCTTATTTCAGTTCTTTTCTCATTTCTCATTCCAGTTCCAGTAGCAGTTTTATTCAGCAGCATTCTTTATTTCTCACCCTTTGAAACAAGCAAGCAAGCGTGGATCCCGTCGGGTACGACGGACGATCTGGGGTGCTAATACCTTCCCAGTTCGTAACCGACTCCCGAACTCAGATCTTTGGTTCGCAGGACCTTATCCTTTCCTTCTTCCTTGGGTTTGTGCAACATTACCTTTCCCATTCATTCGGGATAAAAATGTCTGGCTGGCGACTCTACCTTTCCGCGCCACTTTCGCGTTTGTACTAGGATGAAAATCCCGGGAGCGACAACAAGCAAAGGGAGATCTCTGGCGAAGGAAGAACCCCCTCAGAAGAATGGATCTAGTGACACAACAGAAATGCAGAAAACAAACAAAAAAATGCCAGAGGACGAAGAAGTTACAGATGACTTCAGTTCAGAGTCTGATGCGTCCTTCGACGTAACTTGCAACGTGGTTTCTGTGTTGCCCAGAGACTATGACAGGATAATGGAAGTTGAAGACGAAAAGGATGATATGGCAGATGATAGCATAGGCCTTAAGCCTGTATGCTACTACATAATGAATAATGGCTGTGTCGAAGAGCAAAATGCTTTCTTCGAAAAGCCAGATGATGCAATGAAGGCTCATTTAAAGCCTCTATTCATAAAAGGAAAGGTAGAAAACGTGGGTGTCAACAAAATCCTGATAGATGGAGGAGCAGCTGTGAATTTAATTCCTCATTATATGATAAAAAGGATTGGAAAAGATGATTCAGACACCAAGCCTCACAACATGGTGTTGTCCAACTATGAAGGTAAGGTAGGGACAACGTTGGGGGTAATACAATTGAACTTGACAGTAGGATCCATTACCAGGCCTACAATGTTTGTGGTGATAGCATCAAAAGCAAATTACAACCTACTGCTGGGAAGAGAGTGGATCCATGGAATTGGGGCTGTGCCATCCTCCATGCATCAAAGGATAGCAATCTGGAGGCCAGATGGGATTGTCGAAAACATAGAAGCAGATCAAAGTTACTTCACAGCTGATGTGAACAATGTCACTAGTCGTAACTTCGACAAGAACCTGGCCCACATAGCACCATGCAATCCTGCTGCTTTCGACCTAACAGCCTCCGACAACGCTTACTGTTCCATGTACCTCCACCCTACGCATGGTTTCCAGTGGGATAAAGAAATAATTGGGGAGACAAATTACACTTGGGGAACTTCCCATGTCAACCCAACTGGGTGGGGGAGTGAGTTCAGTGAAAATGACTGAAGCTTCAACAATGGAAAGGATTACGACTTATATAGCCGAAAAACAACTCAAAGCGGCCCTTGAGGCCGAAGTAAGAAACATGGCTTTTGAAGCCAACACACAAGTTGTCGAAAAACAACATCCTCAAGAAAATGTTGAGGAACAATATACAAAGCAGAGTTTTGAAGAAGACTCTAATGGCGAACGGCAGAGTCAAAGACTTGATGCCATTTATGATGACGAACCCTTGGGGTTTGAAAAAGATCCAGCCCCAACCAATATGAAAATGGTGGCACAGGATCCTTTAGAAGAGATTAATCTGGGACTGGGGGAAGAGAAAAGGCCAACTTACATCAGTGCCAAGATGGATCCTCAGCTCAGAGTCGAAATAATCCAACTGCTGAATGAGTTTAAAGACTGCTTCGCATGGGATTATGACGAAATGCCTGGTTTAGACAGAAATTTGGTCGAATTGAAGTTGCCAATACTGGAGGGGAAAAAGCCAATAAAGCAGACCCCCAGACGCTTCGCACCTGAAATTCTGTCGAAAATCAAAGAGGAAGTCGAAAGGCTTCTGAAATGCAAGTTCATCCGTACAACAAGGTATGTCGAATGGATTGCTAATATTGTTCATGTGATTAAGAAAAATGGCAAACTAAGGGTATGCATTGATTTTAGAGACCTAAACTCAGCTACCCCTAAGGATGAATATCCTATGCCAGTGGCAGAAATGCTAATAGATTCTGCAGCAGGCCATGAGTATTTAAGTATGCTTGATGGATACTCTGGTTATAACCAGATTTTCATTGCTGAAGAAGACGTTCCAAAAACAGCTTTTCGTTGTCCAGGAGCAATAGGAACATATGAGTGGGTAGTCATGCCCTTTGGTTTAAAGAATGCTGGAGCTACTTACCAAAGGGCCATGAATTCTATTTTTCATGATTTCATTGAAACATTTATGCAAATTTATATAGATGATATTGTGATTAAATCTACCTCAGGCTCAGACCATATTGACCACCTTCGACAGTCCTTTGAAAGGATGAGGAAGTTTGGTTTGAAAATGAATCCCCTTAAATGTGCTTTTGGTGTGCAGGCAGGTGACTTCTTAGGCTTTGTGGTCCACAAGAAAGGGATTGAAATTAATGAGAAAAAAGCCAAGGCCATAATGGAAGCGAAAGCGCCATCGACAAAGAAGGAATTGCAGTCTTTACTAGGGAAAATCAACTTCCTTAGAAGGTTCATCTCCAACCTTAGTGGAAAAACACAGGCCTTCTCACCTCAACTTCGACTGAAGAAGGAGGGCTTCACTTGGGGGCAAGAACAGCAAGATGCCTTCGACAAGATCAAGGAATATCTGGCAAGTCCTCCAGTTTTAATGTCTCCTTGTCGAAAAAGAAGTATGAGGCTCTACATCTCAGCATCCGACAGAACATTGCGAAGCATGCTTTGTCAGGAAGATGAATATGGCGTCGAAAGAGCTATCTATTATCTCAGCAGAGTCTTAAATGATGCTGAAACTAGATATAGTATGATAGAGAAATTATGTTTATGTGTATATTTCTCTTGTACAAAGTTAAAGCATTATATAAAATCCATTGATGTATATATATCTTCTCATTTCGACGTAATAAAACATATGTTGTCTAAATCTATTCTACATAGTCGAATTGGAAAATGGGCTTTAGCCTTGACTGAGTATTCTTTAAAATATATGCCTCTAAAAGCGGTCAAAGGACAAGTGGTTGCTGACTTTATAGCTGACCACTCCATACTTGGAGATGAAATAAAATATGTCGAAAGAGAACCTTGGAGATTATATTTCGACGGTTCCAGTCATAAGAATGGAACAGGTGTTGGGGTATTAATTATTTCTCCCAATAAAATTCCAACAAAGTTCAAGTACAAAATAGAAGGTTGTTGTTCGAATAATGAAGCAGAATATGAAGCTTTAATTGCTGAACTTGAAATATTGTTGGAATTGGGGGCAACAGAGGTCGAAATAATGGGTGACTCTGAATTGGTAATAAAACAATTGACGAAAGAATACAAATGTGTCAAAGAGAATTTGATCATGTATTTTGTGATAGCC
Organism: Lathyrus aphaca; assembly: GCA_963966055.1. Taxonomy (NCBI): domain Eukaryota; kingdom Viridiplantae; phylum Streptophyta; class Magnoliopsida; order Fabales; family Fabaceae; genus Lathyrus; species Lathyrus aphaca. Next base: position 43,841,353 of record OZ014525.1, on the reverse strand, counting down.
AACAGACTCCTCAAGAGATTCGACAGTGCAACTTTTAGACACATTCCTAGACTAGAAAATCAGGAAGCAAATGATTTGGCTCAACTAGCATCAGGCTACAGAGTGTCGAAGAAAGACCTGGAGAAAGTTGTCGAAGTAAGAGGAAAAGTATTATCCACTAGACTGTCCCCATCTGATTTGGAGACCATAAGACTGGGATATGGTGATGAAGAAAATTTTGAAATTTTCAATGTAGATGATCCAGGGGTGGGAGATTGGAGAAGACCTATTAAGGATTATTTACAAAATCCAAACCAGACAGTCGAAAGAAAGATCAAGTATAGAGCTTTAAGCTACATACTCTTTGGAAATGAGTTGTTTAAAAAGACTGCAGAAGGAGTTCTACTAAAGTGCCTAGGAGAGACTGAAGCTTATATAGCTTTGTCGAACGTGCATAGTGGTGCATGTGGTGCACACCAGGCAGGGCACAAGATGAAATGGTTACTATTTCGACAGGGGATGTATTGGCCAACAATGTTGAAGGATTGTGTTGAATTTGCAAAGGGATGTCAAGAATGTCAAATTCACGCAGGCATACCTCACGTACCTGCAAATGAGTTACATTCCATTATAAAGCCTTGGCCATTCAGAGGTTGGGCTTTAGATTTGATTGGTGAAATTCGACCAGCCTCTTCAAAAGGGCAGAAGTACATTTTAGTTGGGATAGACTACTTCACTAAGTGGATTGAAGCCATACCACTGACGAATGTAGATCAGGAAGCAGTCATAGACTTCATCCAGAAACATATAATTTATAGATTTGGAATACCAGAGACTATAACCACTGATCAAGGATCTGTGTTTACTGGAAGAAATATGCAGACATTTGCAAAAGAGACAGGTTTTAAGTTGCTAACTTCGACACCTTATTATGCCCAAGCAAATGGACAGGTCGAAGCAGCCAACAAAGTGGTGATAAATCTAATAAAGAAGCACGTGGGTAAAAAACCTAGAAACTGGCACAAGACTCTGGATCAAATCCTTTGGGCTTGTCGAACGTCTCCTAAAGAAGCAACTAATTCTACCCCATTTAAATTAACTTACGGACATGATGCAGTATTACCAGTCGAAATCTGTTTACAGTCAATACGAATTCAAAGGCATCATGAGATTCCATCTGAGATTTATTGGAGTATGATGATGGATGAGTTGGTTGATTTAGATGAAGAAAGGTTACGTGCTTTAGAATTAATAAAAAGGCAGAAAGAAAGAGTTGAAAAGTTTTACAATAAGAAAGTAAAATTTAAAGCCTTTTTAGTTGATGATTTAGTTTGGAAAGTAATTTTGCCCATGGAGAAGAAATATAGATTGATGGGAAAATGGTCCCCTAAATGGGAAGGACCTTTCAAAATTTTAAAAGTGTTTTCAAACGGTGCATATGAAGTCGAAGAAATAGAAAAAGACAGGAGAGTGCTGAAAATAAATGGAAAATATTTGAAGAAGTATAAGCCAACATTGCAAGAAATAAAAATAGGAATAGAATAAAATTGCAAGCTTGTCTTCGCCAAACAGATGGCGTTAAGTAACATTACATATGAAAATAATAAAACTCTTAGAGCAATAAAATTTCCTATTTTCTATTACAAACTACTGTTGAAGGAAAGTTGCTTTGAGTTCGTCAAATTTCTTCTTTTGAAGCTGAATTCGACGTTCACAGAGACTCTTACTAACAGTCAGTTCGTCAATCTCTCTATGGAGTTGTTGGGTTGTTTCTGCATGTTGGAGACCTTTTTGAAGCTCCCTGTCAATTTCTTCTTGGTTGGGCTGTCGAAGGCTGGCTTGACGTTCCTTCTCTTGGAGGATCTTTTTCTGAAGTTCAGCAATCTGAGCTTGATAAGCCTGAATGTTGTTTTCGCACTCAGCAGTAGCTTTGGAGTAATCTTCAGAAAGCTTGTTTAGCTCTGAGATTCTGTCTGTCGAAGAGGCTACGACATTCCATTCTGAGACTTGTTCTTCAAATTTGGCTGTGATATTCTGAGAAAATTCTTTTTGACGAACCAGGTCAACACTTACAGAATCAATCATAGACATCAGGTCCATCACCAGACGACTCTCTTCAGTCGAAGCCTCCAGGAGATTGGCTCATTTCAGGAGTTTCTTCAAGTCATATTGTGCAGAAGGATTTTCAGCCAGAATCTCAAATTGGTTCACCCCAAGGATTTTTGCCTTAATCTCAGCCATGATAACATTGATGGGTTGAATGTCAGAGGTAGCCCCTGAAGCTGTCGAACTGCTGTGGGAAGAGTCTTGGAAGTTGTACCTGGAATTGAGTAAAGCTTTTAAATATTCCAGAGGCTTTCTTACTTTCAAGCTTTCAATTTCCTCATGTGACAAGCTTGTCGAACCAGTATCCAAAGGGGTTTCTGCTGGAGCTTCTGTTGGAGTAGGAACAGTTTGGGTGCTTCCTCCAGGGTTCAGGTTTGTGTCTGGTTGCTTCGACAAATCATCTTCTTCTTCGACAGTTTCTCTATCATCCTCTGTTATGTCAGTTGGCCCTTGAGCTTGTGCGTCCTGGTCTGGGGCAGCTTTTTCAACTTCTGTTGCATCAATTGGTCCTTGAGTTGGTGCATCCTGGTCTGGGGCAGTCTTTTCCTCCACAGTAAAGTCTGGGCGAAGGGGAGAGTTATTGCCAGAAGACTCAGAGTCACTGATGTCGAAATCGTCGAAAGTCTGAGGGCCATAGACACTAGCGTCTGGAGTGGCTTCTTCTTGAAGCCTTTCAGCTAAAGTCTTCTCAGAGTCAGAAGGAATAACTTCTTCTTGAACTTTGGAAGTTTCTTCGACATCAATAATAACCTGAAGAGAACAGAAAAGGGAAGTTTAAAATAACAAAAAAAAATGCAGTTAAGACTATGAATATTGTCAGTCGTAAATTAATACCTGAGGGATCTCAGTGTGAGTGCTTGAATCCCCACTTTTCTCACTTCTTGAAGGGATTTTGTTGGTTGGACTAGCAGGAGGAGTTCGTCTATGAACTATGGATCTCTGGGAGGCCACTGTTTTTATTCTCATACCTTTGTTTCTTTTCAGAGGTTGAGGCTCAGGAGATTCATCCTCAGACTCTTCGACACTCACCTCTTTTTCTTCTTGTTTTCTTTTCTTGGCTGGTGTGCGAGTTACCTGAGGTATGCAAAAAGAAGACGTGTTCAGTATAGAGAATATTGAAATATATATAAAAGAAGAAGAGTGAGGTGTTTTTATTGGTCGAAACCTTTTTGGCAGCTATGGGCGATTTTTCGACTGTCTTGGAGGAGGTCCCTTCACCAGCAGTTTTCTTGACAATTCTAACAGCTGAAAGAGAAAGAATTGCATGAACATTGATATAAAATATAAAGTGAGTTAGAAATAAGAGGAGGAATGTAATTTCTTCGACACCTTCAAGAATGGGTTCTTCCACACTAACATGTTTTATCCCAACATGAAGGTGCCCAGTGAAGTTGCCCAAGTAATACTTCGTCGGAACCACACGTTCGGCAAGTTTCTTGCTGGACTCGCGAAGCAGTTTTAAATGAGATCCACACACAAACCAATCTGGGAATGGAGGGCACAAGGCCACACCAAATTCTGCATAAGGGAGTGGGGGAAACCTTGGAGGAAAGGAGGTGAAAGCAAAGTTGTAACGTGCATGTGGTGGAATGTATGAAGGCACCCCCAACCTATCCAATTTTTCTGAAAATTTTTGTTTTAAAGTTACTGCTGCTTCGCCTATGGTTCGACGAAGATCACTGGGCCTGTAAATAGTTTCAAAATACTTTTGAAAATTTTGAATTTCTTTGATATGCTTATCTGTACCTTTCTTCTTCTTATCCTGCACAAAAGCAAAAGCATTCGTCAGGAGAGTGTTGAAAGTTGCTACATCAAAGAATTTGTTAATATAATACTCCTTCCACCAAACGTCGAAGTCTTCAGTGCATAAGAAGTTTGGTCGAAATATGGTGGGGTAAACCTCCAAAGATGCGTCGAAGAATTTGTTGTACAATTCTAAACTTCTCTCAAAATTTTGAAATGAGTTGTAGAGCAGAATATAGCCTTTCTTGTGGTAAATGGGTTTCGTCTTCGTCTGTATTAGCCCAAATTGTCTAGCCACCAGGTTAGGTTGGTAGACAATGAGAGAAACTTTAGTGTTGTTGAGACTGTGATGGGAGAAAAGGTGTCTTGGCATAAGGAAAGCCTCCCAGATGGATATGTAGGAGTCTTCTTCTTTTTGGTTTTCGACTGGGAGTTGTCTTGTGAACCATTTGGGACCAACAGTTCTGTTGGCAAAGGGTGCCATAGATGGGGTGAACTTGTAACGTTTGGAAAACATCATTACGTAACTTGTGAAGGCTTGTCGAAGACTAACACTTTCGTCAGTAGGTGTCAGTTGAACTAACCTAGGCCATTCGACGCGTCTGTCTTTCACCTCTTCTTCGTCAACTGGCATTTTGATAGGGATGCTGGCTTTGAAGGTTGCGTTCAGCCATAACTGTAAGAGCCAGAAGGGACCTGTGAGACTGATGGTTCCTTTGTCCTTAAGGGTCTTTAAGTTACTCACACTTTCGCTCAGAGATTCATAGAGATTTGCCAGAAGTAATTCACTTAGGAAAAATGCAACTCCGTTATGAAGTTGATTAGCCATGATGATATAGCTTCTGGCAACCTGGAGTGACCTAGTGCAGAAGACGAACTTGGCTACCCACAGGGTCAGAAAAGCAATGTGTTCTCTATCAGATACTTCCTCCGTGCCTTTGCCTTGGTGATAAGCAATGAATACGGAATAACCAGCGTGCTTGGTGTCGAATCCTATGGGATCTTTATTTAAGTGCTCAGGATTAAAAATTTCTCCTAAGGGACTGAGGCCAGTGATGGCTGCTATGTCGAAAAGGGTAGGAGTAACCATACCACAGGGGAGATGGAAGGTGTTGTAGGTACTATCCCAAAAATACAAAGAGGCCAGCAGCATATTCTGACAATAGCGTGGACCTTCCTTCGACAGTTGGATCAGATCGTAAATGCCAGTTTTCTTCCAGAATTTCTCTTTGACCTTTTCGACTCTAGTGAGCCAAGCTAAGTAGTCTGAAGGATCTTTTGTTAGGGGAGGGCTCCTAAAGATCCTAGTTTGATTTAAGTAAGACAAATCTAATTCTGTCGAAGCTATGGAGTTTCAGGTTTCTTAGATGATGTTTCGACAGACCTAGGGTTCTTACTAGCAGCTATTGGTTTGGAGGCAGAATAGCAAGGATAAAAATCTTTTAAATGATTTAGGTCAGCATTAGGATCAAAAATGGGACCTAGCATGGCATGGTAAACTCCAGAAACTGAGATAGGGATCATTACCTAAGATCTGTAGATACTAGCTTTCTCCCTCTCATTTGGGGGTTCTGGGATGTATTGTTGTTGCTGCACTTGCATGGGTCCAGACAGTGTATGAGCAGGAGGGAGGTCAGCAGTTTTCTTTGTCTTCTTGGCACTACGGTCAGCAACAGTTTTTGGAGGCGCCATTGGTATGAGAAGATGAAGAGCTGGAGTAGCAGAGAGCTTAAAAAAGGGGTTTAATGGAGTTTTATGTGTTAAGGAAAGAAGAGTTTGAGAATGTGAAAAGGAAGAAAGGTTTTAGAAGGTGGTATTTATAGAAGGTAATAAGATATAAAAATAAATAAAAAAGAAAAGAAAAGACTTTTCAGTTTAGATAATGGGGGACATGCGTTTGATCCAATGGTGGTGATTAAAGGTGACAGTTGGTAGAGAGCCATGATTTAGCTAAGATATAGGGTTATGGAAGGTTGTGTAAACGTGGGCTAGACATGACGTTTTTCAGAAAGTGGAAATCATGGTGTTTTCTTGGGACTCAACAAAGTCACTTTATAATAAATGAGACTGACATGATGTCAAGAGTCATTTAGACAGCAAAAGATATTTCTCCAGAATTAGTCGAAAACATCTTTGCTGGGGGGCAATTTGTAAGCTCATGATTTCGACATTGTGAAATGTGGAATTTGAAGTCTTTTTCTATTGCTGAGAAGTAATCAGTAGAGAAAGATAAGAAGAAGTGAAGATGTTCAAGAAATGTTGACAAGGTTAAAAGCTCAAGTGCTTCGACGGAAGATAAATAATATTCTGGCAAACCAAGTTTGAGGACCTATCTATAATTGGGTGTTCGACAGGCTAAGTGCATCATTCGACAGTTCGACAGATAGAAGGTGTTTGACAGAAGCATTGGTTCGTAAAAATGGAAGAGTTTCTTCTTCTTCAAACGTTTCGACGTATGAAGAGATGTAATGTTTCGTCACCAAAGGAAAGAGTTCAAAATTTAAAAGTTGCAACCTTTGACAGTTGGACACATGGAAGTTTCAGAGAAGGAAATTGCATGCAGGCTGACACTTGTCATTTAATTATGATTTTTCCGTTCTAGGCAGTTACTTTGTTTTTATATAAATAGGATAGTTTGTGTTTAGAATGGGTGTGTGAAAACTTATACAAAATTCCTGTAATTACTCTAAGTACCCAGTGTGAGAGAAAATGAGTTTGATATTTGGAACCATGTACGTTTGAACACCATTTTTCTTTCAAGTTATTTAAATTATCAATTTATTTCATCAAGTTATTTTGTCTTCAGTTTTAT